>CM060253.1:43002513-43602513 GCA_030684275.1 Acipenser oxyrinchus oxyrinchus
TGTAAGTGTACCTACATAATAAATGTTGTTTTCTGGTATGTCACTTTTCTAGTTGATCTGATATCCTTCTTCCTGTATTCCTTCCCTCCAGAACCACTTCTAGATCTCTACTGTTGAAATGTGCTCCTTCAACTACTGTGAAACACTTCCCATTGGCTCATTTTTAGAATAGTTCACTGATACAGTTTACATGTATAAATGCCAGTGATAAATCATGGACAATTCAGAAGTTGTGCCACTTGATCACAGAAATGTGAAATGCTAAGGCTTTAGTACACTGGGTAACAGTACTGCTGTGCACGATTTCTCTTACAAGCCAGCTTTAGATAATGTAGTGTTATCTCTGTAGGTGGCTTAAGACAATGAACCTAGTGCATGGATCCAACATTCAGAGAGCTAAGCCATGCTAATGCATCTTAAGTCCGATCCTTTCCATTTGGTCTTTGCCTTCAGGAACGAGAGCTCTGTTAAATGCATTACCAAGGATTTACAGAGTGTCCTGCAGTGAGAACCACCATTCAGATATATGGTTTGATCTAAGATCAACACTATAAACCAGGAAGAAACCATCCCTTGCTCAAATTAACTGTATTATTGTATTATTCATTGTAACACACAATGCTGGAAATGTGCAATACTATTATGCAGCAGAAAAGTTGTGTGAATAAAAACTTCTAAACAAAAGGGATTATGTTGAAATATGTATTGCAGCGATATTGACAGCAAAAGTGCAGACAAGGTTTTAAACACGGTTCCAACAACCTCTTTCAACCTTCTGTGGAAATACATGCTCCAACCATGGTCTTACAGAAAAGAGACGGCAGTACTTATATACTTTGTTAGTAGAAATGGAACCAGTCTTTTGTGTTTCCCTAAAAGAGCATTAATATGCAGTCATCCAGGAGCAGCTTTGTGTTGGCAGCTTCCAGGATGGGGAAATATGGAAACTGTTTGTGCTCAGACTGGGGGATTGTGCAGAACAGCAGGGGCCATTTGCATCCTTTACTTCTGCCGGCCCCGCACCGCGCATTCTCAGAACAATAACTCCTCAGTCGCCCCCTCAATCGCTTGCATTCAACTTGTAGTTGGAACTACAGTTAAAAATAAAAGCACTGATTAATGAAAGGGAGTGTTTCAGATGTTAGCAAGTGCTAACAAGCTTCTGATCCAACTGTCACTGTTGCCTACAGAATGGAGATAGAAGAGCTTACAATCTGTTTAGAACTAGTGAGCAGAGACCAGCTTAGGGCCTGTTGAATATGATTACTATCTACGGATGATCACAACATTGCCTTCCCTCAATTAGACCACTCTAAAGTCCAGTCACCCAATGAAAGATATGGGATAGGGATTACAATATCATTGACACAGCTCCACCACAAGGCTATGGGGAAACCTAGTACCCCTCAAAAATACCAGAATTAAAAAAAACAAGTATTGGTAACTGTGACAAAGAGAGCACTGTCGTTGGTTCCTGTGCAAATGTGTGCAGCTGGGAGATGGAACAGGAACAGGCGGAACATTGCTGGGCAACCAATTGAGCATTTATGCTCGCCCGGTGCTTAGCTAATTGGGACTTCCTGATTGGCTGGGGGCATGCCGGGAGGCTGCAGAGCTCAAAAGCATTGGCGCCACAGCTCTGCAGGATGACTAGCATGGAACCCCTTAACTGCAAGACGATGCCTGTGAAAGGCCGGGACTTCAGGAGCAACAACAGTAGGTTAGTTTAGGGGATGTGAATTCCAGCCAATAGGGTTTTGTTGTGTAGGTTCCTGGGGCGGGATGTCTGTTTTAATGAGGCTAGATCTTGCCTTGTGTGGCAAACTTATTTTTAGCTTTGCTTTGTTTTGTTTTCTTTATTAAGTCTGACACTAGGGCTACCATTGCTGGTACCCTTGTGTCAGCACTTGTGTTTATTAAATCTGTGCGAGGTGTCATCACCCAATGCTCTGTGTCTGCCTCATTATTATTCAGTGACGACCCACACACATAACACTTCACCCTGTTACGGTAACCCAGAGTTAATTAATCAACAATACCAGGCACAGAGGGAATAACCAGGGGTGATGGACAATAATGTTGCCTTCTTGAGCAAGCTACAGTATGAGTCAAAATCAATTTGAATCCTAGCATCTCAATAAGCACCTTCATTTATTTGTTGTTGAATAGGGTTGTTGATGATCATTGTTCTTGGTGTTTTTTTTTTTATTTTTATTTTTTATCTTCAGCTGTGCCAGGGGTATCCAAACAAAAAAATAAATAAATAAACATTCAATGCCAAAAAAGAAATGATTCTTAACTCAGAGTTGATTATATTAGTGAAAATAATAATAATAATAATAATAATAATAATAATAATAATAATAATAATAATAATAATAATAATAACCAAGGTGCTAAGACTGAAATCAGTTTGGATTCATACTTCAATTATTATATCAAATGAAATCTCTTGTAATTTACATGGTAAACGGTGCCACAGATTGAACTATTAAAGGGTTAAAATAAAGTAAATTTGCTTACCTTGCTTCTCCCATTCTTAAACTATGCTTTCAATAAGGCAAGTATGATACACACATGGTAACACACACACACACACACACACACACACACACACACACACACACACACACACACACACACACACACACACACACACACACACACACACAATGTTGTTGATTCAGATGATGATGGATATAACCTGACATGATGTTAGCAAACTGCAATTTCAATTGGCAGTAGGTGCGAGGTAACCTTTAACAATCAGCTAATGCTCTCCAAACAAAACCCTAATTAGACCTTTAATGCCAGCAGCACTGTGGTGTAGCTGCACCGCTCCACCATTTAAATTACAGGGGCTGCTGGTAGTTCTAATCTGCGCACTCTGTTCATTATAGTGTGGATGCTAGTTTATAAATGTTAATTTATTGTGATGAATACTTGCCATGTAATTGGGAAACAAGTGCTAACTAGCTGCTTCATGCTAATGTAAGGCTCATTAATAACATCCTTATTGAGATATTTTTTTCTTTGTTTGTTTGTTTGGAGGGGGAGGGAGGGGGGTGGAGCACATTATATTACTGGAGGGTGGAAGGAGTCAACACAGGTTGACGCTTCCTTTCCTAAAAATATTGTAATCCTTAAAGTCATATTTAAATGTATCTAATGAGTTCTAGTACATTAAAGTTATATCAAATATATATTTTATTATTATTATTATTATGCTAAACGTATAATACTTACTTACTGTAGCTGTATTTCTGTAATGCATTCAGCCGTGGCAGGGCATGAACACCCACCTATGATATATGGACACTGTGATATAGCAACACCCCGCACACCGTGATTCAGCCCCTGTCGAACCCACATCCCCAAAGACCCTACAATAACTCTCTCTTCTCTGTGAGAGCTGCAGCTGCCCCGCACTGAAAGAGTCTGTTGGCAAGTTATGAATTTGTCAGCTTTTTTTTATTTTCATTGATGTAGAGAAACCAAGAAGTCTCTTTTTCTCCTGTTTTTGTTTAAAGTAATTAAAAATTCTCTGCTGTCGTCCGCCCCTCCCCCGGGAAAGTTTTGTTAAGTCCCAGTTTCCTTTCACTCCCGTTTGTAAAATGTTATTTGCTCTCCCAGTGCTGGCACCAGAAGCCACTGGCACTCTCCAGGCGAGCACCACAGGACCGAACAAAAAGGCAGCAGCTGGGATCTCTGAATGCCAGCCCTTGGTAAGATTTCAACTCTGCTCCTATCTGACATGTTTTATATGTAGGCAGAGACAGACAGAGAGAATTTGGAGGTGAAGTTCAGTTGATGTAAGAATGTTAAATAGATGTACTGCTCTCCAGCATTAAGCCATAGAGAATATACTTGGGCAACTATTCACATCAGAAAGGTTATTTTGAGTACTGAACTGCATTACTATGGGTGGTTTCTCTAACTGCTAATGCTAATTTCAAGTAAGAAATCCAAAAAATCCCTGGATGGTAGTTTAAATCTGTACATTATTTAGAAGCCCAGGCTGGTGGTAAGCACTAACTGGGTTTTTATTGGCCCGCAGCCATTTAAATGAAACTTTATGGCATTATTTCAAAACCATTCCCCAAGTGGGCAGCTGTGGACTTCCATTGATAATTCCAGAATGAGGCTCTCAGAACTCATTGCACCTCCACCATTAATGAGGAAACTGAGTGAGAAATAGTGATGTGATTGCCTTAAAATCACTGGGCAGTAAATTATAGCCATTTAAACAGAGACACTCTAATAACCCCTCTACCCCACCCCTCTTGCCTTTTTTTCATGGGGGGGGGGGCTAATTGATACAAAATAGAACACCTAGGTGGCCGACCATGACCCCTCACAACCCCCTGTATCCTGTCCCATTCTCGTTGCTCTGGAGCAAGCCTTTTGGAATAAAAGGAGGCATCCCAGATAATTAACAAAAAAAAAAAAAAAACATGGCCGTTGCAACAAACAGTCTTGGCTTAGCAGTGAAACATGGTCACCTCCTGTTTTCTACTTTTCTACTTTTTTCAGTGTTACCCTGTGTTTTGTGTAGTAGTCACCGTCCATCAATCTTCCCTTTAACCCCTATGTTAGGGAGAACCTCAGTTAACACCCACTGCCCTCCCCTGAGCAAGGACTTGCTTTTGCTTTCTTTCTTCTAACCCCCCCTTTACCCGCCCTCCCCTTCTCCCCTGAAAAGAAAAGCAAAAGAAAACGAGAGTATGTGCGGGGCACAGAGGTAAGAAATCCTGGGTGGTATAGTGCTCCCGGGCACAATGTGCTCACTGTTCCTCCAGCCCCTCCGCCTCTTGTTTTACAACAGGGGAGGGGACACTGTGAATAGACTGATGATGTGAAACACTCTTCCCTGATTCACGCTTACAAATGCTTCTTCTGTCCCTCAGGCCCAGACAATAAAGAAAAACAGGGAAGGCGAGGGATAAAACAAAATGAGTTAATCTGAAGGGTGGAAAAAATGTTGCTTTATTCCATCCCACCTCCAAGCTTCGACTAAGCCCAACCCCCCTGTAAAGGCACAGAATATGATTAAATGTATCTTTAGAACACAGATTCTGGTGAGGGGTGAAGCTATTTTATTTTGTTATTCATATAAAATGATCTCTTCTTCTCCTCCTCATCATCACTATAATAATAATAATAATAATAATAATAATAATAATAATAATAATAATAATAATAATAATCATCATCAAGTGTTTAAAGTCTATATTTGCAGAAAAAGCATGTAACAAAAGTAAAAAAAGAATGATATGTCAGATAAGCAACCTTCAGCATTTTATTTAACCATGAATGTGAATAGATAATTCACTTCAGCACAAGTGAAGTGAAATGGTTAATTACCTACAAAGTCAATTATCAAGGTAATGACTGCTTTTGAGAATATTAATGCTAATTTAAACCAAAAAAATATTTTCTATGTATTAAGACTATATATTTAAATCACCATTTACCATGAGTTTCAAGATTTATTAGCTAGATAATGACCACTTTACTTAAAACCTGATTGGCTGAGACAATCCATGAGGTTTAGAATAAATGGTAATATCTGGTTTTAAATTACAAGTGACACACTGCGGAATCCTGGTTATAATGCTGCACATTAATCCCTCAGGGATAGTTAGATGTGTTTGCTGAATGACTCAGTCAGCTCCAGCGTCATTCCCACATGAGATGTTTCTGTTCCCCTGCTGTCTAATTGTAGGTTTGCTGAGATATCATGACACACTTTGTTAGAATGCTGGTCTAATGGGGCAACGGGCCGTGCTTGTGCCAGGCTGGCTGGCTAGCTGCCTCATTGATCACAGGGAAAAAAATAGAAGTTTGGGCAATGGTGAAATAGAACTGGAATTAAAATAAGATATGTAATGAGGCACTGTAATTGATTGGGCTATAAGCTTGATTCCAGTCCTATTGAGTAAGACAAGGTGATGAAGGAAGTTGTTTTGGTGGCTAGCTAGAGTACCCTCCCTATTTTCTAGTTTAAATATACTACTGTACTGTACATTACATTGGGCATTTGTGCTGAGAGTGGAAAGCATTAGAAGAGCACGGATGTAAATTCCATCCATAGACCCAAAGGATTCTGTCACGGTTAATAGCTCCAATCCTGTCATACTGTATGATGAAACCTTAATGGAGACAGGGTGTGAAACTTAATGGAAATCTTCACAATAAATGATTGACTGAAGACTCAAACGCTTACTAGATAACACACAACTGGGTCAGAAACTAAGGTTAAACAAGGGTCAGGAGAGTCAGGCTAGTCCATAATCAATAACAGGGATATCAAATACTCTCCATGGGAACTTTTTTAAGAAACAGAAATAAGACCTGAACAAAGATAAAGCTGGACCTAGAACAGGACTAGCAAAGATGACAATAGGTTCATGATTGCCAAAGTGAACATAAACTATGAATTGATACACAGAAGCTGAATTGCATACTTTATATAAGGAGATAATAGAGACTTTGCATTTATGATACGTTTATAGAGAAGATGCTATATGTTGAGTTACAGAGGTTATAGAGCAAACGGGACAACTGATTAACATCCTATTCGTAACAGATAGCTCTTAAGGATAAGAAAGTCACCTGCCAGTTAGAATAGAAACTGAAAAAGTACAGAAGAATGGCAAGAGCTAATGTTGCCTAGCCTTCACTCTCAGAGCAAGGCTAAAGTGATTGGCAGTATGGTTGTAAGAGCTGTGACAATGCAAGTCCACTCCAGAGCCTGTGAAGAGGGTATTATAGACAGAGAAAATATTTGTGCTGGGAAGATGACACTCTCCAATCTTTTAACAGCTCTCATCTGCCAGTGATCACTGCAGCCAAACACACTCCTGCCAATTGTGTACCAGGGAAAGTATTTAAGTAGGGGGAGGGGGTGAGAAGAAGAGGGCTCCTCAACTGCAGGGACAAGAGTCAAACAATGGCATTGTGTTCACCTACTTCAGAAAGCAAGGAGAGAAAGTGACTGTGGGGGCATTTGACATTGCAAATCACTTTAAAACAAAGCCAACCTGCTGCTGCCTAATACATTAGACTTTCTCCTCCCCTCCAAGCTCCCTAGATAGGTAAGGCAGCTTTGGGGGAAAAAAAAGTTGCCATTGAATGGAGGAATTTCACACACAACCCTATGCACCTTAATTACTTTTAAACCCTAACAGATTGTCCAATTGAATGAATGGCGATTATTTTGATATTTGGCCATATGCCACTGGAACAAGGTTAGGTGTACTGCTAATGAAATTGGGAGTCACATGGGTGTCTTACTTTCTCCCTGCATCCAGAAAAAAATAATAGTTTGTTTATTTTATGTACTTGTTTGTTTGTTTATTTATTTATTTATTTATTTATGGTAACACTTTACATCCAGTGTCTCTAATTACTGCGTATTTACATAGTAGTTACAAAGTAAATACATGTGTACTTACAGATACATACAATGGTATTATGCAGAGTTACCATGTACTTAACGTGTACATCTTTTTCCACAATCTATGTAAGCACACAATTGTATCAGAAAAGGGTTAGGTTTAGAGTTAGAGTTAGGGGGGTTAGTGTTAGGTTTAGAGTTAAGGTTATATCATGCCACATTAAGTACATTGTAACTTTGCACAATAACATTGTAATTATGTGTAAGTACATCTGCATTTACTAAGTAACTACTATGTAACTACACAGTAATTAGAAGTGTTACCTTATTTATGTATTTATTTTTTTCATTTACTTGCTAGTAGATTTAACATAGATGACTTTTATCAAAGATAGTTCCTTCCCGATGCAAGTTGCTTTTCCATTCGAATACAATGTAATATATCCAAGGGGGACATGAACAGCCAATCAAAGATGTTATATAGACAGGACCTCAGTCAGATGCCTCAACAAAAGACTGGCAACGAACCATGCACTTTTCTATGAACAGGTCAGTTTTTAAGAATTTTGAACTGCCCAACACTCTCCGAAGTGTGTAAAAAAACACACCAAACAGTCCCATTAAAAGACAAACAATAACAAAAATGCATTGGATCTATTAATAATAATAATACAAAATAAATAAACAATAATTAAAAAAAATAATAATGTATGGTTGAATCCAGTCACTTGCAATGCGTGTTTATGACTGATGAATAAGTGACTGGATTCTTCATTTTGGAATCTGGCTTTCTCGGCACCGTCTTAGTTCCCCGCAACCTAACCTACTAATTTACCTTTCTGTGAACGTAAATCTATATAATAAATACTATATTCTGTGTTTGGAGAGAGTCGGGATGCTTTATATTGCTGTAGCATGGCGATCAATAAGGAATACAATATTATTGTTTCTTTATTTGCATTAGTGCAGTATCGGTACAGTTTAAAAAAATATATATAGTAGAAATACATAGTATGTGCATGCAGGCTTTTTTGTTAAGTATATTCTATCTGCAGCGTTGGAATTAAAAAAAAATATATGTTCTGTTTCTATGTTTATGTACTTCACAGTCATATTGTTTGTGATAGAGCAAATAAGAATAGTTGTTTTTTTTATTGTAAGACCATGTTTTTGTACAGCAGAAAAATGATAGTTAAAATGTAAAGTTGTAGTCAATACATACCCCTTAAGTTAGCATTAAAGTATGTACAGTATTTATTAAAAGTACTTATAACTTCAAGGTAATGTTGCATTTTACTCACCCAAAATACATTTTATTCACATGGTGTCTAAATTGGAGAGTAAATTACTCAAGGACCCAAAACCATATCTGGAGTGCTGGGGTGTATTCTATTGATCTAAATAGCGACAGGTCTAATTACCGCCACTGCTCAGACAATTCATGTAAAATTCATTGTGTTCCACAGTTATGAATAAAATACCTAACGGTGCATGTCATTCTGTTTAGTGTTTTACTATAGGAAAGAAATATAAAAAATGCAAAAGAGGATCATAGTCTGTAGCCATTTACCCACAATGGATCTGCTTGTCTTTTAATTTGTTTTATACTGTAAGTCATTATTTGTCTTATTTTACTATCTGACTAACACATCACAAAATATTGAAATATTGAGTGTAGTGAATTATTGAATGTTCCTTAAACAGTACAGTATAGTACATGTAAAACTTACTGCAACATCGCCCCAGCTTGAATTAACCAAATGTATACATTATTGAACAGTGACATGGAAAACAGAACGCACTTGCTTTAAATGTCAATTTATATAGAGAGAATAATGTATGGGTTATGAGTGGTGTTGTTTGTGTGGAATGTTACTGTAAGGACAACAGGACAGTGAATTACTGCAGACATTCATGTTAAAGGTTTCATTGACAATGTGCTATTCTCACAAATCTACAGGAATGTCATGGTTCTCAGTGGGATTGCGAAGGTTGAAATCTGTACAGTTATCTCTGTTTAAGTGATTTGAGTATTGATCATTAACATAATGCTGTTCTACATTTCTTAAAACAGCATTTTAATCTGGTTTTAACTAATCAGTAAATCACTAAATTCCACGATTCTGTTATACTGTATGTATTTCTATAGATTTTGTTTTGTGATTTTTACTATCTTGTGCAGCAGAGCCACTAATGACATATTAAGCTTGATCATATTTCAGCTACATCTTAACAACTGCTACAACAAATTATTTTTCTATCTATTATAAACATTCTTCCATTTGCAGGACTGGTGTATCCCCAATGCTTGTTATCCATATTGATCCAAAATGCCTGAATCTATTTTATCAAAACTTCAGTAAATAATTCACCTAATTACATAACATATTTAGCTGACGGACTGTATTGCTTGAAAATTGTGATTGACATCTATATTATTTGTTTTGTAATTGTGAACTTAATCAATACTTCCTGTGGAATACATTAAACTGCATCTGCAAATCCTACAATGTTTGTGTCAGTATTGAATCTGGCAAGGCTGCTGTCTGTGACAGTGGTTGGCTGTTATGAAATTGCCAATCATGTAAATGATGCTCATTGACCCTCCGCATAAGAATATATATATATATATATATATATATATATATATATATATATATATATATATATATATATATATATTATACTGCAGTAACTAGCCCCTATTATAACAAGCAATACGTTTGGATCAATTATAATGGTTGCACATGAAAGTGGTTGATCTACAACTTTCTATATAGAAACTGATAATCTCATGAGATTGGTTTACCAAAACATATGCGATCTCAGCAAAACAAAACCCATGTCTGTGCTACTCATTTGTCAAATGTTAGGCCTAACCAGTTTGTAATATTTTAGAATTTAATGGACAAACTATGTCCCCTATCTAACACACAGCTAAATCAATACTGGTTGTGTGAACGTGAATTTAAAAAAAAAAAAAAACAGTCACTGAAATTTCGAGGTCATTGTTTCAGCCTCAATTGACCTCTGGGGATCAGAAAACACGTTGTAGAAACATTTGTAACATTAGGCAAGGACAATTCCACCAGCCTTTGGAAACTTGATGACCCCCCACCCCACCCCACCCCATTCCCTTCCCAACAACCTCTTTTTTTCTTCTACCATCCAGATGGATTCCTTGGATAATAGAAATAACGCAATGAGCCTCATTGAATTTGTCAGCTCTCTGTAAAGAGGCTAGTAAGCCTTCCATTTGCAGTTCTGTGGTGGCGAGGGGGAGGGGGGCTATTCTGTGTCAGAGCTTAATTACCACCTAATAGCTGTTGTAGGGATAAAGCCAAGTATTTTTCCCCTTAATATAAAAAGGGAGAAGTCTATTTTGCCTGGTATTGAAGAGCTAATCTTACAGTGAATAGTCAAGCTTACATGAGGTATTACAGATGTTATTTCTACCTGCTGTACTTCATAAGCTTGGTCTCCAGCAGAGCCAGCCCCTCCCCAACTCATTTCTCTCTCTTTTTAGACAAAGATTATTTGTCATGGAAAAGTTTGTAGCTTTTTAAATCTGGATGTCTACACTTTCAGAGAGCGAGAGAGAGCGAGAGAGAAGGTTTTTGAAGGAAGATTAGAAGGATTAAGGGACGACTCACATATGCTCAGGCTCACTATTGGTATTCCGCACACCACAAACCCCCACAGCCACCCAGGCTGCTGAAGCTGGAGATGCTAAAGAGAGAGGGGGATAGGTAAGGATATGAATGAGAGGGACAGGGAATGAGGGAGAAGCGTAAAGTAGTTCTGAATTTAATACATATATTGTTATTATTTTATTGTGTAATATGATATTTTAGTCAATTCATTATTTTGTCGAGGAAAGGATGATGTATTGGTTTTGCACACCATCTCTCCTGGTTTATGGCCTAGTTGTGCCTTAACTATCTGAATAATACAAGCAGTACATTTTAACAAATGTAACACAGACGGCTCCACCACCATTTATTAGTAAGAACAGAAGGACAAATCCATAGGGAATAACGTCTTCCTTTTTAAATAGTGACAAAAACGCAAGATAAATATCAGAAAGATCTGATGTTTGCTCTGCTTGAATTCTATTGAAATGCAAGGATTAGGATTTTATTATATGCAAGTGCATACAGAAGTTAAAGTACAATATAAAGTACAATATACTTTAGCATGGATTGCACTTCACTTGCTGGGTATTAGGGCAGAAATTCAACATGACTTTCATATAACAGTAGAAAATGACTTTCAGTTATAAAAATACACTGTTAATTGCTGTTAATTTAATAGACACGAACACAACGGATGCACATTTGCATTCACATTTTACAATTGCTACAGTATGCTGGAAACACATGGTCTAATAATGAAGTTTTGGATCAGCAAACACTGATAGGTTTTAATATTTAACTTTTTCCATCTGGCAATGGATTAAGATGTTTTGTGCAGAAAATAATTTGGGCAGCTGCTGGACTCCCACCGTTTTTTGTTTGTTTATTTTAATCATTACATTACTTGCAATTCATGTAAATAAGCCTACTTAAAGATAGCAAATCAACACTTCCTGTCAAATTCTCAAAGACTTCTGAACCAAAAATATACATAACCAAAAATATGTAATACTATTTATTTCTTAGTGGACACACTTATCCAGGGTGACTTACAATTGTTACAAGATATCACATTATTTCACATTATACAGGTACCACATTATTATTATTTATTTACATACAATTCCCCATTTATACAGTTGGGTTTTTACTGGAGCAATCTAGGTAAAGTACCTTGCTCAAGTGTACAGCAGTAGTGTCCCCCACCTGGGATTGAACCCACGACCCTCCGGTCAAGAGTCCAGAGCCCTAACCACTACTCCACACTGCTGCCCTTTGATGACCTTTAGGAAAGAAAGAAAAGAAAGAAAATGGTGCCAATCAATTTAACAGCATATTCATTGGGGTGCTTTATTTGCTGATAAACTACTTCTAACAGTCAAAATGTTTGTCAATGTATTTTTAGTTTGGTACTGAAAGGCTCTGTATTGTATTGCACTGTAGGGTGGTTCTATAGTCAAAAGGCACAATTTCATCCCAATTAAATGGAATAATTCTAAAACTTCCTTGTTTAGGACTGTAATAAACTAGAGTTTAAAAGATAAGGAAATACTACAGAGGAAGCACAGCTGTGTGTCACTGTAGTATCAGAGTAATCAGCTGTGTATAACACAAACACCTGCAGGTGGCTAAACGTGGTTTAATAAACGATGAAACAGAAGGAACAACCTTCTGCAAATGGATGCAGACGAATTATGTAATGTAAACCATCCATTAAAGGCAATTCCATTAAAAGGTTATCGTCTATAGTATCCCATATGAAAAATAATTTATTTTTCAATTTGGGTTTTATTTTAAAAACAGTTTAATTTTATACAGAATCGTGTTGTATTTTCATATTAACTATACCTAAAGCCCGCACTAACAGTCCCAGTTGACACCCTGTAATATAAGATAATTCAAGAAAACAAGTTTTAAACAAGCAATTTAGTGAACATTAGCAACTGTTATTATTATTTATTTCTTAGCAGACGCCCTTATCCAGGGCGACTTACAATCGTAAGCAAATACATTTCAAGTGTTACAGTACAGGTAATAATACAATAAGAGCAAGATAAATACAATGACTAGTTCAAGCAAGTACAAGTGTGACAAAATACAATTCAATAATACAGCAGATAAAAGTGACAGTGATAGTTACATCAAGATATGATTAAATACCAAATACTACAGTTTAAACACTTGGCAGATTACAGTACTCTGAAGTACAGGATTAAATGCAGTAAAATAGGGGCAGATAAGAGTAAGTAAAGCATATTTAAGGAAGGGTGAAAGTGTCCCAGGGGAGAAACAGAGGAGTTCTACAGGTGCTGTCTGAAGAGGTGAGTCTTAAGGAGGCGCGGAATGTGGTCAGGGACTGGGCGGTCCTGACATCTGTAGGTAGGTCATTCCACCACTGCGGAGTGAGGGTGGAGAAGGAGCGGGCTCTGGAGGCAGGGGCGTGAGGAGGTAGAGCCAGTCTTCTAGTGCAGGCGGAGCGGAGAGGTCGAGTGGGGGTGTAGGGAGAGATGAGGGTCTGGAGGTAGCTGGGTGCAGTCTGGTCAAGGCATCTGTAGGCTAGTACAAGAGTCTTGAACTGGATGCGAGCGGTGATCGGTAGCCAGTGGAGTGAGCGGAGTAGTGGAGTTGCGTGGGAGAAGCGAGGCAGAGAGAACACCAGGCGGGCAGCGGAGTTCTGGATGAGCTGGAGCGGACGGGTGGCGGCCGCAGGAGGCCAGCCAGGAGGGAGTTGCAGTAGTCTAGGCGGGAGAGTACCAAGGCCTGGACCAGGAGCTGGGTGGCATAGTTGGTGAGGAAGGGTCGGATTCTTCGGATGTTGCTCAGGAAGAATCGGCAAGTGCGTGCCAGAGTGGCGATGTGCTGAGAATAAGAGAGGCAGGGGTCCAGGGTGACTCCGAGGTTCTTAGCGGAGGAAGAGGGAGAGAGTGTGGTAGATTCCAGAGGAACAGAGATAGAGAGATCAGAGGAGGGGAGGAGGAGGGAAAGAAAAGGAGGTCAGATTTAGAGAGGTTGAGTTTGAGGTGATGCGAGTGCATCCAGGAGGAAATAGCAGACAGACAGGTAGAGATACGCGAGGAGATGGTGGAGTCAGAGGTGGGGAAGGAGAGGAAAATCTGAGCATCTTCAGCATAGAAATGGTATGAGAAACCATAGGATGCGATGAGGGGGCCCAGGGAGCGGGTGTAGAGAGAGAACAGGAGAGGACCCAAGACTGACCCTTGGGGGACTCTTGTTAAGAAAGGGTGAGGTGTGGAGGTTGCTCCACGCCAGGTTACCTGGTAAGTGCGGTTGGAGAGGTAGGAGGAGAACCAGGCCAGAGCAGTGCCAGAGATCCCCAGGTCAGCAAGAGATGATAGTAGAATAGAGTGATCAACAGTGTCAAAGGCAGCAGAGAGGTCGAGGAGAATTAGGACAGAGGAGAGAGAGGCAGCTCGGGCAGACTTAAGTGAGTTGGTGACAGACAGGAGGGTGGTTTCAGTGGAGTGAGCAGAGCGGAAGCCAGATTGGAGAGGGTCGAGCAGAGAGTGGTTGGACAGGAAAGCAGAGAGCTGGCGGTGTACAGTCCGCTCGAGGGTTTTGGAGAGGAAGGGTAGGAGGGAGACAGGACGGTAGCTCTGGAGGGAGGTGGGGTCGAGGGTAGGTTTTTGAGGATGGGAGTGATAGAGGCTTTTTGAAGGCAGAGGGAAAGAGACCAGAAAGTAGAGAGGTGTTGAGAAGGGAGGAGATGAAGGGAAGTAGAGCAGGAGCAGCAGCTTGAAAGAGGTGGGTGGGGAGGGGGTCCAGGGCACACGTGGTGGGTTTGTGACCCTGGAGCAGGGAGGAGAGGTCAGAGTCTGAGAGGGGCAAGAAGGTGGAGAAGGAGGGTGAGTTAGTAGGGGATGCAGTGGGTGTAGGGGTTGGAGCAGGAGGAGGTGCGGGGAGGGAGAGGTGTTAAAGAGTTTGCGGATATCTGAGATTTTAGAAGAGAAGAAGGAGGCAAAGTCATCAGGGGAGATAGAGGAGGGAGGAGGAGGGGGGGAGGGTTTAGGAGGGAGGAGAAGGTAGAGAATAGTTTACGTGGGTTGTTAGTGGAGGCTTGGATTACAGATTGGAAATAAGTACATTTAGCAGAGGAGAGAGTAGAGGAGAAGGAGGAGAGGAGAGTGCAGTAAAGGTCAAGGGCAGCAGGGAGTTTGGTTCTCTTCCATTTCTTTTCAGCAGATCGCAGTGTGATTCTTGCCGAGCGGAGCGCAGAAGAGAGCCAGGGATGGGGAGGGGAGGGGCAAGCAGGTAGGGAGGTGAGGGGACAGAGTGAGTCGAGGGAGGAGGTGAGGGAGGAGAAGAGGGTGGAGGTAGCAGAGTCTACGGAGAGTTGTGAAAAGGAGTCGATAGGAAGGAGGTGAGAGAGAGCAGTGGAGGCAAGGACAGAGGGGGAGAGAGAGCGGAGGTTACGGCGAGAGGTGACAGTGGGGGTAGGAGGAGCAGGGAGAGGGGGAGAGACAGAGAAAAGAGATGAAATAGTGATCGGAGAGGTCCAGGGGGTGACAGAGAGGGTGGAGGGGCAGCAGGCCCTGGAGAAGATGAGGTCCAGTTGACGGCCAGCTTTGTGGGTAGGAGGGGATGGTGAGAGACAGAAGTCGAAGGAGTGAAGGAGAGGGAGGAATCCAGCAGAGTGGCTGGGGTTGGAGAGATGGATGTTGAAGTCACCTAACAGGACAGTTGGGGTAGACAGAGAGGGGAGGGAGGAGAGTAGATAGTCGAGTTCATCCAGAAAGTGAGCGAGAGGACCAGGGGGGCGGTACAGTACAATGAGCAGGAGTTGACAGGGAGTGAGGAGAGATCGGAGGGGACAGAAAAGAGTAAGGAGGAGAGAGAGAAGACCAGTCCCACCTCCCCGTCCAGTGAGACGCGGGGTATGGGACAGGACATAGAGAGAGGACAGGGCAGCAGGAGTTACAGTGTTATCAGGGGACAGCCAGGTTTCAGTGAGAGCAAGGAAATCGAGAGAGAGGTGGGAGGCAAAGGCAGAGATGAAATCAGCTTTGTTAGCAGAAGAGTGACAGTTCCAGAGTGCACCAGAGAGGAGGGGGGAGAGGCAGAGGGATGAGGTTAGAGGGGTTGGAGGAGCAGCAGCGGAGAGAGGGCAGAGGGCGGGGACGAGAGGACAGAACAGGGATGTGAGAGACAGTCATAGCAGGACAGGCAAGACAAAAGGCACAGTAGGAGCAGTGGGGTGGAGGGTACAGACCTGACTAGTAGATGGTTTCTTCCAGAGTGCTGTTAGGTTCAGATCTATTCCAACAGCCTCTCCGTGCAGGCCTCCCCTCGCTGGACTCCCACAGCTAGACTCCCGGCTCTTTTGTTGAGGCTCTTCAGTTTGCTGGCACTTCTTGCTGGCGCTGAAATAGGCTGCTTGATTAAATGTTACGACTGCGTGGCAACAGAACCAACTAAACTGTGTGGAAACCAATCAAATAGCAAATCAACTTCTAATCAATTTAACCACTCACCTGGTACTAATCACACACTAACTCAGCTAATTCAAACACCACCTTACAATGTTACCAAATGTAGTTAGTTTAAAATTACTTGAAGCAGGAACTTACCTATCTGCCTCGGTCCCTGGTTGCCTGAACTAATTCACATGACAAAGTTTAACAAACAATCTTTATTAAAAAAGCACTTGAGCAATATTTGTTCATGACAAAAGTATTGGCACCTTTACATTAAAAGTCTGTAAAAATGTAATACAAGAAATGTATAAAATATAATCATTGACTGAAAACCGTTACACAGAAACTAAGTTGCATTATAAAGTCAATAGCCAGAAAAAGAGGTAATTATTTTCCAACATCTGTTGAAGAAGAACATGTTGACAACACAGCAGATGATGGTCAAGACAAAGGAGTTGGATTCACATTTGAGAAAAGCACTTGTAGCAAACTACAACAAAGGAAATGGCTATGGAACAGAATCAAAGAAAGGTGAAATATCAAAATCAACAATCAGAGAAATAATCAAGAAGTACTACAGAGCAAATTCAACTGAAATGCTTGAAACAAGTAGTCCAAAGAAGATTACAGGTACAGCAGGTAGGAGAATCGTCTGAGTACCTGAAAAAAATCTAAGATTAACAGCCAAGTACTTTAAAATGATTTAGACGCATCAGGCATAATAGTGCACGAAAGAACGAAGGAAAAAAAGGCAAAGCCTTCAGTTAAACATGTTGGTTTGATCATGATATGGTGGTGTTTTAGCAGTTCAGGGACTGGAGACATTCACGTGATTGAAGATCAAATGAATACAGCCATGTATCAAAACATTCTACAAAGTACAATGATACCATCTGCTCATAGGCTGATTGGCAGACAGTTTATGTTCCAAGACGACAACGACCTAAAGCATACTGCTAAGTCAACTGGAATTCTTTAAGAAAATGAAGATAAAGTTCTGGAATGGCCTTCACAATCACCAGATCTCAGTCCAATAGAAATGCTTTGGACTGACCTTAAAAAATCTGTAGCCAGGCATTGTGTATCCAATCTGTCTGTGCTGAAGAAAATACGCAAGATAGAATGAGCCCAGATTTCACCAACACGATGTAACACACTGTTTAAGAATGATCACAGACACCATAATGAAAGGACACATGAAATACTAAAGCAGGGATGCCAATACTTTTGTCATGAATGAATACTTTAAATTAAATAAGTTTTTTTTAATAAGATTATTTGTTAAATAACTAGCAATGGTGTATTTTGCTTTTTGTTTTCTTATAAGGTGGTTAAAGTTTTCTAAATGCTCATTCTTAATCTGTCACCTTGAACTATGGTATGATAACTGTAGGCTGCGAATACTTTTTCTGCGACTGTATTTAATGGGGGCAAATCCTATTTAGTTACCAATATTATATGGTGATTCAAAATGAATCAGTATTAACCAAGTATATAACCTTTATAGTCCAAATCCAATCCACATACCCAGTAAATTAAAGTAAGCCCAGTTCAACTAAAACATGCATTGACTAATTTTCTAAACACTCATCACAAGCCCATTGAATGCATTTTAATTTTCCATGCATGCTATTTATTTAGCTTTAGGATTGTGCTAATGACTCAAATTAGATAGGAATACAAGTATTATAATTAGACAGATAAGGGTAAAAATATGGTGCCAATGAATAATTTGCTGTTAGGTGGGAAAAGCTTTATAATCATGCAATCTTGTTAAACTACTAAGAATGGCAGTACATTTAAAACTGTTTGCAATACTAGAAAAGCACATCTGCCACAAAGCTTTAATGGAAATTAATTTCAGTATCATCCAATTCATATTTTCACAAGCACAAATGACGTAGCATTCATTTATGAACTAAAATTTGTGTATAGTTTTATTTTATGAATACTTTTTCATGGTAGGTAAGTAATATTCATGTCTGGTTTACCTTATACAGCATACCTTTCCTTTGAGCAAGACAACTTAAATAAAAACATTTAAGTGTGGAACATTTCCCTAATACAAACACAAAGTAGTTATATATAAAAATACAAATATTTAAAATAAAATACATAAATAATGTCTGCTCTAATGCACTGATAGTGTAAGGATTATTGCCCATATTGTCAAACAGGTAACACAGCAATAATGATCCATGATGTTAGTGATCCTGCAGTGATTTAGAGGACAGATTATTATTATTATTTATTTAGCAGACGCCTTTATCCAAGGTGACTTACAGAGACTAGGGTGTGTGAACTGTGCATCAGCTGGAGAGTCACTTACAATTACGTCTCACCCGAAAGACGGAGCACAAGGAGGTTAAGTGACTTGCTCAGGGTCACACAATGAGTCAGTGGCTGAGGTGGGATTTGAACTGGGGACCTCCTGGTTTCAAGCCCTTTTTCTTAACCACTGGACCACACAGCCTCAAACCCCGGTGCACTAGAGCGGACATAAGAACATAATACCATAAGAAAGTTTACAAACGAGAGGAGGCCATTCGGCCCATCTTGCTCGTCCGGTTGTTAGTAGCATATTGATCCTTCTTGAAGGATCCCAGGGTGTCAGCTTCAACAACATTACTGGGGAGTTGGTTCCAGACCCTCACAATTCTCTTTGTAAAAAAGTGCTTCTTATTTTCTGTTCTGAATGGTCCTTTATCTAATGTCCTTGTTTCTTTTTTCAGGTCGAAAAAGTTCCCTGGGTCGACATTGTCAATACCTTTTAGAATTTTGAATGCTTGAATCAGATCACTGCGTAGTCTTTCTTCTTTGTTCAAGACTGAATAGATTCAATTATTTTATCCTGTCTGCATACCACATGCCTGTTAAACACGGGACAATTCTGGTTGCTCTTCTTTGCACTCTTTCTAGAGCAGCAATATCCTTTTTGTAACGAGGTGACCAGAACTGAACACAATATTCTAGAGGAGGTTTTACTAATGCATTGTAAAGTTTTAACATTACTTCCCTTGATTTAAATTCGATACTTTTCACAATATATCCGACATTTTGAAAAGAGCTTTGAAACAGACTTTAAAGTTATAAGTAAAAAGTTGTCAGGATGTTAACAATTAAAAGAAAAATTACAGGTACGTTATTTAAACAGTTGTTAGCAACACGTGGAGACGTGTAACGCTATATTTTTTGGAACCCCGCTACTTACCCTTTAAGGGACGGGTATATCTTATTCATAAATTCAAAGAGTGATGTCAATCACTACTCCTCGGGCTGCAGCAGAGACAGCCCAGAAGCATCCAAGAGTAATCAAGAACTGAAGTATTCAAGTGTTTTTTAAAAAAATATTTATTTATTTTAAACTAGCTGAAGTACCCGGCATTGACCGGGGAAATTCAATATTTCAATATTTCGTGCATGACAAATTGGGGAACGGTAGCCTTATGGTTTCCTATATAAGTTGCCGATCTTGGGTGTCGCGCAATGCGCTCGGACCCCTTTCCATTTTTTTAACTTTATTTGTTGTTTTGTTTTTTGACATTTCTAATTTTTTTAAAATTGTTGTTCTTTTTATTTATTTATTAATTTGGTTTTGTGGGTTTCTTTAATTTGAGATACCTGGCTACTGTAGTGACCCAGTACTACTACTACTACTACTACTACTACTACTACTACTACTACTAATAATAATAATAATAATAATAATAATAATAATAATAATAATGATTTTAATGTGACCTTCCCTTTACATACTAGTACGTTATACAAAGAATTAAGCCAAATAATTCTCTATTTTTTCTTGATTGTCTGTCCCCGTGTACTCTTAAGCCATACAGCGCATTCCCAGTTTATGGTTCCAGAATCACTTATTTTTTCACAGATTTGTATTGTGCTATGCATGTATCCCTAAGTATTTCAGGGGTGTGGGACTAAAAACTGTCAGTCGCTTAACAAACTTCATTTTTGAACAGGTTTCAAGGACTGCAGTTGAATGGACTGATCTTGCTTGACATTGTCTTTATACTGTATCGGCTGTTTTGCATTGAGTGTTAATTTAATCTGATCTGCAGTGCTTGCCTTTTGTGTCTAAAGACATGACAGTGGTTGAAATGTATATATTGCTGGATCATGATCTTAAGAGCAAATAATAGCACCTTTGGAATTCTGATAAGCTTATCAGTGTGAGGACAGTATTTACATAAAAATAGACAGATAGATTTCTTCACTAAACTATAAACACTTTTCATAAGGATGGTATTTTGGTTTGCTTTCTAATTTGAATGCTTAAAGTTATAGATCACTTGTATTTGAATAAGCCACCAATTAGTCTTTTTACCTTGATGCCAACAGAAAAACTACACAAACTGAATCCTTAGCATGTAAATGGTTTAGTGGAATTTACTACTTTGTTCTTAGACATGTAGTTAAGAGACAGCGCTCCAAACACACTTGTAATAACCCACAGTGGGATCTAATCAACAGCACATCTCTATTTGGAAGACTTTTCTGTGATACAGAAATCTCTTTTTCTTGTGTGTGACATTTCAATCAAAAATGCAAGGATTTGCCAGCATTTCCATACCCCTTTAATGTGCCAAATGCCTCAGATTTAATCCAAGCTCGGTTGGCATTTATTACTATTTGTTACACTAACAAGTGAGATTATGAGAATCCCTAATGAAGGCTCCCAGTGAACTGAACTGGCTGATTAAAATGGCACTTTTAACAGCCGCATGCCTTTATCCAGATGATTAGCATAATCTTATTTAGTGCGAGTAAACATGCAAACAGACGGACAGAGCGGGCAGAAAAACAACTAAGAACAGGGGTTTTTAGAGTGTGGAAGGAACAATAAAAAATATGCAAATGTCCTTGATTTATTTTTTTATTTCATCTTTTTTTTCATCTTTTATTTCTTTTCAAACTGTTGGTTCTTGGAGTTGGATAAGGGGGGACAGGGCTGTGTGTGTGGGGGGGGGGCATGTATTACTATCAATGTGCAGACAGAATTTGAGAAAATGTCCCCACAAAGATAGTAACTCCTGAAAAAGCGACGTGAGGATGTAAAAACATGTTTTTAAGAACTAAACATGCCTTAAAAAAAAAAAAAAGTGCCAAAATATTTAGTTTGTTGTCGACTTTCACCCTGTGTGGAGTTTTGTCTGACTGGAGAAATAGTAAATAAAAATATAGTGAGGGTCAATGAGAAGTCCCCACAAATATAGGAATTCAAACATGTGTGTGTGAGTGTGTGTATGTATGTATGTGTGTATGTATGTATGTATGTATGTATGTGTTTGTGAGTGTGTGCCCATGCCATTCTCTATATGTATGCACCCCTCCCAATACTATATATTGGAGACTGTTTACACATATAAATCCATAAAGAGCACCATCTGTAATCAGGTAGCCTTCACTTACTCCCTGGGGCTGCTCCAAAACCACAAACTCTGCAAAGCCCCATCTGCTAATTCTGCTTTACACTTTTACAGAACCATACAGTATATACTATCCTATTTTCAAGCCTTTTTATTTGATCTGGGAGTGTCAGTGTATGCACTTGTCACTAGCAGTAAGGAACTTATTCATATCTGTTTAAATGATGTTGCTGTACACCGTTTTAATTTTTTGGTTTTAACATTGTTGCTTTTGCTGACTGATGTGGACAAAGTGCTCCCTCAAAGTTCTGATATGCAAGGAACTGATAAGATTGCAGAGTGAAGCCTGCTACCCATACGCTTGGCAGGTGGACGACAGGTGGCATACCTTTACATGCAGTGGCTTGATGCCAGTCCAGACCACCCTCCCCCAACTAGCAGCTGAATAATTGAGACCTGTCCATTAGGTCAGCTAAATGGTTTAGTGGTTAGAATGACTAACTTTAATTTAGATGGCTGTCATATGCTGTAGGGTAAATCTGGGTTAATATAGAGGTGCCTTGTCGGTCTGTCCATCTGTATGGCATGCTCACGTTTTCACATGGACATAGAGTGGATGTACGTCATCCACATGTTCTTGTTACTGATAGCTTTATCTTTGGCAAGGGATAAAGGTCACCAAAATGCTGGTTGTTACTGTGGCCTCAGAGGAGGTTGTCTGCCTTATTTATAAGAATAAAAAGCAATCATGGATTCAAGTCCTGCACCTTCTGATGGTAATTAACTCTTTGATAAATGATTATCTAAGCGGTATTTGAAATTGGGGCTGTATAGTTACATGAATACACTGTCCTGCTAAAAAAGGGCACCCTCCTGTGGTCATCCTTATTAGCAAACTCTCTCACCTCCTGCAGCTACAGCTGCCTGAGAACGTCAGATCATGCAGTCTACAGGCAGTTGGACAGTTCCATGTGTATCAGGTACTGTACGATCCATCTTCCTAAGACTCCAGAAGAATATGCACTGCTATTGGGCTTGGGTTGACAGAGATCTTCAGATGAACTGATGGAGGAAGACAGTGTTACTTGAGTACATGGTAGATGCAATTCTTCTTGCAAAATACAATTTATCTTCTGGCAGATACACATTTTCACAGGATGTTACTTGATTGAGATGGGACAAATACTACTTTGCAACAAACAGCAGGAGGCTGTGTGGTCCAGTGGTTAAAGAAAGGGGCTTGTAACCAGGAGGTCCCCGGTTCAAATCCCACCTCAGCCACTGACTCATTGAGTGACCCTGAGCAAGTCACTTAACCTCCTTGTGCTCCGTCTTTCGGGTGAGACGTAATTGTAAGTGACTTTGCAGCTGATGCATAGTTCACACACCCTAGTCTCTGTAAGTCGCCTTGGATAAAGGCGTCTGCTAAGTAAACAAATAATAATAAACAACAGGACCCCCACACACTCCCAGGGTCCAGCTAATGCCCTTTTAGATAAAGCCTTGTCCATGTTTTATCCACCCAGATGGGTGCAATTCATGTCAATGTCAGGAGCTTTTTCTCCACAAATATGACATAATCAGTTCCACAAATCACACAGCCCTCAAAATCTTAACGAGGAAACATTACAATGGATGACAAACTAGGAGCCATGTCTGTGTCCAAGTAGCTAAACAACAGGTTATTTATCAATACAATACAAATCCCATATCCCTCCATCCATCAACAAAGTCGACACAGTATGCACAATCGCATGTGAAAGGCGAGGGATTAGGAGGCTGCTACGTTCCCTACCTGGCAGGTGCGGTGTAGACAGGTGGTGAATAATGAGGTGGCTTCTTGCCAGTGTAAGACCCTCCTCCACCTACACATTCATTACTGCCAGCAGCAGCAGCATAATTTACGATTGTGACCTTTCCAAATACCTTCATGCTGTACCAGCCAAATTAACTGGAGGTTATGGGGCGCACTGTGGAAAGTTTAATGCAGTGCAGCAACCTGACATGAAACATCCCACGTTGCCAGCCTGGTGAATTACTTGATGAGTACTTTATATGATTGATGGGTGGATGTATGTGTGGTTAGGACTTCAGTTTATATTTCTCAAATTATTAGACTCTAGGGCAGAGTTAATGGTTTCAAATAATAGGGTTCCATGGTTAAAACATATTCTCTGTGTGACTGTTATTGATTTGCTGCCACCTAAATACATATATATATATATATATATATATATATATATATATATATATATATATATATATATATATATATATATATACAGGTTACCATATAAGTTACTGTGTTCACAATATTGCAGTTTATAAAAGATATTGGGCCTATAAACTAAACTATAAAATATGTGTGAAAAGCTAAAATACAAACAAGCTTATATGCCAAAGTGTCACACTGACACTTCAAAGCAATACATACTACTACTAGATCTATTATTATTATTATTATTATTATTATTATTATTATTATTATTATTATTATTATTATTATTATTATTATTATTATGTATCCTTTGCAGTTGGTGCTCACATAAAACAAGAAGGATGAAACCTGCATTTAATGCAGTTTATTATGCATGCTCTGAAAAGGGTCTAAAAACACAACATGCTGTTCTGTGTAGGTCACATTTACATGTCAGCTAAAGGCTTAGTGAAATGCTGTACTTAATGGTGTGATAAAGGTCCTAACTCAGTATTAGCAATCTCAATAGACTTGACATGTTAATTGCTTGAGAAAGTTACCTATTCATTACAAGTGTCTTGCTATTTTGTGGTACGCTTTAAAAAGTGGAACACCTCTACTGCGCTTGTACGGGCATGCGCAAATGATTTTAGCTCAGAAAACAAGGAAACGATCTGCACGGGTTGCAATGCACTGAGTTTGGCAGTTGTTTTTAATATCTTTTTTTTTAATTCAGCAAATGTATGTGATTTTAACTGACGAGCAACACATTGGGTTATCTAAAATTGTAAACATATACGATGTTGTGGGTGAACTACAGTTTGTCTTCGTAGTGATTTGTGCAGTTGACAACGGCAGGATTGACAGCGTACCATTTTCTGGCGTTAAAGCTACGCATATCACATTCTGACGATGTACAGTCATCACAAAACGAATTACAAGCAGGCAAACGAATAATCACAGATTGTATGGTTTTATTAGCGTGGTTAAAATGCTATCATCCTGCTAGATTTTTTTTTTTAACTTCGATAAGCGGTTATTTTTAAATTACAGGAATGAAAATAGCTCTTAAAATCTTCCGAAGAAAAAGAACAAAACAACAACAAAAACAACAACAACAACAACAAAAAAAAAAACCCCACATATTTTAATACAGGCCCCGGAAATATGAACAGGAATAGTAATTACCACGGACGACATCAATATAATTATAATGTTTAAATGCTTTATTTTGGTTTATCAATGTGACCATATATATATATATATATATATATATATATATATATATATATATATATATATATATATATATATATATATATAGTTACAAGAAGTGGGTAATTTTCCTATTCTAATTCGGTAAATGATCTGTTAGAACTCTTGTGTGAATTTAATCTTTGAATATGTTATGTAACGATTTACAGTGATATACTACAATTAAGCATTGGTACCTGTCTGCTGAGATTATGGTGTTTAACATTATCCAATTGTAGAATGTGATGATCTTAAAACAATTCCGTGATATGTATAGGCCTATTTATTTGTGTGTTAAGCATTTGTGCTTCTTATTTTGTTGGTTAGTTTTCTAATATTCAGCAGTCATGTTGGATGCATCAGGGAACACAAACGAACACAAATTACACATTATACTAGTGACGTACCTAATTTTTTCTATTTATTGCATCGTTTTCTTTTTGTATTTTATACATTTAAAATGATGTTGCCTGTGTTCAGTCATTTTTTGCTTCTCAACTTTTAGCTTCTTTTTGTACTGCGCATGCTCGCCACTGTTTTAGCCTATTCAACTTAAATGAAAATATGTAATATGAACGGTGTTTGTTGACTGTTTCTTAAACACGGGTAATCGTAAAGTAATGCGTTGATGGTATTTCTTCTGCTTTTACATTTTTGTAAAATAACTATTTAAAAGCTACTGTAGGCCTATATAGCGATACTGTATTATGACACCACAATAAGACCCGTCAGCATGTATTACTACAGTCAGGATTACCAAACAACAGGGGTTGTAATTTCTGATTGGGCGGCAAATTGTGACATGTATAGCTGTCAAATTTAGCAAATTGTGTTGGGGAGACATAGTGAAGGTACAATTGCTCGCCGCGCCTCTTGTGCTGCAGCATCCTTAGCAAAGCTGATCACCCACTTTTCTGTGTCTATCCCACCCCTCTCTTTAACAGACAAACATCAACACAGCAGAGCTAACCGATTTCCCTAATTGAACTGTCATGGATCATAACCGTTAAAAACCGTTTTCCACGCTTCGTTTATTACTGTTTTAAACACATTCTTAACGGCTGATTTGAAAGCTTAAGTGGTCAGCTGTTTGACAGGAGGGGGCACTGGGTTAAAACAATGAAAAGCTTAAGCAATCCCTAATCAACAAATTAACTCACAGCGCAGAGGAGGGGAAAACGCGAGCAAAACAACCCATATATATATATATATATATATATATATATATATATATATATATATATATATATATATATATATATATATATATATATATATATGCAACTAAAATATACCCAATAATATCAGTGTCAGGTCCCTTCACAACATTTTAATCAATGCATATTCTCATAGTTTTGTTTTAATGAAAGATAAAACGATTTGATGTAAGGACAATACCCATAGAATGGATGTGAAAGCATGTATTCGTATTGTGAAAAATTATGAATACCAATTTTTACTTCGGTGAAATACACTCTGGAACTTTACGTTTATTTTTGTATACACCATATAGACTTGTTGTGGTGGATACCGGTATTCTTCTGGTACAGGTGTTAAACTCTAACTTTCAATTATTCATGATGCCCCATGCTAAAGTGTCTGTTGTTTCTTCATCATTTCCAGCGTTGCTCCTCGTGCCATGTATGGTAGTAGTTTTGTAAAGGGCAATGGACGGGTCGTATTGTCCAAGAGAATGTCCACTTCTCTACATCATCCGCTTGTTTGTGAAACCTCTTCAAACTTTTTCAGCCCTGGACCTCGACTGAGTGCTTTAGGGTAGCTGAAGGATTTGTTTCTCTTCCACATGTTATTGTTATGGGAGGATTGGGGTTTGTTTGCTTTGAGGTTTTTTTTTTCTATAGCAGATGTTTCTTCTCCCGTTTTTTAACCTATGTTTTGATGCTTTTTTTTCTCTCCACAAAGCTCCCCCCCAACGAGCCAGTACCATTGGCGGAGTGTGTCCTATTCAATTCATTGAGCTTTAGTTCTTTGTAATGACATCAGATTTACCGACCCCCCCCCCCCCTTTTCTCTCCATAGCAGTTGCTTATTGGTCCATCAGCCCCTCTGTTTGAGACAATAACATTATTCCCAGGCTTGCCTCATTGTTGATCTAGCTATAAAAAGAAGCCGAGATGCCCAAGGTGGTTAATAGGCTGTCACAGCACTAAGTGGATATAACAAGGGGAGCTCTGACACGTTCTCTGTGCAACCACATTGCTCCAAGTAAGTCTCAAATTATTGTCACATGGCCACGTTTGTTGTTTACTGTGGCTGCTATATTTTAAACAGTTTTTATTGCAAATACCTTCTGTTAGGTTGTTTTTAGTTGTTCGCTGAGAATGAAAACATTATTAGTCAGAATTATATTTTTTTAACTGTGTCTTTTGGCTTTATTTGAGATTGGACATTATTTTGGTAACTATGGCAGGTTAACCTTCATTCTTTGTCGTATATTGTAACAATAAATTTAATATATTATTTTATTCCGACAACACACCGTTATCTATTTGGCTTCTTCTAATCTAAACTATTCTTTTTTTTTGTTTACATATCGATAGGCTTTTAAATCGAAATTAAGGATGGAATCTGATGCCAGTTTAATGTCCAGCAGGCCCTCCTCTCCTGAAGTCGATGATATATTTCTGCCTTCAGTCAGAAAGACGGCTGGCTTCTCGGGCACCGTTTCCTCTACGCAGAGCGACTCTCCCCAAGAGTTGAGCTCCGAATTCCGGGCAGCCTTGGCAGCGAGTGCTTTGGAAGATGACACGCTCAGCTTGAAAATGTTATCAAAGAAAGACCGAAAGCTTCTTTCAGAACCCGAGCTGCAGCACATGAGGTTGAAGATAAACAGCCGAGAAAGGAAGAGGATGCACGACCTAAACATTGCCATGGATGGGCTCCGGGAGGTGATGCCCTATGCGCACGGACCATCGGTGAGAAAACTCTCCAAGATCGCAACCCTTCTTCTGGCTAGGAACTACATCCTGATGCTCACCAGCTCCCTAGAAGAAATGAAGAGATTGGTCAGTGAGATCTATGGAGGTCACCACAGCGGATTCCACCCCTCAGCTTGCGGGGGAATGACACACGGGGGACATTTACCCGGGCACCCGGCTTCTCATGCATCCCACCCGGTCCACCACCCCATTATCCCGCCAGTCGTTTCAACAGCATCACTCTCTGTACCGAGTATGTCAGCCGTGAGTTCAGTAAGACCTCACCATGGGCTGCTGAAGTCTTCGTCTGCGGGCGTAGGGCATGCCTTGGGCAGCAGTTTCCAGCACTGGGGCGCGGGCATGCCTTGTCCGTGTAGTATGTGCCAAGTACCCCCTCCACACGTTTCAGGCATGTCTACAGTCAGCATGCCAAGAATTACTAGTGACACTAAATAAAAAGACTTTTAATACAATGCCGGGACCTAAGTCTGTTTACCAGCACAGTGAAATATACCCCAAAACTTTCTTAAGAATATTACGAAAAGTCATTTTCCTAAAAACTCAAAACCCAGTAACGAGCATCGGATCAAAAAAAAAACAAAAAAAAAACAGCTCAAGCCTCATAAAAACAAAAAAAGAAAAAAAAAATGCTTTTTTTCAAATTCTACAAGTCTAAAAAACGGCATTTGTACAGCAAAACGGGCAACTTAAGAGACATTAAAAAAAAAAAAAACTTGAATTCAGTTACCGTTCAATTGCTTTTGAATATATAGGGTTGTCTTTATCTCGAAAAAGATCGGAATCCTTCACAAAAATAAATCATTGTGAAAAACTGGAATCGAAAACGGAGCACGATGTTTTCTGATAAATTAGATGCAGACACTTTTGGGCATCTTTAGTAAGCTTCTACTTGTGCAATTATTATTTGTCTGTGTGTGTGTGTGTGTGTTTCTTTATTACGTAAGAAAACGACTAGGTCAAACAGGAAATATCGGATTACCACTTTAAACAGCTCTAACGGTTGTTAGAACGATTCGTTTTGATAAACGCTGTATTGTAAATTATTGCTCAATGTGAATGCAACTATCGTTCCCCTCTCCATTAAGACACAGTAGAAACCAATGCTTGAAGTTGTACATATTTTGTGTTTGTTTGATTGTTTGTAAATAAGCTATATAGAAAGTGTGAAGGAAGATAACCATTTTTTTTAAATGTTAAATAACATGTAATAATGTTTAGGTGCACTTGAAGAGCTATAGTAAGGAATATTGCCGGTTCCTGTCAAATTGTCTTTATTTTGTCTGTAACACTAAAACTGTTTACGTAATTTTCTCTTTGTTTAATGCCGTTTTAATTTTAAAATGCCTTTCCCTGTACCTAACCTTGTTCTACACTTCACTGCCTGATTGCTGTTAACTTTCAGTATTTGACCTGTTCGTGTTCACACAAAGTATCAGAACACAACGCGTCTGTCACTGCCCATTGCAAACATTGATCTCCTCTTTATTTTTTTTATAAAAAGTGCAAAACAATATTTATTTACTGATTTCGCTGAGGGGATGGGTGATGAACTGTTGGAATTTGAAATAAAAAATACAATTTTTTAATTAAAAAAGTCACGTGTATTTTTATTTATTTATTTATTTTTGCTGCTGAAATTGCTCATATATTTTAAAACCAAGGATGTAAATTCAATATAATATAACTTGAACAATAGGTTATATTTGACCTGAAATGGCCTTACATCATGAATTGCAGTCTATTCTGTATTCCCCTTTAACAGTTAAGCAATACAACCCGAAGAACAGCTTTACAGCCCGGTCAGGGCTGCCTGTGGTGTTAAACTGATTGATTTGGAACAGAGGTTATAGTTTGAACGATAACATTCGAGGTCCTTTTACCAGAGTTTAGGTACCTCATATTGCCCAATCAGGATAAAGGAAATATTCGATCTATTTTTGTAATCCGTAAACGGGTTTTCCACTTAATTCATATTAAATGTATTTACTTATTTAATTCTTTATCGATAATAATACAATAAATTGTAACAACACAAATACATGCCAAACCTTTATTGCGTACCATTATTATGTACCTAGGCTATACAACTTTGCTGCTTAAAACATATCACAACATTTCAATAACTATAAAGATAATACAATTAGCAGTACGTGTTGTGATTTCATATTATTTTGTGTCTTGACAAAACTATAGGCCAACTTTTGGGAATATATTAAAAGCCATTAAAGAGAGGTATATCTTTTTTTAAAATTAATAATCGACACCATATCTTTCTAAATGTGGTCTTATTTTTGAAAATAAATAATTAGAACCAGTTTTCTGGAAATTGTAAATGACCATCTTCTGATTTTTGTAGTGGTCTTATTTTTGAAAATAAATAATTAGAACCAGTTTTCTGGAAATGAAAAATGACCATCTACTGATTTTTGTAGTACAAACTGTCTTGCAGTTTTATTTAAGATTATGTTGCATTGAGTAATCTTTACCACACAGGTTATGCGTTTGAAAATCCTTCACATTAATAAATAATAATAATAATAATAATAATAATAATAATAATAATAATAATAATAATAATAATAATAATAATAATAATAATAATAATGTCCTTGATAAATAATGACCTTGTTTTCACTATTTTACTTTATTGCAAGTACATATTCGAGTCTTAAAAATATTTCATGAAAAGAGGACGGTGAAGGAATGAAACAGAAATGGTAAAGTGTAACTAATATTTAATTGCCAAGCATGCTGCATGTGCTTTCTTAACATGTATGTGGAGTTTAGTGGACGGTAACCATGTCTGCTATAAGGTATCACAACAGTACAAGACGTTACTAAATCTTTAACAAATGCTTCTCCAGATGGTTTAATCTACCCTTTTCTGGTTTACAATAGCCTAATAATTTTCCAAACTCTTAATATATATATATATATATATATATATATATATATATATATATATATATATATATATATATATATATATATATATATATATATATACCGCGGTTAGCTTTAATTTAACTTCTACATTTTAAATATCATTACTGATAAACATTGAATGTAAAGTAAAAACAAAAAAAGAAAAACAAAACGAACAAAAACATAACAGGCGAAAAACAGAAAGATAGTGCATGTGTTTTAATAACTACACTGCAAAACGACACAATGACACTAAGGTGTTTAAAACCAGTGCAATAAAACAGTTGATTATTTAGATTTTACTGTTTTTATACAGAATGGGCTATAGCCTGATTAGCTTTAAGTATTAATTATGAATAATCACTAAAAACTGTGAGTTAAATCACAAAGGTTTATGAAGTTTGGTGGCAGTTGTGAAATTAAATGGAAATATATTGTTAAGTTTTTATAGTAGGCTTATAACTAATTATTACTAATTATTTCCCTTTCTATTAGATTTTTCTGCATTGAACTTCTAAAAAAAAAAAAAAGTCCGGTGAATTTTAAAATATTGAATGAATAGAACTATATATATATATATATATATATATATATATATATATATATATATATATATATATATATATATATATATATATATATATATATATAGTCAAATACAAATATGAAAAAAATAACAAGCTGTAGAAACATACTTACATACGAAGGCATGATCATTTAAAGTCCGAAAACTTGCTGTCTGCCAGATTTTATTGGCTCACTAAAATCCTTTGGGATTTGGACAACCTGCTCAATGGGATGATAACATGAATCCTATAGGAAGTTTTTTTTAGGATTTATAAAGGATATAGGATTATTGGAATATCAGCATATTTGATTATATGATGTTGTAGCCGATGGACTTTTCAGTATATGCTACCAATGCCAGTAATTTTCAAATTGCATTAAAAAAAAGTTTTATTACGAATTATATGGAAAAGTGAAACGAAAAACAAAACGATAATTTAACTGTAAAACGACAGCAAAAGCAAAATCTACGATTTAACAAATCAATTCATCAATTCTTTTCGTAGGCTATATATATATATATATATATATATATATATATATATATATATATATATATATATATATATATATATATATATATATATATATAGCCTCCTGAAGTAAGTATTGCTAAATAGACTTATCTGTCAGTAGCATCTAAAGTTTTATTAAGTTATTTGTTTTATTTATTAGTTTATGATAATGAAACAGTAATACCTATAGTACCTTAGTGAATGTCCAATATGTACTACCTTATTTAGTATGCTGTATGTAAATAAGGTAATAGATCAAGATGTTTTTGTTTTTTTAAAAGCTCAAAATATAATTAATCACGTTTTAGTTACAGGATAAATAGAGTATAATAATAATAATAATAATAATAATAATAATAATAATAATAATAATAATATCATTTTCCACAGATTTCCACAGATCGCCTATATTTTTGTTGTTCAACGGTACTCCAACCTGAACATTAAAAAAGATCAGCAGAGACGAAACGAAAGAGAATGCAGGCCTATGTTTATTTACAGTACCGCTGTTTCATTCTGGTTTTACAAGCCTGGTTCCCTGACAAAAATTCTGAAGCTTTTGTCAGAGAAGACGCTGAAAACAGGAGCCACAGAGAAGAGAAACTGCCTTCTGAAAACGGAGCAATTGAAAATGCTCTGCCAATATCGCGCTACACAAAGTGCCTTCCACGGTATAAGACAGTACAATACGAACGACAACATACAGATTCAGAAACGCAGGCACGTGTTAGAGACATAGGCCCTACTAGTATATCAGTATTTATCAATGTTATAATGTAATGCATTTAATGCTGCCAACTCCCCTTACTACATAATAAAGTACAGTGCCTTGGCACACAGTACTCGTAATATGAATTTACTTAAGGTGAGTGTGGCCTATTTGCATGGTTTGATTTAAAAGTGATTCAAGTTGTCCTTACAAATAATGCAATGGTCTCAGCATGCACCTTCTTATGTATGGTATCAACGAGGATTTGGATGTATGAAGATCTGCCTGTAAAAATCATAAGTCAAATATTATTATTATTATTATTATTATTATTATTATTATTATTATTATTATTATTATTATTATTATTATTATTAGTAGTAGTAGTAGTAGTAGTAGTAGTAGTAGTAGTAGTAGTATTTTTTAATTTATTTTTATCTTTATTGAGAACTGTATTTTACAAAGTTAGGTCTAGACTCCTCTGGGTGTTTCGAAGTTCATTCCGACAGTTAGCTGGGTGACCTGCAGGTTGGACAACACATTGATTTACATACCGCTTTGTAGTTTTCCAAAAACATAACGCAAAAACTGAAAAAAATGTTACATTTCGAAATCTAACATGAAATAATGTACTACAATTATGGCTTCTGGTAGACTTTTGAGACATAATTTTGTAGTTTCTTTGATCACATGATGCTAAATAAAAGATCTAAATTAATTTAATGTAATTTTTTAGTTTTTTATTATATCTCAATACTAAAATTGTAGGCGATGCTAAACTTTTCGTCATAGCTGTATAATACATTGATGCAACAATATGCATTATGGGTTTTAATGCATTTAATGTACAGCATTTAAAACCAACCATCTCTGTGTGGGAACTTAGAAAATACAATTACAGCACTACACTTTGCTTTACACAAATGAGGTGACACTGACAAAAAAAATAACAATAATCATATTCAGCCCCTAGCTGAGAGGGCTGGCACTACCAAGACTAACATTCCACACCCACAACAGGAAAACAACAACAAAACAAGAGCTGATATCCTCAAATCAACTAATTCCTGTATTATCTCACCATGTGGTCTCCATTTATCTTGTTATCCAATCCAGGAGCCTACTGAGTCTACTGTTGCCATGTTTAGCAGCACTCTCCTTTCTGCCCATCTGTGAAGGTAAACCAGGCAGTTGATTTTTTTTTTCATTAACCAATTAGTAGTGCGAGGCAGGGCAGGAAAGGATGAGGAGGGGGACAGGGAGTGGAGGAGTCATTAGGAAATGTTCTTTAGTCACTATTAGAAGCAGTAATTAGCACCTTGACAGCTGGAGCAGATGAGGCCTGCAGACATGGAGAGATAGACAAAGCCCCAAGCTATATTTCTTGTGGCTGTTTGCTCAATGACAGCACACTCCAGCCTGTGGGGGGTTCAAATTCACACACACATTAACAGGTGGGAGTGGGAGGGGCAGGTAGGTCGAGATAGCAAGCTGTAATTCTATTGTACTAAGCAGAATTTGCAGGTAGTTGGTGCCAGAACCTCTGGGTAGCTTGATTTTGTTTATTTGTCAAATAAAGCAAAATGGCAGCAACATAGATATGGGTGCTTATTTAAGTTTATTTGGGTGCCAGTTGAGAAAAGAAGGGTGATCATACATTAAAAGGTGATGAAATATTAAAAGTTAAAGGAAGAGCAGGCCATTTTATTGTCACACATTTTTGTCAATGAACTGAGACTTTTAACACATCTTTTGTATTTAAATGCCATTGAACTTAAGTTTCTTTTAGTATCAATAAATGTTTATACTGAATATTGCTTTATTGTAAGCTGTCTAATATCGGACAACTACAGACCCTTTTTCTTGTATATTGTAATGAAAACCTTTATTCTATAACATGAGGAATTGCAATATGTGACAAAGGGCCTGGTCCAATAAAGTGCCATTTTAAACATGATTTATAAAAGATATGCTATACAATTAAGAAACCATTTACCACTTTTCAAGCAATACTTTCTAATAATTACAGCTAACATATAATAATGTCTCTTTCTAAAGACTCCCATCTTTTTTTATAATTACATTTTCTATTATTTTTCATATAGTTTAGACTAATAAGTCCTCAAAGGGTTAAGAAGAATTACAAGGTATTATATTTCAGTATTAATTAGCTTTATTCCTCCTAATTTAGAAATTTCTGAAAGAGCAGAGGTGACACCAGGCTTATTACCACAGAGCCAATTATCTGGAAATGAGTCTTGTTATCAAAATAGCAAAAAGGTGGGCACACATACAAATCCATGCACATATGTTAAATGATAGATTTTAAATGAATTTTCAGAAGTGTATCCCTTTCATTTCAATGTCTGTGTGCGTGAGCATATTTGCCTTTCAAAGAAAGGGTCAAAATTCATATCCTTGCTTTGGACACAATAAACGGACACAATGACTCAGGCATGCACCTAAGCGCTTTCTTTTTTTGATTTATGACATTAAAGTGTAAATCTACAAGAAACCAATTCAGGTAGACAAATGTTTCAGCTAGCACCTTCTACACATTGGAGAAGGCATTAGGCAAAATGATGTCAACTATACTTTAACCATATAATTCTGATTGAGCGTTTTGAAGTGATGGAATACATTAAAACAGACTTTTCCTCTTAGAAAATAAAGAGGTAAAAATGTTGCCCTATACAACAGGCCTTAATTGTATTGCGACATGTATCATGAAAAACTTTCTTTTCTTATTTGCTTATTGTTAAAGTTTTATTTTTTTTTAAATACAAAAAATCTGTTTTTTTCTGAAGTATTGTGTTATGATGGCAGATGCCAGGGTTTGTTATGATTGGAAGTATCTAGAAAACATCTTCCCATCTCATCCATCTTAAGTTGAACTGGTTTAGAATATTGTGTTTACTCTAGAGACTTATCACGTATCACCAATCCCCATTCTTGAGGTATCCGTTTGTTTGATACAACATTAATATTTATGGGTATTTGAGGGGCTCAATCACACTAACTTACAAAGTGGGCTGCAGATGTTGCCTGTTAGCTAAAGGGATTATGCTTACAGGTTTCTAAAAAAGCATCATAGTTGGTGGCACTTCCATGTTAGCAACTGTTGCAGAAATAAATGCAGCCTTCCTTCTAAATTTGAAACCCCAGAGGAATTCATGCATTTTTCATTTAGTTATCAGTCACAAAATGTGTGAGGACAACCTCTTATGTTCTGCACATACAGTACTGTGTAAAAGTTTTAGGCAGGTGTGAAAAAGTGCTGTAAAGTAAGAATGCTTTCAAAAATAGACATGTTAATAGATTATATTTATCAATTAACTAAATGCAAAGTGATTGAACAGAAGAAAAATCTAAATCAAATCCATATTTGGTGTGACCACCCTTTGCCTTCAAAACAGCATCAATTCTTCTAGGTACACTTGCACAAAGTCAGGGATTTTGTAGGCATATAGTCAGGTGTATGATTAAACAATTATACCAAACAGGTGCTAATGATCATCAATTCAATATGTAGGTTGAAACACAATCATTAACTGAAACAGAAACAGCTGTGTAGGAGGAATAAAACTGGGTGAGGAACAGCCAAACTCAACTAACAAGGTGAGGTTGCTGAAGACAGTTTACTGTCAAAAGTCATACACCATGGCAAGACTGAGCACAGCCACAAGACACAAGGTAGTTATACTGCATCAGCAAGGTCTCTCCCAGGCAGAAATTTCAAGGCAGACAGGGGTTTCCAGATGTGCTGTCCAAGCTCTTTTGAAGAAGCACAAAGAAAGCGGGCAACGTTGAGGACCGTGAGGCGCAGTGGTCGGCCAAGGAAACTTACTGCAGCAGATGAAAGACACATCATGCTTACTTCCCTTCGCAATCGGAAGATGTCCAGCAGTGCCATCAGCTCAGAACTGGCAGAAAACAGTGGGACCCTGGTACACCCATCTACTGTCCAGAGAAGTCTGGTCAGAAGTGGCCTTCATGGAAGACTTGCGGCCAAAAGCCATACCTCCGGCGTGGAAACAAGGCCAGCGACTCAACTCTGCACGAAAACACAGGAACTGGGGTGCAGAAAAATGGCAGCAGGTGCTCTGGACTGATGAGTCAAAATTTGAAATATTTGGCTGTGGCAGAAGGCAGTTTGTTCGCCGAAGGGCTGGAGAGCGTACACGAATGAGTGTCTGCAGGCAACAGTGAAGCATGGTGGAGGTTCCTTGCAAGTCTGGGGCTGCATTTCTGCAAATGGAGTTGGGGATTTGGTCAGAATTAATGGTCTCCTCAATGCTGAGAAGTACAGGCAGATACTTATCCATCATGCAATACCATCAGGGAGGCATCTGATTGGCCCCAAATTTATTCTGCAGCATGACAACGACCCCAAACATACAGCAAAAGTCATTAAGAACTATCTTCAGCGTAAAGAAGAACAAGGAGTCCTGGAAGTGATGGTATGGCCCCCACAGAGCCCTGATCTCAACATCATCAAGTCTGTCTGGGATTACATGAAGAGAGAGAAGCAACTGAGGCTGCCTAAATCCACAGAAGAACTGTGGTTAGTTCTCCAAGATGTTTGGGCCAACCTACCTGCCGAGTTCCTTCAAAAACTGTGTGCAAGTGTACCTAGAAGAATTGATGCTTGATGCTGTTTTGAAGGCAAAGGGTGGTCACACCAAATATGGATTTGATTTAGATTTTTCTTCTGTTCACTCACTTTGCATTTAGTTAATTGATAAATATAATCTATTAACATGTCTATTTTTGAAAGCATTCTTACTTTACAGCATTTTTTCACACCTGCCTAAAACTTTTGCACAGTACTGTATTTCTTAAGCCAGCTTTGACTACTACTATCAACAGATCTCTGCATTTATTTAAGATTGAAGTATTCATATTTTTATATAATACTTTAGAGTCTTAACTTGACTTTGGTAGGGTACAACCATTGCAAGTACTGTATACAATTCACAAAGCGATGTTTTAGAGGCAGTTAATATGAAAAAGGGTTGAATTAATGTTTTTCATACCTGTGAAACGGATCATGAACACTTACTCTACACTTTTTGCAAAGGGACCAATATTTTGAACAAGAACAACAGATCAGAAAAGTCAAGGCTAAAAACACATTCTGTACTCCCTGCATGAGACCTCATCGCCAGCAGGGAATAAACAACCCTGTACATCACTAAGAGAACACAAGAAATAATGGACCTCTTTTTAAGTTAATTCTTTCCTTAAATACTAAACCCAAAACACATAACATAGGAAGCCTGAGTTCAAATATCTACTTAGATTAATATACCTGTGTACGTACTGAAGCAGTAGGGAAGCTTCTAGAGGCTTGCTTTATCTTCCTACTTTTATGTGTTGTTTCTATTTCTACAATTAAAATAACTTACCAGCCGGAGAGGGGAACTCCCATGCTCATGTTTTAGTCAGTGTCGCAGACAAAATAAACTTGGTTAGCATCTGAAAGCAAGGGCTCCAGAAATGGTGCTAATAATCTGCCAAGGATTGCAAATAATCATAATTCTCACCTGACATTTCTCCCATCCATATGTGGAAATGTAAGACTAAACCCACTTCATTGTTTGGGTAAGGGGCAAGAGTGATGAAGAATTATGTTAGCTGTAAATACATTTTTATATACCGTATAGTGGGCTTTTTTTTATAATTGAGAATGGTTCATAAAACTGTGACCTTTACTGACAAAATCCCAACCATGTGACAGATTGGAGAGAGGAGCTAGAGACCCCCCATGAATGCTAGAGTAGCCGTTTCTTGACAGAACCTTCTTCTCTCAGTGGATTTGAAACTCGGATGGGAAACTGAATAGAAATGTGCTGTCCAGCAGGTGGGTCAGTGTGTATTCAAGGGCTCAGAGAGATAAACTGTGAGATATAGGGGATCAATGTGTTTGTGTGAGAAACAGAGAGAGGGGGAGAGCAAAGAATCTCTTTTGAGTGTTTTGCAAAACCCTGCTAAAGCTGGTTTCAAAGGGGCTAATCCCATAAAGTAACTGGATCTTTGGATATTCATGGCAGGGAGCTAAGGGCTGATAGAAAACTATGCAGTGAAGATGGGATTTAACTTCAAAGTGAGACTGGGTGTATATCAAATGGATATTAATCACTTGATAGAATAGGACAGGCTTGTCAGTGAGAGACTTTGTTAAACATGTCCTCAGAATGAAGCATTCACTCTTCTCCCATTGAAATAAATGTGAGCTGTGGGTTATTTGCTTGAAAGTGGCATACCAACTCTTCTTCCATTTATTAATGAGGAGATCTGTTGAGATATTAATGTTCCATAGTACACAGTCCACAGGACTTATTGCTCATCACAGTATGTGCTTAAATCCAGATCTGTTAAAACATGATTTTGCTAGACATAATAACTTTGACTTAGCTGAATCCTACAGTAATTACAACAGGGAACCACTTTATGCTATTTAAGTTATTTATAAATTATTATCAGTGCATTTTTATGAATTATGTAGTGAACTCAATAGGAATAATTTATTTTACATATTTTATTAATTCCATTGTACAAGAACAGTAGCTTTTGGATATTTGAAACACCCCATACTGAGCCCTGTAACATCACTCAGACTTCCCACAGAGGCAATAAAAAGAGAAACATAAGGAAGCTTATTTGCTTCAAACAAGTTTTGTTAAATTATTGTGTTTGTTTGTAACGAGGAGCAATCATCACAAAATAAACAATGCAAAGAGAGGACCGTGGGTACTTCTTTTAAAAGGGCAGCCTCTATTTGCAAATAGCTGTGTCACATTGAACTTGACAGCACAAGTAGCTTATTGTGCTACATCACCTTCAGTGTGAATATACTTCAGCGTCCTGCTAAATTAAACTGCGTTGCATCCAGTCTCACAATTCTGCAAGGTTTTCTTTCAGCTTGCAACAAATATGATGATGACACTTATCTGAGGGACCTACAGTTGAACGACCAGTCGTCTGCATCCTTTCCATCGTTTGCAATTTTTTTATGCACGTAACAAAAGATCGACTTGAAATAATTTTCATCAATCAATGCATCACTCTTGTACAGCAATTAGGGAATTGTGTGCATGTTACAATATACATGTCCATGTTGGTGAGTTAATATATTACATTTGAATAAAGAAGTGGATCCATTATGCAATGGCCTTATGACCTTAAGCCAGATGCTATCAAACAGACCTAGCTTTAAATAAATTACTTACTACTTTGACATGCCAAGTTGTTACGTTATGGTCACTATATTGATGAAGGATTAATGATGGCACGATGGAGTTCATTTTAATGGTCTATACAGCAGCGGACCTAAATACCAGAGTCCTTTTTTTATATTAGATATTAAATGGTTCTAATAAGGTAAAGAATCTACATGTTTTCAATTTATTTTTTAAATTATTTATTTACTTACCCTTAAATTATTATTATTATGGTTGAGCCATTACTTTAGAAGGCACCTTTACACTTAAGCAGCATTTTTTTTTTTACTCTGTCCAAAAAACAGCTTTAGTTTTCTTCTAGATCCAACAACCAGCTGTTGAGTCAGCCTGCCTGCCTGCTCTATTTCCTCACAACACCTTTCAATTTACAACCAAATGTAATTAGTCCCTGCTCACAGTCCGTCTCTCTTCTCCTGTTCAACAGCCTATGACCCCTCGTCACATACTGGCTCTGATATTCCCATATGCCTGGCACCAGGATAAAAGGTCTCTACAGAGTTCTGATTCAATTTGTTAGCATAACATACATGTTTTGGAGCTATCCGATTGCAGGGGTGGACCAGTTGGGGCCGACCCATATGGTTTGCCTGTGCAAATCGCTCCTATCCATCACTTCTGGCTAATATGCCAATGAACATTATTTATGAAACATCCCTTTAAGGGCAAGCTGCAAAGTTCTGTAACAGGGCTTTAACTTATTAGAACTACCGGCTAGGTTGGTGTGCCAGTCTATGCCTATATGTCACTCTGTCAATCTCCATACATGTATATCAATTAGAAACTCTGATGCCCACCTGACTGCTTTTAATATCAATTATGTGTGTTATATGTGATCAATTAAAGGCAAAGTGTGGGTCAAAGCATAATATATATAAACAAATGCACAATAATAAGAAACATTGAACATTGCACTAAAAGATAATCAATTTACCAAGATGCAAGCACTAATAGTTCAAGCAGGACACAAAACTGAAGAGTCTTGGTCCAGAACATGTTTTCCATTGGACGCTCCCAGAGCACATTGATGCCTACAGGATGGCACTTACTGTAAGAGTGGTCAGGGATTAACTTCTGAGTGCCTGTAAGGGCTTTCATATACTCTGTGAATAAGCTGGTGTTTATGGTTCTTAAAAGGGAGCAGGACATCCTAGACAGGAGTGCTGTTGGAATGGTTTTACTTTAAAGACCAACCCCTCATGGCTGGCCTGAGCTCAGTTAATAGGCCGCAGAAGCATTTCTTTTAGAACATATGGATTTTTCAGTTTCTTGGCTCCCATAGTAAATGTGCACATCTGACCAAGGTATATTCTTTAATTGTAACCATTCTACCCTGTGTATCACCATGCCTCTACTGGTTTTTTTTCTCAATTTCCTTAGTCTTTAGTGTGGAATCCTTGTAAACAAACATTCCAATCAATAGAAGTTGTTTTGATACCAAACAAGTGGCTCCCCTATTGGGTACATGGTGCTCTTCAAGAAGCCTAGCCCCAGGGTGAAAATTAGGCAGCTAATGAAGCTAAAAAGATTAACAACTTTAGTGAAACAGGAAGGAAATGATTAAGATGCTATCCTCCTGGATGGGCTCTGGCACAGCATTATTCTACCTCTAGAGGCGGGATATAGTGTGATGCAGAACTACTTGGAAGGGAAGCGATGGATGCACCAGAGGAGACAAAAATTATAAGGAATAAAGGAAAGATCAAGGGAGGAAAGTCTTAGGGTTAAAGTTTCAGGTTAAACATATTAATTTCATCTTCCATAAGATTTAACATTATTTTCTTTACCTCATACATACTGTATATATATATATATATATATATATATATATATATATATATATATATATATATATATATATATATATATATATATATATATATATTTTAAAAAACACCTTGTGGTGTGCGTATGGGGGGCATTGGTTACATAAAATTATATTTCATTTTGTTTAACTGCTTGTCACATAACTTTCATTAATTTTAATTTAAACATAAATTTCAAGGGGAAAATCATGCTAACATTCTTAATTTTGCAACAAGGTACACAAAACAGGTTTTAAAATGTACTGACAGGTTGGATCTGGTCATCCAAATTGTCAGTTTCCTTGTGATACTTGAGTCACTCTCAAATGTATTTTAAGAAGAAACTGTTTTGAACAACCGCTCAATTCCTTGTGTACCTTAAGTAGTTAATCATTTCTGACTGTGGACAGATAGATAGATAGATAGATAGATAGATAGATAGATAGATAGATAGATAGATAGATAGTAGAAGCTGAGGAGAAGCTGTCAAGTCTGGCAGGAGCCTTCAGAAGATGGATGAGTGGGCGATTATTGCTTCCTTTTCATTCATTGCCATTGTGTTTATCTGTGGCAGATTTGTTATGCAATTTATCTTCACTTGTTGGAGATGTCTTGACAAACTCCTGAGAATCATTTGCACATCAGCCTATAGCCCACCCTCCTCGACTGAATTAATCCAGCTGGATTAAACAAGCCTCCCCACCCAACCCCAATGGCAACCAGGGTTGTGTTCATGTGGATGGGCCACCTGGCTCAATTGTCTCCCTCCAGTGTGTGAGCCCTGCCCCAGCAAGAGACCCGAGTGTCAGGCAACAAGGACACCAGTCTTTTAAAGCTAAGACCAAGTCTCTTTCTCTGCCTCTGCTTGATTTCCAATCATTTGGGCCATCATCAATCATTTCTTGATCTTCTACCTTCCCTTACCAGCCCTACTCCACCCCTTTACAAAAAAAAAAAATACATTACAAAGGAAACAGGCCCAGTCCATGGTGAGCTTACAAGAAAGACCCTGGACTTGTGGCCCAATTCTGAATATTCTTCAAGGCTTATCCTGTTTCCGAAGATCCATCATGGTCAGCAGGGAGGTGTGCAAATGGACCACAGGCAGTGTTGGGACTCTGGTTAACAGGTCTGCATTCTCTTTGTTTCTGTCATTAAGGTAGACTACTCATCTATAGGAAAACCAGGCATACCGTATACTTGATTTTAAAAAAAAATGCTACCAAAGCTTTCCTTTAAATTGAGCAGACCATGTTTTCTTTGGAGAGAAAAAAAGTGTTCTTATCTAAAGTGTTTTTAATATTTCTATATTGTATTGGATATTGACTACAGTGAAATATTGAATATTTCACAGATCCATTGCATCACCATTGAAAATGCCACAGCATTGCCAATGAGTATGACTTCATGGGAAGAAATACTCTGTTCACACTTAAAATTAATTTTGGTTTAGAATATACCGATAGGATAACACTTTCTGTCCTAACTCACTTTTCAACTCCAGAACAAGACTGATACTGTTGCAATATACCTGTTCACATTTAAACTGGTTTCTATCGATACACTTACATCACAGATATTCTGTATTGCACCAAGATACTCAACTCCACTGATTCTCTATGGGGACCTCCATCACGGTACGTGCAAAGGGTTGTGGGTTATAGAGAGCTTGGGAGAAGATTTTCTATTGACAGTCAATGGAGAGGTGTCGGATTGAGCTGCTTTGAGCTTTTTAATCGATGTTTAAAAATATAAAAAACTTGTAAACTCCATTTGGCTATTGCCCAGGGTGTCTTGGTGGAAAACATAATCCGTGGTAATGATGACATACCATAATCTATACGAAAAAAAATCACTTTTCTCAATGCAGTACCAGAGATGGTGCATGCGCAGAAAACAGAGATGAGCAAACAAGCATGACTGAAGTAAAGGCAGAGTTGAGAATCTTGGTAATAGAGAATCTCTTTGGTGTACATGTATGTGTGCTATTGCCTCAGAATGATCCATTCTGTTGTCATACCTATTCACCTGTCCACACTTTCCTGTTCCGAGTCATAGCGCAACTGTAGCAGTACAAAACAACTATAGGGGTTGTGGTTGAAAAGCCAGCTAAGATGTCCAGGTTTTATTTATTTACCATTAATGATGGTAGTGTTGGTTCTTCAACAAAACATAAAACGTGTTCAAAAACACAGCTACAAAACCAAAGTCCCACACCAGGAATACTCTCTTCTCTAAACTAATCTTAAATTCCAGTTTGCAGTTATACATGTGTGAAACTGAACTAAACTAAACATTTTACTTTACCGGCTTCCTTCTTAGTAAAGGGTCTACTCAGCCTACTCAACATGGATTAGATCAAAGAAGCTTGCCCTGGGCTACTCTTTAAAACATATTGGCAATCAATTATTCAATTAGAATATGCCCATAGTCCACACATGTTTTCCAGGGATGGATATTTAAACCCCATTCTTGACAATTTTAACACATATTATTTCTGTTTTGCAGTACATCAACATGTCCTTCATTTTACAGCTATGGACAAATGTTTTGCATCACCTAGAATTTTAGGATTGAGATCATTTAAAATAAAAAATGATATGAACATCATTTAGATATGTTATTTAACATCATGTACAACAAAACTACAAAATTATACTGGAAAAGTCTACCTGAATACATAATAGTAGTACAGTATTTCAGGTCAGATTTCCAAATGTCCCATTTTTCAATTTGTGTCAGTTATTCGTGAAGTATATGGACATCTACAAAGCGGGATGTAATTCAATATGTCAACGTAACATTATTCAGCAGGTTTAATTCGACTTTAGAAAGCAAAATGTGTTAATTCTATACGGTGATGCAAAAGTTTTGGCCATAGCTGTACTTCATTATATATAAAACTGGAAAATAAATCCAACACAAAATTGTACTGACACCATAAGGCAGATCATCTAACTATTGTATCAAATTGACCTTGTTAAGCAGGCCTGATGGGGCACATCACTGGGATCCCCCACACTGGCTGTATGGAAACACTGGGTCGCTAATTATGGAAATCAGCATGAAGGGCTCAATGTCTACAGTTAAATAATGCCATACTGCAAGTGTTTCACATCTCTCCTACCCACAGCACAGTCACAGATCTGGAGCAAATGTACATTCTCCCAAAGAACTGTCACCCAGGACTGCAGGGGGGGACAGCAGCAGCCATTCACCAATTTGTTCCACCTTATTAACAGCTTGTAATCTTCTCATCTGTTTCCAATGGCTGTTGTAAATATGATTGTTAAAAAGGGTGAGGGTTAAGGTTAATTCTTGCTCACAAGGTAACCCCTCCCATACTGTTACTTTTGTTTGTTCAGTCACCACATTGTTCTTTTGCACCTGTTCTCCCTGGTAAAGATTACATCTGTGAATTTCACATACATTTTTTATTAATTTATTTTTTAACATAAGTAGCAGGGGCAGATATATATTTTACATCATATTACAGTATCAGATACATATTGATTAGGATTTAAATGTTAAACACCATAACCACTTATATATATACAGCATATGTTTATTGAATACAAATAAATATTGCTCTGCACTTTAATGGCAAACTCCTCAACATTTCTCTTTCCCTCGCGCGGGAAAGTTAAATGGATCCTAAGTCATCGTATTTTGTGGAAAACTAAAAGTCACAGACAGCTGCTCAAGTAACTTCATTGCTAATCTTAGCAAAGCATGTGAAATGAGATGAGGGCTCTTGGGTTCAATCCCTACCAAAATCAAGGTTTCTGTTTTACGGATTCCCCTCTCACCCTAGCCTCAGTTAAAAAGCCAGTACAATCAAATAAGACCAAACAAGTATATTTAATAAGACCAGCAAATATAAACCAAAACCTGTCTACAAGAGTTTTATAAAGGATATCGCATTTTATTTTAATTCATCAAATACATTTTATAAAAAACAAACTGTCGTAAAATATCTGACGAGTTAAATGTGATATACTTTAGGGTTGAATAGGTGCTATGTTGGCCAAATGTAGCTGCTTTTTTGATTATTTTGCACGTTGTGTCCATTTTAAAACACTACCTGAAAATTGCACACGTGAATTTAGACATGCCTAGCTGTGAGGCTAAAAATGTAATTTAATTGATATGCCCATCAAAATATTGCTTTAATATTTTTAGAGGTGTGCCAAGTAATGAGTAGAAACATATTTAACAAGTAAAACAAGTTGAGTAATAAACAGTACAAAGCATATTACTCCTATTAGGACACTTCTAATTGTAGCCTCACCCGCTTCTGTTGGTAAGACTACACATTACGACCTCAACACAATTGAAATTATTGTATAATAGTACTGTCTGATCACTTTTTGAGTCCCTGAAATGTGTTTTATGGCAGGTGCTTCAATTTTTCCCCTCTACTAGTGTGATGGCTCAGAGTACGAGTATGTGTAAAGATTCATCTGCATATCCACAATTATTTTTTTTACATATGATCTCCTCTGTCTTGCTTGTGTATGATTTGTTTTCTGGATTTAGAGTGATTCATAGAAAAGTTACTGTAGGACTGAAAAAAAAAAAGAAATCAGTCAAGTATCTAATAAGCACCTTGACTTTTTTGTATACTGAATTGAGTCAGTTAAAACTCATGAATAGGTTTTACATTCATGTTTTCCTGTTTCTGTAACAACCAGGCTTAAAGAAACCTGCTATACAGCTATGCTGTGTCAGCTTTTTAAAGTCAATGTCAATTGTACTGAAGTGATGTGCGTCTGAGAGACGGGTAAAAACAGTCCCTGTTATTCTAGTAAAGGACCTGGTTAAGCCAATCCAGTCCCTTGCAGCCTTGGTTTCAAGGCCCACAAAAGGCCTTTTTTCTATGAGATGACAGTGTTGCTTGTGTTTTTCAAGCTAATAAAGAGGACTGGAAATGCAGCTTTTGTTTAAATCTCTAATTTAGTTATTTATAACCCTCTGCCTGCCACCCCAACTGCCTCGGACAGGACTTTGTGCTGTCTCTCTCCTCTTTCTGTGTGCAGGTGTCCCTGGCTCTCAGCAGCAGCGCAGAGCAGAAACAGGCAATTATTGATACTGCACTGTTTTATATTACCCTGGGTCTCTCTAATCCATCAGGCCTCTTTCAGTGAGGGACAGGAGCTGGAAATTGAGCCACACATCCTGGGCTCAGAGCTACCTTCTTTCTCCAGCTGCCAGCATGCCGGGGGCCCTTTCATCCACTCCTCTTCCTGTCTCCCTCTTTTCTGTCTATTCATGGCCTGAAAAACCCCAGCCGGATGGCACAGGCTCCTGGCAGGGAAGTGACTTTAGAAAAACTTGTGTTTCTTCTCTCTCTCTTAAGTTTCTTCTCCTATTTTTGATAAACACTTTGCCTTCTGTCTCCCTCCGTCTTTTCTTATTTAATGAAAAAAAGGAAAAGGAAAGGCTTGTTTTTAGTTTCTACCCTAATTCAATCAACTCATTTCATGCTGCCCTCCTTATTTACCTGCCAAAGTTCTTTGGTCCATTTTAAAACATTTTTTGTTTATTTTATGAAATCTGGCCAATTTAAAAAAAAAAAAAGTTTCAAATTAGCCAGAACCCCCAGCTGTGGTATAGCACAAATAAAGAACTCCTTCTAAATAACTGCAGACCAATGTATCTGTAGCACTAGACTCCTGTGCATTTGTTATGTGGCACCCATGTCTAGAAATAATGGAATTAACTACCATCCAACAAGTACTCTGCTGACCTTGCTATCACGCCTACAAATATCTCTACAGTTTGTTTTCAAAACAAAAACACTCCATTGACAATGGTATGTGAATGTTCAATAATTTGCTCTTATAACAAAGGAATTGTAATAATGTGTAATATATATATATATATATATATATATATATATATATATATATATATATATATATATATATATATATATATAAAAATCAGTATTTGCTTATTAAAATTAGGAACATGTTAGTCTTAATTAATGGCCAATAAGTCACTGATGAGCTCTTCAGGAATTCAATTAGTTATTAATTCATCATTTATTACAAGTTTTAGTAATTATGCTATATCCAAATAAAATAATAAAAACAGCTATGAGAACCTTTGGTATTGAAACAGTTGAAAGTGAAACGTATTCTAGTTAAAACATTATTAATAAACCCTTCTGATATTAGAAATGCTTGCTTCTTTAAGCAAACTAACAGCCAATTGGACACCTCAGCAAATGCATCAGTACTGCTAATTGGCTAAAGCTTCCTTGCTTAAATACCTTCAGTTTGTTTTTGAACAAACACCCCCAGCAACTGAGGACTGTAATCAGAGAACTATTCGACCACTGAGCTGATAGATGTTCATACAGCCAATACTGGAAGCTTTTACAGAAATACTAGGACAAACGATAGATGAACAAGGAGAAGTTTTTGTAATGCAATGCACCATGGTGTGAAACTTTTATCAAAAAGCTCTACCAAGTATTTAGAAGGAAATAATTAGGCTGGGAAGAAGAAGAAGAAAAAAATTGAAATGAATTGCTATCAAAATGTTGATACTGACTTAAACAACTGATTTGAGCAAAAGATCCAAGGGCTTTCTACTGAAGTTCAGAGGCAGGAGTGAAACTGAAAAGAAGGTTTCTTGGACACCTACTAGACTGTGACATACCAGCACTGGAAAAGTGACACTTACAACATGAGCAATGCGATAAAATCAAACTTTGGTGATGCACAGATGAACTCTTCTATCGGTGGCAAACAGGATCTAAGCATGACATATCCAAGTGAGAACCTGGGCAGTAGGGCTGGTCTCCATGGAATCTCCAAAATCACCAAAGAACTCAGTCCAGAAGAGCAGCAGGAACTAAGGAGGAAGATTAACAACCGCGAGAGGAAGAGGATGCAGGACCTGAATGTTGCTATGGATGCTCTTAGAGAGGCGATGGTGCCTTACTCTGCTGCCCACCAGCATGGCTCTCCTGGTAGGAAGCTCTCCAAGATCTCCACCCTTGTCCTGGCCAGGAACTACATCCTCCTGCTTAGCTCCTCACTGCAGGAGATGAAGAGGCTGATTGGAGAGATGAGCGGACCTGCACCCAGGCTTCTGCTGGCCGGATGGCCACTGTTCACAACGCAGGGATCCCTGCTTCTGACCTCTGACACCATCATGGCTAGCAAGTGCCCACTGCTGTCCTCAGGGGACCACCAGTATTCCCAGCTACAGTGGATGAATGGTGGCCCCGTCTGTCCCTGTGCCATGTGCAGGCTGCCTCGCTTCATCCAATCTCTCCCCAATCCCAGGTTTTCAAAATGAGCTCTTCTGTTTTGACAGTTTTCTTGGCATTTTCAGCTTTTTGACATTTGCGAAGAAATGGTACACTGCTGGCTGTCTGCTATGTTTTTGTTTTTGTTTTGTGTTTACAACATTCTGTTTTAGTTTCTGAGAATTGTTTTATTTTTATACTAAAAAGTGTATTTAGGGCTATTTTTGTTTCGCTGTGCATGCAGGGTATTTGGAGACTAATCCGTGGCAGCTTTTAGAAACATCTTGCTGTGAGAAGAGATTTGACCATGTTCGTAATGATACTCCAACAAATTGGAGGCTTGGTCGAGTGAAAGTGGAAATATCTATCTAACTATATTAATCAATAAGTAAAAAATAAAATAAACACACTTACATAGAGGACAAACCTACATAATACTGTACAATGCTTAACATTTGATATGTCTTTACTGAGAAAATGTGAGATTTATAATAAAATTAATTTGCATTATAAATCAGAGACTAATGTTTTAATTAATTTTCCAGTTTTAAAAAAAAAGGCTCATCCAGTACTGTATAATCATAACATTTTATACCTATTGTAAACTTACCGACTATCATATCATAACACTAATATGGTAATGGGGTGAGAATTTTAGTGGGTAGACTGTTTGAATTCTAAACTGTCTGTAAATTGGTTTATAATGGAAAACTGCTGCCTGTTGGTTAGGAAAAGTGACTAGACTATTCAATATATGTCTCAATGTGAATGTTTGAATATATTACTGTAATTAATATCCTTATTTCAGACACACAGGTCTGGAATAGCTATCCTGGAATAAAATGTGTTCAAGGATGTTTATTGGTACTGTATGTAAGGAGGCAAAAGAATGGAATGAGAGGCATTTTCTTTTTGTAAGTGACACTAGCATAACAATCACATTTAAATGAATATGACACCTTTGTTTCTGTTCACTGGGATATAAAGAGAATATATTCACATTTTTTAAAATGTATTATTATTACAAATACAACCTTTTCATTAAAAAAGTAACCCCCTTCTATTTTGCATTTATTGAAACATACAATGAATGCAAAATAGAAAAAAAAATTAAGTTACATAAATGCTTGTTATAAGAGAATTTGGGATAAAATGAACATAATGTGTTAGATAAATTACTTAAGGTAATAGATACACATGTATTTTGAAGATACATACTTATGCATCAATTATACTGTAGTACTTTTTGGTATGCGTGCAACTTCAGTTCTTCAAAGTGTACATTCAGTCAAACTGTTTTAAACATTTTGTTATAAATCTAAATTGTCCTTGTTGAGTCGCCTCAAAAGGAGCTTGGGTTACTGGAGAAGTTAAAAAGTTAGATTTTAACTCCCATTAAAAATCTAACGCATGATATTACCTTGTTATTGACAAAAGTAATATTACAGTAACAAAAACGATTTACCCCAACTCTGGTTATACCCACTTGCAAGTCTCAATGTCAGCAACCAATGAGTTCACCGCATTAGGACATATGACTGCAGACATGCATGTATTCTCTCTCTCTCTCTCTCTCTCTCTCTCTCTCTCTCTCTCTCTCTCTCTCTCTCTCTCTCTTTATTAAATATATATATGCGTTGGGCAGCATGTACCGGGCTTAACTGGCCACCCAATCATTGCCCGTTTCACCACCTCCAGCCACATTCTCACATTCTCAATTTTCTCGATTAAAAAAAAAAAAAAAAAAATCTATAATAACTAAGAATACTTTAACCTGATAGAAAAAGTTACTATATACCTTATTCACACTACCTAAGTAATTTTGAATGCTGGTGAATGAACTCAATGGTAATCGCAACACATGTTAAGCATGCATTATTAAAGCAGTGTGGATGATATTAGAAACAGCTACAGAGAACAGTATTGGAGCAAGCAAATCAATCTGAATGATTGAAACATCATAAAAAGGTAGCATAATGGTAAAAAAAAAGGCATCTGTTAGTATGTAACCTTTAGGGGGACTAGCATTGTAACTAGTGGTGCAATTTAACAATAAAAAATAAAGCTCCCCTTTTTTACAACACTTTAAAACAGTTGGTGATGATGGGGTTAATGTTCAACCAGATTCTAGCATTTGCCGGCCCCTTACTGCTGGCCCAGATGTGTAGGTAATGACATTCGAGGATCCTGCCACTGCTTCATTGGAAGGAGTCATTGTGGTAACTGGGCTTTCAAAGCTGTTGCTTGAGGATTTAATGGATAGGGAGGGCCGAAGCGATTACCAAAAAGTGAGGTTGCTCCACGAGAATGGACTTTGAAAAGGGGTAACAGTGCTTTTTTCCCAACCCTTTCTTTTTAGAAGGAGATCAAACCCGTTGTGTAATTACTTTACCAGCTAACCTTCCCTGATGTTAATGGAATTCTTGATGTGGTGCTGGATGGTTGGCTGGTTCAGGATCTCATTAAGCCACTTCACAATACGCTCACACGCCCAGAAAATGTGTCCCACTGAATGGAGTTCATGCAGCTCCCCCAAAACAGGCAGCCTTAAATGGCTGGTGAGAGAATGGTGGCAATCAGACCCTCCTGAAGAATTACATGAATAATAAAAAAAATACTCTGTGCTGAAATAATTACCAGCAGAGAAGGGGGGATTACACCAAAAGTGTGAATGCCAGGCGCTGCATGTAAGGGTCAGAATATGTTGCCTATAGCCCCTCACAAAGCGAGAGGTACATGCTATTAAGTGAGATTAAGTCTAATAGGCCTTGATTTTCTTACAAAAAGAGAGAATTAAACTCAGATTGTGAGATCAAAGTGAGCACTATAACCCAAACCCCATTGCATGCATTTACATATAGCTGCTTTATGTTCACTTACATCTCAATAGGATTACCTTCCCCTTTTTTATTAGCTACCTTTTCTCTCCTCTTGGTGTTATTGCCTTTCACTTTCTTGCAGTCCATTGCTGTATTGTTTTGGAGACGCGGGGGTCGAATCGGATTTGAAGTAGCTGGACCTCGCTTTGTGTTCTGTGTTAACTCATCTCTCCTCTATCTACATAATCCAATGTAAAGGAGAGGTTGGGTGATTTGGACACAAACACAAAATGCTGAAAATTGCTCCCCAGAAATGTCCATGAATGAAGACTGAAAACAGTTACCGTGAATCAAAGTTTCTGCTTCAGTGTATTTTGATCTTATATATATATATATATAGTATATATATATATATATATATATATATATATATATATATATATATATATATATATATATATATACTTCAGAATATTACATTATTTAAGGGCTCCTGTGTGCACCAATGCTTACGGTGTTGGCATTGACAGTTATGCATTTTGTACAAACAGCCTGTGAATCTTGGTCTGTGTGGGGAAACTTCTTATAATAAAAAACAGGTATTTAAACTGCCTGTTGACATATTAACATACAGTATATTATATGCAAGGAAGGGGGCTAAGAAAGAAAAATCAGAGCTGGAGATACTGTAGAATGTGAAGAATGTATCTGTGCTTGTCGATAGGTACCAGACAGCTATGAAGAATAGCAAGGACTCAACTTTTTCACATTTTCTCAGTTTTGTCTCACATGCAAGAGTGACGATATCGATCAGAGTTGGATCTGGTATTGGGTACTGTATTTGTATGCCAACTCAATGTAATTAATTGTTAGCACTGATTTCTGCCTCAGTACTTAATTTGCTTGCTAACACTACTGGTGGATACTGAGAAATTAGGCCCACATAAAAGATTGAGGATCTCACACTGATATAAGTAATTATTATTCCCGGGTGTTGCTTAAGAAGACGTGAAAAGTAATTTACCTTTGGAGAGACACAAAGTACTTGAGAACTCAGGTTAAGAGAAAAAGCAGTAAGCCAATGGAGGAGGGGTGGGGTCATTTAGAGAAGAGGCAACAATAAGCTAAGTAACTCAGCTATATGAGAATGACAGAAGAAATTACTTGTTGAAATGTTAGCAAGGTCTTACTGTTTCACATTTCAGTTCTCTGGGGAAATACTGAAATTCAATAGTATTTATAGGTAGTATCTAAATGTGCATCTTACTTTATATGCTTTTGAGGCCTATTATAAGAATACCAATTTATCCATAAATAAGTCAATAAATTAGGACTGCCTACTGCTGTTTATTATTCAGAGGGATGGTTCAGTCATGAAGCATGTTAATCAAAAAACAAACTTTGCTAATGTATTTGAGCCTTACACACAGACTTGGGGAGTATCTGGCCTCGCTTTGACCCTCTCCCCCCCAAATGCACACACCATCCAGTCCAGGACTTCTTCTTTAGTCAGGGTAGTGTACGTTTTCTGGGGCTTTGCACCTTCCCCAGTTACGAGCCATCTGCATGGGAAGAAAAAGTCCTCCCAATACTGGATGTGCAGGGTCAACAACACTGTGTGCCTGGCAGTGAAACTTCAACGTGGGGAGTCCCAAGTAGGAAGTGCTAAGCCATAAATTCCACCTTTGAATAAGAGGAGACTATCAATTCCCCCCTCTCTTCCCATCCCATTATTTATCTCCAGAAACATTAGTGCTCCTGTACTCTTCTTCAGCCCTCAATCTGTAGTTCAGTATTCCAAGGTTCTTGATTCATAATCTCACATACAGAGACTGTCTTTGAACCATTGCCCCTAGGTGATGGATTCCCTGCATTTATTACAGAAGATGCTCCATGGAAAAGAAAGGGTTAAGAACCTTTCATGTTCAAATTTATAAAAAGCCAGCTGTTTTTGATTCATTTCCTTAATTCCTTCATTGCGAATTGTTAAAATACCAACTAAAAAATAAATTTGATGCCACTGAGCATCTCTATGGCACCAGTCCCACTGCATTAAAGTTAACTTTTGTAAACTTATAAAGATAGAAAAAGTATGGAAAAAGAGTCAAGATAGAAACATAATCTCTGAAATTCAACTCTAGTTTTGCAAGGGCGTTAGGTTATCTGCAAACTTAAAATTAAAAGTAAAACTGTTTTGTTAGCCAGGGGGTACCAGTGATGACTGCCATTACCAAATTATCTTTTGGCATTGCAGTGACACCACAATGATACTACAAATGATAGCACCAGAGCAGCTTCAATGGCATGATCCATGGGTATCATCTATAACACAATGGTAACATTTTCATATCTTGAAATTCCAATGGAATACACACTGGTTCTACATTGTAGTATCATGGTGCCTTACAGTACCTGTTTGGTTACTGTATAAGGACCATAGTGCAATGTTTTTTTTTATTTTTTATCTGTTTGGTTGCCATTGCTGGTAATTCTATTGTAAGGGTTCTGTAGGGTGAATCTTATCAAAATTCTTAAAACGCTTGTCCATTGGAACCGTTATTGTATTGTGCTTTATTGAGATGTAAAGTAAACATTAGTGTAGTCAATAGTAAATAATTTACCTATTTCCTAAGTAAAAGTAACAAACTGAACGGCAAAATCCTTCGTGTTCTACATTGCCTTGCTGATAAAGCTCTAAGCCTGAAAGCTAAGAAGCACAGTCCTGTGAGTTAGGGTGACCTTTCCTAGGTGACAGAATGACAACGTTCCAGCAGTCCTTTCAGTGCCCTTTGAACACATCCCACCCCAGTCGAGGAATGCAGGTTAACACATTGCAGCCTTTTACCCCTCCTGTTCTGTTGTGGAACAACTGACAGAAACTGACCCTGTTCCCTCCTTTTGCTTAATTAAGTTGTTCAGAGGCAGGCTGGTCAAACAGTTGCCTCTACGTGGGGAGTCTAGAGAACAGGAGAAAAGAGTGGGCGTTTCCAACACAGAAAGGGAGATTCTCCTATTGTCTAGGAGTAGACTGGTCAGTTTTTCAAACTTACTGCTGCCTGACTGAGCTCAACTCAAAGAGTGATTGGGGGATTGGGGCTGGGATACTCCTGGTAGGGAGGAGGTGGCTAACTTAAAACTAAGAGATCGCTTTGATGACTTGTATACCTTTGTTAATTGTCTGTAATTATATATTTTATATATAATAACATATTGGTGTCCTTATTTAAACAAGCACCTGGGCTTAGTTTAAAGTCACACCTCAATATACATCACACAATAGATGTGTATATATATCCTGTAAAACATTGTGACATGGAAACACTGATACATTACATTGAAAAAGGTATTAAACTGGGAACATTGACATGAAAGAAACGTAAGCCTTAAATTCTAATTCTAACCGGGAATGCTCACGGTGGAATGACAAGCACACGAGCAACTGCGCAATAATATACCAAGTGTGTCCTGCTAATCACCACGCCTTATCTTAAATGTGTTTTAAAAACAAAAGATCACTGCCTGTTACAGGTAATCTTCAAATTTACAATGTAAGGAGTTCACAGTACTCAAGTCTAAGTGCTTGACAAATACAATAAATAACAATCGTGTTGAAATGTAGAGTTTACTGAAGAACAAGGCAAACAAGACCTTACAATAATGCAGAAACTGCCACGAGAGTCGGGTCAGGGAAAGTTATAAATTGTAGCAGGAGAACAACAGATGAAAGCAAGGCTTCAGCTTAACTATACTACCAGATGGGCTGAAGGCTTTTATTCCTGAAAGTTAGAGTGGGTTTTAGCAGCTTCTTTTTTTTTTCAAATGAGATGTTAGCAATTTGCTCTGAATACTAAAATAAAATAAAATAATGTTTTCATGAATGAGGCTCAATGAATGATAATGTGCACTACTGCAATCGTACCTGAGACGGCTAAACATCAGAACTGGCTTTTCTCCCTGCTTTACCTTTATGTCTGCAGACACCTTTCTCAGGTTTGACATCCCAACACTGTGCTGAAAACTGCACATTTAGATGACATATAGAGAGAGGCGGAGAAAATTAAACAGCATCAGAGAGAAGGTGTTAAATTATATGCACTGGTAATTTTGGGAACAATGCTTAGTATATATATTACATCCCCCATGGGTGAAGAAAAATGTACTGGATGACCAAAAAAACAAAAACAACTTGTGATTTCAGCTTTATAATTTACATACATTTTATCCACATGCTATCTGCAACCCAAACAATTACCTTGAAGATTGCAGATCACCAATAAATGTGAAATATAAAAAGCGGAACAAAAGTTATTAAACCATGAGGCAAGATAGAATAGTTCATTATGTACTGTATTATGTCTACTCTTGTAAATTTCCTACCTTGTTCTTTCAAATAAAAATAAATAAATACAAAAAGTCAATTCAATTGTTTAACACATGTTCAGAAATGGAAACATAAATATTTAGCTGATAAGCTATCAAGCAACACTATATATATATATATATATATATATATATATATATATATATATATATATATATATATATATATATATATATAGATTTATACATATTTGTGTGTAAAAAAACAGGACCATACATTCTGCTGGGGAAGATGGAAAGGCTACTAATATAGGTTAGTACAAACTCACTAAATTATACTGAGCCTCATTGTCAAAAGGGGTACAAACATGAACTACTCTGAAAGAAAACAGGATACAGAGGAATTGATTATAAGTTGAATGAAACTCAGATACAGAGAGGAAGATGGAGAGGATGGAGTGTGGAAGGGGAGGTTGTTAAAAAAGCATGATAATGCAATGGCCTGAATACAGAGGGGACACTGTTCGAAGGGCATGGTCACTTTCTGCAGGTGCTCCTGCTGGACCCTTCTTTGCATACATTTGCATGCTGTCAAATGGCAGGGCTGACAGCTTCCAGAGAAGGCCTGGACTGGGCCCAAGCCTGTCAGTGGTGTTCTGCTTCCCTGTCAAGGTTGGACTTGGGTACAGACAAAAGTCCTCCAAATGTTAAAGAACATGAGAGAGCCAAGGGGAGCTGCACAGCCATCCTTTTCAAACAGCCGACAGAGCAGGTGTAATGGAACTGTGGGTCTCTTATTCAATGGGAGGCTGATTCTTACTAGGGGCTCAATATTTCCCTCCAGCTGGGAGCACAATCAAAACTTGTTTTCTCCAATCCAAAGGAAAACATTTAAAGCTGCATTCTCCCACAGTTAGGTTTATTATTTAACTCCTTGGGGTCTGTTTACTTCTTTTATCCATGGTGTACCTTCCTTGTGCTCTGTTTAATCAAAAAGCAGACTTTGTTGACCCACTTGTTTGTTTAAATGGGTCATATATAGTTTTGATAGTCACAAGCCCCCTCTTTTGTATACTTAAGTTAGTCAAAAAATCATAGTCCTGTCTTTAATTGTTGCAGTTGGAGATTTTATATTACATCACCAAGCCAAACAAAATGTTTGTATTTTTATTTTTTTTCAAAATGATGTCATTATTATTCTGAAAACATTAAACAGTACACATGCACTAAGCTTATATATGCTTATAAGGTAAAACACACACACACACACACACACACACACACATATATATATATATATATATATATATATATAAATGCTATGAGTACGATCCCTTTAGAATCAATTACACATTTTGTACTTCATTTCAGAGTTTGCTTACCTGTGTTTATTACCTGCCTGTCATTCTCATGTAGATCATCTATCTGCGCTATTTCCTTTATATAACTTTGTAATCTCAACTCAAAGTACATCATATTTTCATTCTACTGGTAAATTAGTAGTATTATTATTACTGGCAGCAGTCATTAGTATTACTAATTGTGTCACTTTCATATAGCATTAACATGTATTTTGTAATAATTGATTGACGCTACTGTGTCTACTGATACACAAACAATCTTGTCAATAGCAATTCTAGACACAATTTACAAATCCAAGTTAGAGCACTTTAAGATTAGTTCTGAAAGGGGCTTTGTAAAATATTGAAACAACAGATATCTCCTGAATAATCACTGTTTCTCCTATGCTAGTCAGTCTCATCGTGCATCTGGATTTTAATAAAACTTATGCTAAAGACCTAAATTCAACACAGTAAAAGAAGTGGCCCATTGAAAACGAGTGTGTGTGTGTGTGTGTGTGTGTGTGTGTGTGTGTGTGTGTGTGTGTGTGTGTGTGTGTGTGTGTGAGAGTGAGATTTATAGATTGTACACTGTAATGGGGAAATAGACAATCCATCCTGTTTATTCCCCAACAATGAATTGCCTGTGTCTCTACAGGCTGCGAGTGGCCAGGCCATCTGGCTCAGATCTCCACAGTAAAAACATTGTCCCCGAACCAATCAAAACGATTACATCGCACCAAGCAAACTAACATGCTCTTGCAATCAAAGGCACCTCTTCTGCAGGCAATGATATCATAACAAAAAGCCAGAGCCCCCCCAACCCCTTCTTGTCCTGGGAAGAAAAGTGTGTGTGTGTTAGAAGGGGGAGCACACAGGCACAATGAGATCTGGTCACCATATAGTACTACTGACACAAGACTATTCAAATGTGATTCGAAAAGGGCCTTTTTGTCCTCTGGGGGTGTTTAAGCATAGTTCCTTCAGACCTGATTCACACAACAGTGGAAACATCTTTCTGTTTGCCCTTGGCAGAAACAGTGTGGTTCTGTTTTCTATTGGCAAGCCCCACACGCTGGTACAGTTGGAAACTTGTTCAGCCTCACGGTGGATCCAGGAAGCAAGTGGCCCTCATTATTAAATGCAATTGGATTGGAATTTAAACTGGCCACAGCTCTTGCAGGCCCTATTTTCCTCCTGTAATAAAGAGTTTCAGTCAGGAAGTGACACCTGCAAGTCAATTTTTTTCTGGGCATCTCTTTTTATAAAGTTTAAAAGCTCTGTTTTTTCCCCACTTCTTTTCAACAGAATAAAATAAGCTATGTGTCATAGTCATAACTGTGTCCCATCACATTCGTGTTCACAACCCTACAACAAGGTTTGGGAGTATATTTAACTAAAAGGGGTTTATATGAAAGAAAACGGCAGGCTCAATAAATAATGTTTGGGTTGAAAAGACATTTGTGTACTTTGATAGTTTGAGTTTGAGTTTTATTTGTGCTTTGTATAAAAAGTGTATAAACCTATTTTCTTTTTTATATTTGCAGAAAACACAGTACACCATAATTAATAACTAACTATCCTCAATCCAAGTGCAGCATTAAAACAACTTATTGGTCAAATATAACAGCTTTAAAAACTAGGCCACACTGATTCCAGTTCCAGTTCTGAATAAACATACTATACAGTGAAGTATAAATGCACTTTTTTTTTTTATTTAAGGGTTTGGGGCAGCCCCTTATTCATTATATATATTACACAGGCTTTTTATAGCATAAATGTACAAGTAAAAATAATATGCACAGAACAAAATATTGGATAGTTGAACAGAACTAACTGGCACTTATTCTTCAGCACAGCTGGAGTCACTGGAAGGTAAGGCAGACGGGCCGCTTCATCCTGCTGTGGAGACGTCGGTCAGGGGATTGTTCACAATACTCATTAAGTGTTTTCCTCTTGCGCCCCATTTTCAAATCAAACTAGTAACTGTTATCGTATACCTAGCAAAAGCTTACCTACATCTTAACCGGCTAATTTCAAAAGTAGGCGCCTTGAATGACAGGCGCTGTAGCTGGCAAATGAAAGTGCACAGTCAGTTCAGGTCTTGATGATAGACAGTCATTTAAACGAATGAGAGCATTATGGCGCTGCTTCAGTCAACAAGATCTGTCAGAACTGGGTGAAATGACAGTGACAGTGAAACTATACTAACAGATGACTGAGATGATTGACAGCGACCCCTAGCCATTCAGACAGACAGTAAGTATAAAAACTAAACAAACTATACTATTATTTATTTAATTGTTTATCTTTACCACAGTTTAATTAAGGTGGACGGTGAGTGAACTTACGTTAGCAGGGTCACAACTCAACAAATTAAAGGGTTCAGAAGCTTAGTTGCAATCCTTATGGTTGATTTGATCAACCTGTACCTTCCCAGGATAAGCCACAGAATCAGTCTTAATTGTATCAACCACCTATCTATAGTTAGCTTTAAAATAAGTGGTTAATTCTATCACTGGTACTATAAAATTGATTCCCTCTTTTGTATACTTGGTCAAAAAAATCACGTTCCTCTTTCTAATTGCTGCAATCGGAGGTTTATATTACATCATCAATCCAAACAGAATGTTTAAAAAAAAAAAAAAAAATCTCAAATGAATGTAATTATTATACTTAAAACATTACACAGGGTGCATGCACTAAACTGATACTATCCTCATGCTTATAAGGATAGAAAAAGGCTTCTACAATATTTATAGATAGCTGTAGCCTATCCCAGTAGGGTATAGGTTTATTAAATAAACCCCTTTGTCCAGCGAAGCATTGGGATACCACTAATCTCTCATGGGATTTTTCTTCTTACAGATTGACTATTGATGATGGTACCCTATTCTAACTCACAAAACATAAAATATGTTTATTGATAAAAGGTGACAACTTGTCTGCCAGACTCATTAATTTCTCAGTGCATTTTCCTTGAGACAAGGGTTCAGATGGTTTACTATTAGAATACCATTGATTGAGCTAAATCTAGATCATAATGAAAAAATAAAAGTGAAAAGGATGTATGTACAGAATAACAGGCTGTTTGGGCCTGTAGATGGGGTGCTCTCCAGGGTCCTGAACAAAAAAAAAAATCATGAGTTTTCCCATTTTCTGAATTTAAATAGACTAGATCCAAACACATTCCTTGTTTTACAGATACACAGACAGAATATATGGGGACTTTATTTGTTGGTATGGGGTCTGTTCAATACATGTTATTACAATGTGTTCTGATGCTGGTATTATTATTATTACATAGTGTTTAACATGAATTCTGCACTATAGCAAAGCTATGGATCCCACCAGTTAATTTAACTTGGTGATAATCTTTGAACTACGGTGGTTCATTAAAAAATCTTTGTTATGTCGAGCTCACAAGATCATTTATCTCAGGATCTCCATATTACCATTACTTTATCGCGTGATAAATGATCTCATGATCTCAACATTCAACCATATGATAAAACCCTTCAATTATTTGCCATTAGTTTTAGCTCATTTTACAAAGTCTATTTTTATGCGATGGCTACTAATTGTGCAGATTGTTTATGCTCCAGAAGTATCCACACTTTTACTGTGTTCAATTTAGGTCTTTAGCATAAGTTTTATTAAAATCCAGATGCACGATAAGACTGACTAGCATAGGAGAAACAGTGATTATTTAGGAGATATCTGTTGTTTCATATGTTTCATATATATTGTTCGTTTTTAGCTAAGGGTTAGAGTTAGGGTTAGGGTTAATATAAACTTGATTTCAAGCATATGATCGACTGGATATTGATCATCCATAGGGCTCTGGTGTTTGATTGATCATCCATAGGGCTGTGGTGGTTGCAGTTTTAGCTGGCCTATTATATATTGTTAACTAACAGTTAACAAAAAATAAATAATGTACATTAACATGTTTATTAGCTGTTTATTAATAGTCAATAAACAAACAAACAAAAAAAACAAAAAAATAACGTGTGACCAATAAATCTAGTGGTGTCCTATTTTGGTGCCCAGGATAGGATCATTTTAGTATATCTGTGCAACTACCAGCTATCAATAGCAACATCTACTGGTCCATTGCAGGCACTGTTGATTTAGATGTCAAACTTTCATCAAACAAATTTGATTTGATTTGCACATCCTGTGGATGAAACTTTTGTAGATTGAAAAATATATATATTTTTTCTGAGCAACATCCACCATTTATTCTATTTGACATATTTATTTATAATGGTATTTGTTTTATTATTATATCAGTAAACAACCCGAAATGAACAAGCAAACAGACAAATACATATCTAAATAATACAAATTTCGATATATAAGTTAACATTTGATAAACACAATTGAAGGTGTGTATTGTACTGAGACAGCCTGCTTCTCGGGTGGTTAAAGGCATATGCTGTGCAAGTACAACTGCACATCTATTTGTTTATTGTTGCGTTTTGAAACAGAAAATGTCAGTGGTAGATATGCCTTGGTCTAGAAAATGAAGGGAAACAAGCTGCACATTTGAAAAGATTTGATTTCATTTTGTATCATGTTGCAAGGGGGCAGAATGATTTCCTCTTGAGATAGCTGGTGAGGTCACTTCCTCTGAATACTATGGGTTGACTTTTTTTTTCTTCTTAAAGGCTGATGTGACGGATTACACCTTCCAATTAGTCATCCTGAGTCAAAGCTAATTTAGTAGAAAAAAAACTGGTTCTAATTTACAGTAACAGTTATGAGCAATTAGGCTGAACAGGGTGAAAAATACAGGTGTAAATTACACCTCTATGCAACTGCATCGCTGGGAGATTCGTTTTTCTCCAGAGGTGTCCTCTGATTCTACCTGTAGATATATGTACCATATACAGAGAGGCTCTTAAGGTTCACTTGTTACTCTAAGGTACACACAGCTTGTCAGCATGCAACAATACACTCAGCATGTGCAAGTTAATGGCTGAAGCAGAGGAAAAAAACATGTCCATAGATGAGGTAAACAGAAGAAACTCCACACAACAGTGCATCATTTTAATTTGTTAAGACTTGAGAGAGTTGAAAATGAAAACTGCCAAGGGAAGAGTGTGACCTAGTACCATTAATAAACTACATGTATATGCTACAATGTATCTGAAGCTTTCTTAAGACCTCCTTAAGACGGCTGCTTGCACAGCTGCATTTCCCTTGATGTTCTGGATGTGATTTCACAAATCGCACAAAGAAAAGATCATATCAGAAGTATTCATAATTATGACGGGAGACGTAGTACAGATAAATCTACCACTACCTTCCGTGGTAAATTGGATTAATATTGTAGTGGTGCTGCTACATCATTGGTTTTGTTTATTTTGAAACTGGTGATACAATAAACAAAAGTGATAAAAGAGATACAACAAACTTAACAATATAATTATAACACAAAACAACTTTGTAATTTATTAGTAACCTTATACTTTATAATTGTTTTTTCCAGTAACAAAATGTACATGCGCCATTGTACTTCAGAGTAGAGCTCTTTAGTCTATTACAGTATATATTGTCTCCATTGTCATGTTTTCATCAAGTCACTTCTTTTGGGCTATTTTCTTCTTTCTCATATCTGTCTCCATTTGTGACTATCTCCTTTTCCATTTTCTTATATCTTTGTACTTTTCAGCCTGTCTCTTTTTTTAACACACTTCCTAACCCTTTCTACTTGGTCCACAACCCACCCTCACTCTCCCCCAAATCCCCTCCTCTGTGCTGTCCGGTTCCCCTACATTATTCCCTCCAATTGCTGAGATGATGCTTCCCCCTCCACCCCTGCGCTTTTCCCATCCTCATTAGCCCGGATTTTCTGCATATTTGTTAATTGTGTCCCTATTCTCACCACCTGCCTCTCTGCAAGTCTCGTCTGTGCTCTCTAACTGCTGCTAATTGTCATCATACGGCTGGCTCCCTGCAACAACTTGAGAACATACCTGCAGTGGTGAGTGCGCACACTGGGAGCAGCACTGGCTTGGGACTTGGTAACAGTAGCTTTATATCAGGGGAACAGCTGTTTTCATAAAAAAGGCACCTTGTCTGAATATCACTCTTAGACCCTTGCTACTGTTTGTCATGTTTGTTCTGCCTCTCCTTCTCGCTCGTTCTCCCTCATTCATTATCCCAGCCTCAATAAAGTGAAAATACCTCAAACACAAAATCAACCTGGTCATGTTTTAGTGGTTAATAAAATGACAAACTGTCTGGATCTAAGGGATTGTCATCTCAACAGTATACAACAAGCAAGAAACAATCTAGGACAACAATGGAACAACTTCTTCATCCTGCATTTTTTTAAAATTTTTCTCTGTTTACCTTTGCACTTGCTACAGCATAGTGTCCAGCCTGTTTAACTATTATTTAAAGTAGGATCTATTTATTCCAAGATAATTTCATGATTTCTAACATAATCAGTGCCATAGATTCCCCTTTCCTGTCAGTGCTGATTTGTTTTTCTGTATGGAGTGAAAACACATCATTGAAAATTCATTAACATGTTTGTCGTCCCAGGTCTTGATGGGCATATGAATATAAAGGGAATGTAAAGGATTTTTTAAAAATGATTTTCATACACAGAAGGAACAGCAAAGCTGCTGGATGCTAGGTGTATCTCTGTATCTCTGGTTTAGCTGTCCATAATAACAACTTCTGTGGGCTCCACTAGTATCAGTCTATATTTCTAAGACAGAACCATATACAGTATTACAGGGGGGAATGGCTATTTTCATTAGGAGAACACAGGCCCAGTTTAAGACTTAACTAACATGCCATTCTTTTTTTGTGTAATCTTCACAGGCTATGAGCGAGTTCATTTTACTATTAGTATTTAAGTCACTGGTAGAATGGTACTAGAGTGATGACACTTTTCTATTTTGATAATTGTTTCATACTAGAATGAACCATTATACAACATTCAAAGTAATTTCAACCAATCAGAGCACACAGAGAGACAATATTTATTAGGCAGTAGCAGCATGAATCCAGCCCAACCAGAAAACACACCCTTAACCATTCAATTATACTGCTAAACATGAAATTATAACCATGCAGTTATGCCTAGAGCCCCGCATGAGCTCAATTGAATTAATGCTATAGTTCAATTCAAAAACAGCACATATTGGTCTCCAGTACTACTAGCCAAAAATTAAGGTAATTTTTATGCCAAGAATACCAGTTGTCAGAATACTGTAGGCCTATTGTATGTGCCAGACCTGTCTGTGCACACTAAGCTAAACACATCTGTCACTCTGGAATCATCAATTGGAATATTGCATTGGAAACTATTTAATGGCAGAGTTCAATATTTTGCTGTTTTATTCCAAAGAGTTGCATGTATTAAATAATTGAGTTGTAGGGCCTGTTAACCTCAGGAATGATTACACTTGGCCAGCACCATCAGCTTGTGTTTACTAAGGCTGTAAGTAGATAATCCTTCATTAAGCAGGTGCTCCTACTTGATTATTCCATGCACATTCATTGCCATGGTACTGTACCATGCTGTACCTGTGGACTACATCGTCTGGATTCCTGCAATGTCTGCTTCAAATTCATAGTGTTGCAATTCTGTTCGTCCAGATAATTCTTCTGGTCTGAATTTTTATCTTTTATAATAATGAACCGTACAGAAAACTCCTTAATATTACCCAGGTGTTCTTCAGCTTTCATGAGCAACAGAAATTGTGTAACAGAGTCCTAAAAAAGTACTTGTGTTTATTATAATATTTAAGATTGCATTTTTTAAAGTTAGGGATGAAGAAGAGTTTTCAGTTGATGATAGAATAAGTCCCAGAAGAACTGTTGTAAACAGTATGGAGAAACTTATAGTATAAATCGAAAAGAAGAGAGGAAAGAAGGCAGCATCACTAACACTAAAAAAACTGAAGAAAATATTTGGGTACATGGCTGGCACAGAGTGGAGGGGGCTCCTGGCAGGCTGAGGACACCAGCAGCAGCATCTGGCATCCCAGCATGGTGCTGGAGAAATTAGCCAGCTCAGCAGATGCAGCTTCAGCTGTTCTGTGGGTTGCAGAACGGTGGCGGACTGACTCTGTGCCATGAGTTGGGGGCCCGGTCTAACGGCAGTGTGACTACTCGGAAACTGCCGCTTGGCAGGTTGCGGGCAGGGGTCTGACAGGTTTACACAACCAGCACAGCGGAGGGTAAGGGGTTACAGCAACGGGCAGCCAAAGAGTGACAGCCAAGCTGCAATTTGCAAAGGGCAGACATCCAGGAATGGTTACTAAACATTTAGCAACAGCCAAATCTTTATATATATATATATATATATATATATATATATATATATATATATATATATATATATATATATATATATATATACAGTACTGTGCAAAAGTTTTAGGCAGGTATGAAAAAGTGCTGTAAAGTAAGAATGCTTTCAAAAATAGACATGTTAATAGATTATATTTATCAATTAACTAAATGCAAAGTGAGTGAACAGAAGAAAAATCTAAATCAAATCCATATTTGGTGTGACAACCCTTTGCCTTCAAAACAGCATCAATTCTTCTAGGTACACTTGCACAAAGTCAGGGATTTTGTAGGCATATAGTCAGGTGTATGATTAAACAATTATACCAAACAGGTGCTAATGATCATCAATTCAATATGTAGGTTGAAACACAATCATTAACTGAAACAGAAACAGCTGTGTAGGAGGAATAAAACTGGGTGAGGAACAGCCAAACTCAGCTAACAAGGTGAGGTTGCTGAAGACAGTTTACTGTCAAAAGTCATACACCATGGCAAGTCTGAGCACAGCAACAAGACACAAGGTAGTTATACTGCATCAGCAAGGTCTCTCCCAGGCAGAAATTTCAAGGCAGACAGGGGTTTCCAGATGTACTGTCCAAGCTCTTTTGAAGAAGCACAAAGAAACGGGCAGCGTTGAGGACCGTGAAGACGCAGTGGTCGACCAAGGAAACACTGCAGCAGATGAAAGACACATCATGCTTACTTCCCTTCGCAATCAGAAGATGTCCAGCAGTGCCATCAGCTCAGAATTGGTAGAAAACACTGGGACCCTGGTACACCCATCTACTGTCCGGAGAAGTCTGGTCAGAAGTGGCCTTCATGGAAGACTTGCGGCCAAAAAGCCATACCTCCGACGTGGAAACAAGGCCAAGCGACTCAACTATGCACGAAAACACAGGAACTGGGGTGCAGAAAAATGGCAGCAGGTGCTCTGGACTGATGAGTCAAAATTTGAAATATTTGGCTGTAGCAGAAGGCAGTTTGTTCGCCGAAGGGCTGGAAAGCATACACGAATGAGTGTCTGCAGGCAACAGTGAAGCAGGGTGGAGGTTCCTTGCAAGTTTGGGGCTGCATTTCTGCAAATGGAGTTGGGGATTTGGTCAGAATTAATGGTCTCCTCAATGCTGAGAAGTACAGGCAGATACTTATCCATCATGCAATACCATCAGGGAGGCATCTGATTGGCCCTAAATTTATTCTGCAGCATGACAACGACCCCAAACATACAGCGAAAGTCATTAAGAACTATCTTCAGCGTAAAGAAGAACAAGGAGTCCTGGAAGTGATGGTATGGCCCCACAGAGCCCTGTTCTCAACATCATCAAGTCTGTCTGGGATTACATGACGAGAGAGAAGCAACTGAGGCTGCCTAAATCCACAGAAGAACTGTGGTTAATTCTCCAAGATGTTTGGGCCAACCTACCTGCCGAGTTCCTTCAAAACTGTGTGCAAGTGTACCGAGAAGAATTGATGCTGTTTTGAAGGCAAAGGGTGGTCACACCAAATATTGATTTGATGTAGATTTTTCTTCTGTTCACTCACTTTGCATTTTGTTAATTGATAAATATAAACTATTAACATGTCTATTTTTGAAAGCATTCTTACTTTACAGCATTTTTTCACACCTGCCTAAAACTTTTGCACAGTACTGTATATATATATATATATATATAATGGTGTTATATATATATATATATATATATAACACCATTACATATATATATATATATATATATATATATATATATATATATATATATATATATATATATATATTCTTATGTATCTTATAAAAACAGTTAAAAGTACCTGCTCAATTGAAATAATTACCTTAACCACCTTAATCTTTATTGTACATACAGAGTAGGCATTCTTTCTTCTTAAGTTATAGAACTGACCAGTTTGTTAGATATAAAAAAGAAAACGGAGCACTTGGAGTCCCATGTAGGACTTTCTGGAAGTCCTTTCATGGTTTCATACCTATTTTACTCAGCGGCACCAGTTTGTAACTCTGGGTACTTTCTCCTCCAGTTGCATGGAGGTGCGCTGTGATGTGCATGGATGTGCACTGTGATGTGCACTGTGGTGGTCATGGAGGTGCGCTGTGGTGTGCATGGAGGTGCGCTGTGATGTGCATGGAGGTGCACTGTGGCTGTGACACTCAGAGTTAACTTCCACTCCCACCCAACACAGATGTAGTGCTCACTTCGCTGTCTCATTGTCTTTCTGAGGTACAGACATGGATGTCCCAGAGTTTTCTTAAATCAAATTCAAGCAAAACTGAGGTTTTATTTTTCGGTCATGGCATCACCTTGGCACGTCTCCCTCCCTTGCTTTTGGTTCCTGCCTCAAATGCCAGGAACCTGGAAGTTATTTGAGATCCTCCTTTGACTTTTGAGGATCATTTACATTCAATTAATAAGATTTCTTTTTGGTACCTGAGAAATATGAAATACGAATGCTTATGTATTATTATATTTCCTTGTTTGCTGGTCTCCCCGATGCTTCATTGAATAGGTTGCAACTAATACAGAATTCTGCAGCAATAATATCTACACACACTTAATCTATTTGCCATTTCCCCACTTTTAAGGTCACAACATTGGCTTCCATGAAGCAGCACATTGATTTCAAAACGCTGCTCCTCACTTATAAGGCTATTTATGGTTCTGGCCCTGCCTGTCTGCATGACTTATTCCCTACAAACCGACTCGCACTTTGAGAGGATGGTCGCTTGCTGATTCCAAGAAATCGATTAAAAACCCACAGTGAGAGGGCTTTTAGTTCTTAACCGCCATGAGTCTGTCAGTATTTTTAAATCTAAGCTCAAAACATATCTCTCTGATTTGGCCTTTCATTAGTGAGGAGTGTGGAGCTCTTTTGGTATGCTGTTTATTTTTGTAAAATGCCCTGAGATGCTTGCACATGAAGGACGCTGTATAAACGCAATTGGTATGGTATGGTATAGTTATTCAAAGTCTAAATTTACTTGAGTACATACAACAAAACAGAATGAAAGCTATTCACCAATAGCCATGTTGAAATTGTGTATTTCCCCTGTGATGTGTTGACTCATATTAGACCTAAAATTTATTACTGAAAACTACATAATTATTGCTGGGGTATCTAAAGCATGCCACAAGTATACTTGAAACAAAAGTTCTCCCCTGCTACGAGAAACATCTTGACGTGTTTTTCCAGTAAGACTTATATTATGAATTGCTTCATTCAGATATATGATTAATATAGAGTTGAATATATAATGAATGTACACACCATGGACATGTGCCCATTCACTTCAATGAAGTGGTTTAGTTTGGCCCAGGGAGATTTTGGGTGCACACAGTAGAGCCCATGCTATCCACCAACAGTAACCATCTGTTTTTGTAATGATAAAAGTGTCTTTCATTCAGTCTAGACTGCTGTTGTCATGGTGTGGGCTTATAATCTGATTCTACATTCTCCAATGTACTTTCTATTGATCGGCTCTAAAGAGTGACACATACAGTGTCTATGCCTGCACTCATTATTTGAGATTAAATTCAGTTCAACTCTTCCATTTCAAAACTGTCCTTTGCTTTGTTTTGTGTCATATACTGGACAGTGCAGCTACCTGTAACCAATGAGTTAAACTACAATCTTGTCATTATCAAACTGCTCATAAATGACTGCAAGCACATCACAATGCCAAATTCTGAAGTAACAAATATTAAAAGAGGCATTTTAAATTTAATTTATTGCCACGTACACTGAAGTAATGAAATGCCGTTCACTTTGTTAAGTAGGTTAGGCTTTAAGGTTAGGCTTTGAGGAAGCAGTTAGCAAGCATAGCAAATAGTGATCTTAGCAGGAATTAAATATTCCATGAACGTAGATGGTATAAAATATCCATTTATGTAACAGTTTAAAAAGTGTGACATTCAGTACTTTTTTGCTCATCTGGCATGAATATGCTGAGCACAGTATTGAGTGACACGTGTGTGCCAGTCCTTGCCAAAGGTCCTGCGGGCACAAGCATGCCTTCAGACAAGCCTTTGCACCATCTGCCCTGGGGCTGCAAGTCTCATATGGCGAGGCTGTTTTTCGAGTTGCCACAGTGGGTCACGCTGCGATTGAGAAGCTGCTACAGTGCCCTCGAGCAGATGTCCCACAGACGTGAAGGGCTTTAATTAAACGGCCACAGGATGCCACCGGGAGCTAAAGCATATTGTGCACCAAACGTGCGTGCGTGTATGTGTGTGTGTGTGTGTGTGTGTGTGTGTGTGTGTGTATGTAAAAGGGCAAAAGTGGGGGAGGAATGGAGTTTTGACTGTTACAGTTAGTGTAAAAAAGTGTGCTCATCACAGAGGGCCTGAGCAACGGGAGATCTGACAAAGAGGTACAGCTATGACTCAGATTCCATCCCGCCCTCAACCAGCATCTGTGTGGGGCGGTGGCTGTCACATCAAATTAGTTCACATGCTGTAGCATATTTGTGGTAAGGAGTTATTGAGCCTATCTGAAAATAAAGCAGCAGCCCATTAATATAATGAAGACCCAAAAGGCCCCTGTGGGTGTCTTGTGTGTCTGTGTGATGAAGAAGACAGACTAGAATAGATCCAGAGGCCTTCTTTATTCATCCAAACCGCTGGGGCTTCATATTAACTTGTTAACACTGATCAAAAGGCAAACTTTCTTTAAAAAAAGATTAAGTGACATGGCAAATCTCTGTAAGGAGAGAGAGTTAATTTCTAATCCTTTGCCACCTACCCACCAGGCAGGGTCAGATTGAAGACAGATCTGCCAACGGCAGGAATTAGAATATGTTGTTGATCAAAAGGCTACCGAGACTAAACTTGCCACACTTAGCTTTTCCGGTGTGTCTTGTTATCCTTATTGTCATCGTCACTGTCAGATGGTTCATCAGTTAGGACATACCCTTGTGGAGAGCAGGAGGGGAGTTCATTGTTGCCAGCAGGGCTGAGGACTAAAGAAACAGGATCCCTTACTTGAAACTGGGCCACTGGCAATGATGCACTGTTACAATGGAAAAATTGTAATGCCAACAGCTACTACTCTGGCATCCTTTATACTGTAACAGTGTGATCTATTGGCAGTAGTAATATTACAAGACAAAATTGTTAAAGCGACAGTGCTTTCTTTTGATTAGCTTTGTTTTTTAAGTAATTATCTTCTTTTAAGTAATTATCTAGGCAACATTGTGGGTTCCGTTTATGAAGTTTAAAATTCTGAGCTATTTAACCATTTTTTTTTTTTCTGTTTTGATGCTATAAATACCGTTTGACATTCAGGAAACTGCTCTAGACCTGTTGGCTTCTTAAACAAACGGCTAGAAAAATTTTACAACAGGACTTGGTGATATTACTTTTATAAATTCGATGGTGTTCAATTTTACTTTTTGAAGCCATTGACTTTATATATTTCCACTTGATAATAGTTAAGATATGATACATTTCCATTATTTCTTACAGAACTGTATGTTAATTTAGAAATACTGTATATCATTGATACAAGAAATTAAAACTGATGTAGTTTTCTTCTGTTCCCCACAATGGCCTGTTAATGGAAAACCAACATTGCCTCAGGGTTGATTCAGACACGACTGTAATTGCTAAATGGCCTTTAATGCTACACAACTTGAAGAACACAGTATGGGTCCTTGGAAAAATTATACTGTGGTGTCCATCAGTTACCTGAACTAGGGGGAAGTGTTGACTGCAGGAAATATATACCAGATTTACTACAGTACAGAGATATAGACCAGATTTACTACAGTACAGAGATATATACCCGATTTACTACAGTACAGTGATACACCTCTTCAATCCATCCATCCATCCATTTAACCAACAAACTAACCAAGACTCCTGGCAGCAGGGAGGGATTGTCCTGCAGACAAAGGGAACAGGAGTTCCCTGGTGCCGAAGAGAAATAGCCCAACAAGTATCCTGTTGAGTGTTTTGTCTTAAATTAAAATTGCCTAAGAGAGGATGATGCATATTGAATCTCTGCGCTTGGCTGCATATGTAGCAGATTTTTTTCTTGTCTTTAAAAAAAAAAGACAGCGTTTGTATGAGCTAATGGAGCATGCAGTTATTAGTGAGACAAGCTCCGGATGGTGGAGTTTATGTCATCACATTGCTTCTGCTTTGTGGGAAGTTGGGGCGTTGTTAACAGTATTTTGAAAACAGCATGAATACAGTTATACGGTTAACAGGTGATTTATAAAGTGCAAGCAGATAAAAGGTTGAAACAGTGAAGTATTATTCCTAACTTAGTAGTAATATGGTATCTCTGAACTATTCCATCTTAACCTGCCCTTGATATGTCAAAGGAATACTTTAAACGTCTATATTATAATACCTGTTTAATATCCAAATATATGTGTTCTAAATCATTTTCTGTTGCTGTTTCTTCTTAAATCATTATTTTACTAATGTACATTTTCAACCTTAAAGCTGAATTTTTGAAGTGAGGTGGTTTGAAAAATTATCTCTTTGGGTGTGCGGCTGTAATTTCTGTGATTTTGTATAAATATTTTCCAGTTACAATCTCACAGTTGCCACAGTTTCAAAGAGGGGTAGAAATTATAGCTGCACACTCCTAGGGCAACCTAGGGTAACTTCAGAAATGTCACTTGAGAGCATTTTCAGAAGCAGAGGCTGTACAACAATAATGAATGCTAGAGAACACACCTTATGTGATATTAAACAGATAATAAATTAAATATTAAGACAATGTAGATGATATTAAGTGTCCATTAAATGACACCTTGTATCTCTGATAGTTCCTGGTTCTCTACTCAAGAGTAGATGGTTCTCTACTCAATGGCACTGGATGTACAATGGTAACATTTTCATATTCTGCTACTGCTTCTTCATTGTAATAGACTGGTCAGCTAATGTTATCCCAATAGTATTTTTCCATTTTTTTAATATGTGAAGTAACAGTGGGATGGATCTGAGCTAAAGCAGCCACTTGGTAGGATAGCTCAGATAACAAGTTCATAAGAAAGACTGCCAATAACATCTGGTTGATTTTTAGGCCTTTGCAGGTATGAATGTCAAAATGACAAGTGTTTTCCAGCAGTGGCATTGTGGCTTGATGTATATTGTGGAGAGTTCAGATATGGTTACTGTTCTTCACTGTTATCTAATCAACTTCAGAAAGTATTTGTCTCTTGCAAGGCAAGGTATAGTTTTAAGAGGTCATTGAGCACGGGGGGGGGGTTAAATGATAAACAGTGGTATATAAATATTGCCACGCTGTTTGGTATTAGCTTGTCATGTGTCTCTGCTCTATCAATACACTGGGCTGGAGGCATATTGGATAAGGTACAACATAAAAACGACCAGCCGACTACTGTAGTATGTTATCATGTTGTTACATCTCAAGTGGTTTTCATGTGAATGGGAATTAACATAAGGCACTGCCAGAAGCGTAATTGTCCTGGACGCATTGTTAATTTTTTTTAGAATGGGGCCAAGTACATTTGTCTTGCCAGAGGTTTGTGGTGATTGTGGTGCTCTCCCTATGTTATTACATCACAGAGCTGGGAGCCATTAACATCCAAAAGCAAAACTAAGAGCTATAATGTTAGTAATGGGTACAGATATCCATGTCTGTCTAATTAGCCAAAGTAATCCAGCCTTTTGTTTCAATCCCCACTGAATCAGTTGAGTAAATAATAATTTTGTAAAATCAGGGACAGAAGCCAATTAAAAGCATTGGTGCTCAAGCACAGAACTCCTATCAAAATCTGTATGTAGTTATTACCATCTCATTCAGATCAGCTTAAGATATGTGTGCAAAAACACAAACAAAAAATAAATACATTATTCAAGTAATGGCTTGCAAATTTGAGATAACCAACAATAAAATAACTAAATAAAATGCTACCTCAATATGTCGCTATATCTGTCTTACACATAAAAAACAATGACATTTTGAAAAAAAATGGTATGAGCACTTTTGGATCTATCATAGCTTGTAGACAATTTAGCATAGCTATTACAAGCTTTCTGTCCAAGTTAGGTAGATATCATTTTTCTCAATAGATCAGTTTTAGCTGCTCAATATTGCTCTATAAGACTGCCTTATTCTTTAGCAATGATCAGCTGGATTCAGAACTGGAGATAGTATGGGACCAAGAACATGGATATTTCCACTCCAGTTTTATTACATTTATTAAAAATCGACTCCATCTACTCCATGCAGGGACACTATATATATGTTCTCACTTTGGGTGACAGAAATCTTCAGCTGACACTTTGGGGTTTTCTGCCAACCCAAAGTACCCCTAACAATATATTAACAAACAATATATTAACTTATGAACTGTATTAGATAAACAAAAGTGTATTAGAAAAATGTCTAATGATGAATCCACTGAGTGCATCTTTTCACATTAAACCCAGGAAAATGAAAGCAGTCTCTGGGGAGGACGGGGGTAGTCTAACACCTGTGTTCTAAAAGCATTGATTCTCAAGCACAGAACTCCTCTGGTTGTGGCTTGCGGTTTCCTCAGAAATACACAGGCACCGCCAGAACATCACGCTTCATTATCCCTGTATAAATGTTACATTAAATTGGGTCATTATAAGACTAATCCTTGAGATGGAAGGGTGGGGAGCTGGTGGAAGATAATAACACCTATTACTTTATTGTATGGGGATGAACATGGGAATTCCAGACCAATTTCTCTCCTCCACCATGTCCACGTCTGGGGAAAACATCCCCTTCTCCTACCAGCCAGGGTGTGAGGGACAGCTTGCAGCTGAGACTGTTGCGCCCCCATGGACAGAAGTCTACCCTAACTGGAGTCTATCTCAAATTAACCAACACCAAAATCATAGCTTGTCTGCTCATTCCCTATGCTGTACACACACACACACACACACACACACACACACACACACACACACACACACACACACACACACACACACACACACACACACACACACACACACACACACACACACACACACACACACACACACACACACACACACACAGGTTTACCAGGCAATCAGAAACCTATTCAAAGTGTTTTGTTTGTCACAGTCAAGAGTTACAGTGCTCTTTTCCATTATTTTCCCCTTTTCAATTGTACATACAGTATGATTGTTCTTCAAACATCCGATTCCCTCTACCCTGATTTCCTCCTAATTTTCATCCATGAAGCAACGCTTTGGCTGTTGTCATGGTACTCTCCGTGGACCACGTAGAGCAAGAAAAGCTCATTTTAAATTACCAAAAAATGCAGAGCCTGAGCAATTAGTGAAGAGATAGGGTTTAGAAGAGAGTTATGACCGAACCTGTCTTGGTTTACATCAAGTAAGTGTGATATTAATGAAACAAAGGAAAATACAGTTTGAAAAAAATATATATTGACATGACTTGGTGTGGCAGGGTGAAAGCCCGGCCTGTGCACGGGTGTGTGTGGAATATTGGAATGCAGGGAGGGGGTTAAATTACACACATTGTCATTAGAGCAATGCTTTTAGAAACAGTGCTTTTTTTCCTATAAAAAATATGATAATGACATTTTGGAGTAAAAAGCTGATGATGTACAGCTGGTTTCACAGCTCCCTGATTGGCACTAGTCTTGGACTACCTTTCACACTGTAAATGAACATTGGGTAATCCAAGACTAGTGCTAATCTGGGTCTGTGAATCCAGACTGTAGTGTTTGAGGCACTAAATGACTAGGAAATAAAGTGCAATAATATTAGTTATCGCTTACAAAAACCTATTCAACTCTGTGTTTGTGGTGATGATACAATCCCAGTGAAAAAAGAATAAAATATCACAAAATAGATTACACTGTAAAAACACTCGATTGCTTCATAAATGCTGTAGAAATCACAATTTTGTTATTTAAATATATTTATTTGTAAAAATAAATAAATAAAATATTTTAAGAAAAACGCCCTGATGGTAGTTCAGTTTTCTAACCGTTTTTAAAGTTTTTCAAACTGTCTATGAACCTTCGCATCACAAGCTCTTCTGACACCTGCTGTACACTGAACTGCAGTGGCAAGCACTGGTAGACCAACAGCACCATCTATCGGTCAAAAAACAATATAGCTGTCGAAGAAAAGACAAGGGAAAGACTTCAGGTTTTGCTAATCTTGAACATTTACCTGAACATTTTAAAATCATCAAGTTTCTGATTTGAAAGCGAGCTATATAGGGCCTGGCTAGATTAGATCTATTTTGCTTTATCGTGCTCTTCTGTCCTATCTTCTCTGGCTGCTTGCTGTTGCTAATATACTTTGCTGTTAATACATACTCGGAGCTAGGATGCTGTAAATTGATCCGTTTTGCAATTTATTTGTGTGTTTGACGAAATCCAAAAATAAATTCAACGTGTAGTATTTCTGCCATCCAACCCTGTGTTACATCGATTCTCTCTTGGATCTGTTGGGTGTGGCTGGCTGGGACTGTCATGGCTGCGACCAGGGAGAAAGCGCAAAACAAAAGCTTACTGTTACAGTGTTCGTTTTATTTCATTTGAAATTTAGAATCTCGTGTTCAGTGTTTCTGGAATGGAGAAGAAGAAGTTTAACATCCCTTTGGAAGATTCTGTTTATACTAAAGAACCAACACCGGTATTTGTTGTTATTTAATATTACATTTTACAGGGCGGTATGAATTTAGTAACACACGATCGATAGCCTAGGTTGGTTGCAGGAATGAAAACAAAATGATCAGTTTTATTTCCTTTGATCGTGACACACACACAAAAAAGTCTTAAATTCACATCGAACACCTTAAATGTGTATCTTGTTATAGTTTTAGGTTATGCTTTAAGAAAAAATAGTGCATGTACTTTTTTTCCCCAAATTTAAACTGCATGTTGCACCAGTCGAACCATAATTAATGAATTATTGATGATACAAGCTCCACAAATAACTGTAAAATCTGTTGACGCTTTCTTGTATGTACGTTCTTAAAAAAAAAAAAAAAAAAAAAAAAACACAATGAAAAAGAAACCCACTAAGACAGGAAAAGTGCCCAGCAATTTGCGTCAAAGTTAACGCTTGTATTACCACCTTTTTCCTATAATAGTTTTACTGCAGTTATTAAACAACCACAATCAGCTAAGGTAGACGCCTGTTACACTCAAGCTTAATAACATTAACAGCAAGGAAACAAATCAACACGCGGCGAGTCAGGAGAATACAGTTAATACCCCGATCCAAACATGCCAAGATGATAAGGTCACTCAACCGTGACAGGAAAAAAAATACAAAAATCAACTTACTTAACGTTTATGATACAGAGCGCTTTGAAACAGGTTAGGAAGAAAAATATGTATCATGAGATATCTTTCATATGGTTCTTACCCATTTTTTTTTTTAAATAATATATTAAACAAAACTTATAAATATGGAAGGGAAGACTAATATGTTATACTGTGCCATTTCCTGCTGCTTTTAACAATAGTTACCTAACTTGGACATTCCAGCTCAAGTGGACCAAATTCTGGAGAGGTATTTTTTCCATTTGTGGTGTAATGCATGTGATTGAGAAAATGGTGCTTGGGTAGGTGTCAGGTGCCTACTAAATACGAGCTGTTTTTAGTCATCCCCCACGTGGTTAGAAAATGTCTAAGGGTGTTAAGGCATGTTTTAAGGGATTTCTAACAAAACAATGTTGATTGATATGCAGTTCAAGTAATCCTTGTTGTTTCACATGAACTGCAATGACTCTGCTGTAACCTGTAACTCAATTCACATAAGTATTTTATCAATGATTCATGATGCAGTTGTAAGTGGTCTTTTAAAAGCTTTTGTATCTTTGTTTTTGCCATGCAGGTAAAGTCTTTATTTAAGTCCTCAAAAAGCAATGACGATGACACCTCTGTGTCCAAAAAATTAGCCCAGTCTACAATGGTCCCTGATGGCCAACCACTGTCATACAGCGAGTTCATTGTCCAGGGAAAGGTCCCCCCTCTGTCTCTGGGAGTGCCGGAACCCCCAAAAATAGAGACGGGGGAAAGAGGGACGCAAGGTGGTGGTGGTGAGGGGAAACAGAAGAAAGAGCCTTCTGGGAGAGAAACGGGGAATGATGGAAATGCAACTGTTCAAGAGAGGAGTCCTGGAACCAAGGCTGCTCATATTGAGAAACAGGAAGTCAGGGCTACTCTGGAAGGAAACCAGAGAGCAGGCACTCTGTCAGAAGGGAAGCGGGACACCCAGAGGGAGGGGATGGTCTCCAGCAGTATCCCAAAGCCACTCGGAACTGGAAACAGCATCCTTGTCAGCCCCAGACAGGTATTGAAGAGAGAGGATGAGAGGCTAATCAACTGAATTGTGTATCATTTTATAAGCAGTATTATTTCTAGTTATCACAGTGCTGGAGTGAAGAAAGGAGAAAGACAAAGTTGTAGGCATATTTTAGTTTTGAGTATGTGAAGGGGAAATGGGACAGTGGTAGGTATTTCCTTTTTTTGCCACATATCCCAAGCAGCTACAAGGTGCTGGGGAAACACATACATGCAGAAAGCAGTGTGTGTCTTTTTGTAAACAAATGTATTCTTGTTTCAGAGAGGTAATCCATTGCTCAAGTTTGTGAGAAATGTCCCCTGGGAGTTTGGAGATGTTGCTCCCGATTACATTTTGGGGCAAACAACATGTGCTCTGTTCCTCAGGTCTGAAACTAAACTCTTACTCTGTACATGTATTGTATTTTATGCATTTATTCTATTAGGTTCAAATAATTGTCTTTATTATTATGTCTAGGTAAAACCCATAGTATATTAATGTATCAGTGATAATGCATCTTATTTATACAGGATTTTGAAAAAAGCCACTGCCCACTTTGGTTGTTTATTTTTGTTTGAATGGAAATACTACAAGCAAAAATAGCCAACTTATATATGTATGATCTTGGGGTTTGAGATTTCCAAATCATATGTTTTTAAATTGTATTTATGACACTTCTAAAACAGATGTTACAGACATTAATATGGATTACAACCTAGGAAGTACCCTATATTATTACAGACCTTTATGTGCTATTGTCACTTATTTTTGGAAGTCCTTTATCAGTTAATTTAGAGTTTTGTTTTTTTAATTCTTTCCTGCAGTCTAAGGTACCACAACCTACACCCAAATTACATCCACGATCGCCTGAAACAGTTGGGGCAGACATTTTCACTGAGAGTTTTGCTAGTGCAGGTGGATGTGGTGAGTCTCCTTGTTTCCTCTCATGTTCTCTCAGTGTTTCACACATTTTTGTCCTTCTCCAACGTTCCCATTTCTTTGGCATCTCCCTTTCAGAAAGACCCTCACCACTGTCTAAAGGACCTGGCTCGGATCTGTATTATGGCAGACTGTACTCTGATTCTTGCTTGGAGGTGAGTCACTGTCATAGATGTGCAAAGCAATCCCATGTGCAAGTTCATAACCCCTCAGCTCCAAGCTAGTGCCAGTGGAAGCACATACTGTTACTTTTTCCTCTAGATCAATCGTCAGAGAATGCAAAGTTGAAGAAATAGCCAGTTTGTATAGAACTTGTGGCACTTTAGCCTCACCACAGTGGCCATAAGCAATGCTGAATGCATGATAAATGCAACTTCAAAAATCCCCGGATACCATAATATTTTGCTTGATGCTTGTAGATCTCAGCAACATCTATCCAAACATATCTTTGGGTGATTTTATGGAGTCCCTCCACGCAAGTTATTACAACCTAAACTTGGTACAAATAGCAAAAATTCAAATTTCAGGGGGGTTTAATGACCAGTGGTGGGACTTGAAACCAAGTTTTTCACAAATTTGGAAGACTGGTTCCTAAGGTTCTTACAGCAATACTTACATTTTATGATCCACATCCCCAACAGGGTAAAGGGTTAGGCTGAAGTTCAAATAAAACCCGTCAGTTACCCCTCATCTGGCAATTTGTCAGAAATGAGTAGGGTGCTCCTAGTATTTTTTTCTGAAAAGTCCTATTCAATCCGAGTAGAACGAGGCGCTACACATGATGGTAGCATCTAAATTCCACCCAGGGTGATTTTTCTGGTCAAGGTCCCTTTCTCACTTTAGGTTGACCTTTGCAAGGTCACAGGTCGAAGGGGACATTAAAAAAAAAATGGCTATCATTTCTGAACAGCGTGTCTGAAAACCCCCAGGTGAATTTTTCTAGGAAAATCTGAGACGGACGGGCAACGGCACTGGTTGAGTTGGCATGGAATGACCCAGCTGTTATACAGTATGTGGTAGGGTTAACTGATAACAATAACAATACACCCTGTTGTCTGAACTGGACTCTAGAATTTAGAATGTACTTGTACTACTTGCTTATAGTATATTGCTAATTCCAAGTTATCTATCTGTTCTGAAGGCACATTTGTACATAAAACTCAAAGCTTTGCTCTACCAATGTCATCTATTTTTCTGTCTTTTAGTCCCGAGGAGGCCGGCAGGTATCTTGAGACCTACAAATCATATGAGAAGAAACCAGCGGACCTATTAAAGGAGCGAGTCGAACAGGACTTCCTGTCTAGGGTAGTAGTGATCCCTTTAAGAAGAAGCTGCAATTAAAACATTAAGCCACCAGGTGGCATGTGTCCTATGCAACAATTCTAAACGAAACTGCAGTTAAAGCATTTGTGCTTTATGCGAAAGGAAAATCCCATTACAATTGAAACATTTGTTTTTGTACATCCCTGTAATCTAAGTATTGCTGTCTGTGTCTGTACACCTAGGTGACTGATTGTTTGACAACCGTCAAGTCAGTAAATAAGACGGACACATTAACTCTTCTGGCAACATTTTCTGTAAGTAGAATGAATATATATATATATATAAACTGTCACTTTCCCTCCTCCTCCCATACTCTCTCTGTCACTGCTTTGTTTTGGTAACATTAAGAGGATGTCCTGTTTTTCAGTCTTTGGAAGGTATTATCAAAGCATCCAAAGAGGATCTCACTCTCTGTCCGGGTCTGGGACCACAGAAGGTGAGAATCTAACTTAAATGTTTTATTTATTTTTGTAAAGGTATTAAATAATAATAATAATAATAATAATAATAATAATAATAATAATAATAATAATAATAATAATATGTTAACTAATTAAGTACATCTTGATTTGAAATCTAAATGAATCATTTCATGCCTGGACCAAAAGGGAAATGTCACATTTTATATATATATATAGTATACTCTAACATATTAGTATCTTCCCTCAGCAGCCCCTGAAGTTTGAAGATAAAAGTAAAATCTAAATAAAATCAAATAAACTTTGTGTCTTCAGATTTCAAAAGAATGAAAAAGGTTTTCAAAATGATGAAATTACATTTAAAACAGAATGATGTTTGTTCTAGTTTTGGTGATACATTTTATTTGAAATGCCTTGGTTATCACTGTTAAAATAAGCCGCAGGGTTATTGTTTGACTACCTTTGTTGCAGCAGAGTCGCGATCAATAGTAAAAAGTGAATTTGCATTTGGTAGTAATTTTGGATGACGTTTGTTTCAGGCTCAACGTCTCCATGATGTGTTACACCAACCCTTCCTCAAATCAAAGAAGCACAAATTGGAGAAAAAGACAGAAACATAAGAGCTATCTGGACATTCTTATTGTTTTTGCTTAAGAGTACCATGAAACTGTTCTATCATAAGGTCTGCCATTGCAAGGTGAAACACTGAGGGTAAAACAAGGGGCAGCCACATTTTAAACACAGGCTCAGGATATGTATATTTGTTAATATTGGGAACTTGAATTTTTATGACAACACTTGCAAGATGTTTTTTTTTGTGGGATACATTTTCAATTTCTCATTTTCAAGGAGCAGCTGACAATAAGTTGACAAATTAAGACTTTCTAAAAATAAATAAATAAAATACACCAGGTAAATAACATCAATTCTAAAGTCCATAAAGAAGTAACAAGCCTATCTTCTTCCATTTATTACAAAAGATAGGTGAAAACAGTTCCCTGTGAACTACATCCTCATTATATGGATTAGAATTACAGCTCTCAAGCTAGCGTTCTCTCCTGTACTTAAAATAAGTAAATTTTGAGCTGTACAGAGCCTTTAGAAGTTGTCTGCCTACCTATTTTATTTACAAAAAAAAAAAAACATTTAAAGCAGGTTCTTGAAGTAACATATTTTCTACACAAAACATACATTTTAAAATGAAATTTCTTTAAATAAACGCAATATTTTTTTAAATGCATCCTATATTCTGTATTTATTTTACAAATGATTGCCAGTACAGAGTAAGATCTTTTTGGATGCTCACTTTGAAAATGGTAAATTTAGTTCTGCGGGGTGAGTGGTCGGGTTGGACAGGCTGGGCTGTCACTGTGGGGTGCATTAATTATTATTATTTATCATTCATGGTTTGGCGGCCTCGCCTTTTTTGGTGGGTGGGGGCTCATAGCCACTTACTAGCTGCGCCACTGGGTTGCATGTAACCATTCATGTTTTTCCAGCCCGCCTTATGCAGGTAGCCTTTGCGAACCAACGGACGAGGCCTCTGGCCAAATTTATTATTCACTCGGGCCCTGAGTGGCCATCACAGTAATTGGTCCCTGAGCGCCCATCACAGTTCATCAAACTATCTACAATGGATTCTCTGTGCTTAATGCCTCTAGCCGTATTGAAGACTATGAAGTTGCAGAGGTGTGTGTGGTCACCGAGAGAATGGCTTAGAAACAAAGAACAGGAGCTTAAAATAAGAAACCAAGACCCGACCATGCACAAGGTGTGAAGTGTGCGGGAAGAGCTGCTGGTCATGTTTGCACAGACATCGCGGTTGCACAGAAGAAGCAAACATCCCCCTTCACAGCTGTAAATATATCATTTTACCAGGAAGTTTCATGAAGAAGTAGGTTAATACATAGGTTAATACATCGATCCTCTCAATAAGGTGAAGATTTGTAACCAAGTTTTATCACAATTTGTGTTATCTACATACAAGTAAATATATTCTGTAAGTGTGACTCATGTACATATGTACAAACAGAAAGATAAGCAGCTTTTTGCTGTGTGCCAGTTATTGGCTTATAGTCAAGATTAACATGTATTCCAGATCTTTAGCCACTAATGATGTAAAGACACATATAAAACCTGCAGGATAGGGTCTCTCCAGCACCAGGATTGGACACCCCTGCCCTAGAGGCTGCTGCTACTTCACGTGATAATCTTTCCTAAATCATTTCTGATGTCAACCTCATATTTTCAGTTTTGTGGAGTCTCATATCTCAGACATCATTTCAGGTACTGACTTAATATTTGCAGGGTTTTAATTTTAACCATCCTTATTAAATGTTCTGATGACCTTGACCTTTGAACAAAGATGGCTGCTGCTGTTTTGGTTTCTGTGGTTTCACACCAACAAAGGCATCTCATGGTACTTTACACAACATACATAAGAAAAAACATTCACAGACATGAAACAACTTTTTAAAATAAATAAAATACAAAGATACAAAAATAGATAAATAAGTATAAAAGTGATACAATTTGTGTTCAGATAATTAAAAATCTTTCACTCAGAAAGCAGCATGGCACCATGGCTACAGCAAACACCCAGTTCATCTCATGCAACCATCACCTCTTTCCTGAATAGAGGGGTTTTTAAGAGTATTTAAGCTGTCAGCTCCTGATATTTACGGGACGGTCATTCCATAATATTGGAGCCAGGCAACTAAAGGAACATCCACCCAAAATCACACATTGGAAACGAGAAGCCACAAGGTAGTTCTGTGCGTTAGATTAATAATGTAAGAGTGAGTGGGATGGTGTTATGAGGAAAATGAGAGCCGTGGCATAAAGGGATGACTTATAACGAGTAACACTGCCTTTATATCCATTTATTGAGTCTACGCTGTGCAAATAAGCAAAAAAAAAACATGGTCATAAAGTTACTTAGGGCAGTGGAAAGTCCTCAGTTTTTGAATTATACAATATTAGACAGCCCACCTCCATATATTTTAAAATGTCAGCCTTCTGCAGCAGCTTTTGCAGGGGTCACAAATATATGTAACACATTTTGGTGATGGTTACCACAGGATAAATGGGTTTCAAATAGGCTGAACCACAAGTTTATGTTTTATTAGGGCAATAGCAAATGGTTTCATTAGAGACCTGAGCTTTCTTAGCGCATGAGCATACTGCTGTTTATTTATGGTGCTTAAAATAACTTTTTCAGAACTAAAAAAAGTATGTTGTTTTGGATTGACTCAAGTTCTTCATTAAAACATCACGAAACCTGTAAATTGTGCAGCAAGTTTCAGAGGCTTTGCCACTTATACCCAGTCTGCACTACCTAAATAATGTGCAATTAACATGTTAGATATTCATGACATGAATTAATAATATTCTTTTTGAGCATGTTTAATTCCAGAACAGGAAGTGCACAGCTGACTTACTGCTTAGTCTAAGCTAGTGGGACTTGCTTGTGGCTCTTCAATTCTAGTGCAAACCGAAGTGAGCACCACACCCTATGACTCACAAATGTGAAATGTCAGTTGTTAAAAAAGTGTCATGAATATTTTTTATTATTATTATTTGATAACAAAAAGAGAAAACAGTTGGAAACGTGAAGAATTTTTAATAGTGATAAGAAACATATAATTTAAAAAGCTTACATCCAATACCTCTACAATTTACCTGAACTTAAATTACTGTCGTAAACTACTGCTGTTACATATACCTTTGTTCTTCACACAAGGTGGTAAATGTGATACATGTTGTCTCATTAACCCAGCACAGCTTTTGGCTTTTTGTTGTTATGTCAGATCCACAATGTAGGTTGATTTTCAAAGTGTTTATGAAGGATTAAGGTATACAGGTATACAGTGGTATAGAGCCATTATGAAGGTGAATACTGTGTTGACATATATGCATGTTCCAAATTTAAGAATACAATACAGGCAAAGAACCAAACGATCTTCAGCAGGAAATGCCGATCATGGATAATAAATAATACTGTATCCAGGAAGTCTCTTTGATATTCAATTCTCTTTTACAGGGTTCAGGTCAAGAGCTTGATTGTCCAAGATAAAAAATAAAATAAAAAATAAAACATAAGATACAATTGCATGAGTTGTGTGCACTTTCTGAACTGGTAATGATTCTGTGTTTTATGTAAACGACTCCTGGGTGGAAAGCCCCTTGTTGCCCACCTCTGCAGTGTTGCAATATAGCATTTGCTGAATACCTTCACACCAGGATGTTAAATAAAAAGGTGTTTACCACCATATCCTGCCAGGTTATCACAGAAGATATATTAAAACTCCATAACCCCCTTTTTCATTTAAGGGTCTCATTAGTGACTGCTGGCTCAAAATGTATTACTTGATGTTCACCATCCTTCTTTTCCTTCATCCCTGGGTTCCAACTGGTAAGGAGTATCTTTCCATGGCAAATCACAAAAATAGTTTGCTTTTACTTTAAAATGACTGTATGTTCATCATGAAATATTGAGGTTATGGTAATGATTTTAAATGAATACATTTCAATTGCATGTTTAAGTTGCTTCATGTGAATTCGTTAGAAACAGATAGGAACTGATTTACTGCTTTACAACATTTTGATTGAGTGTGAAACCAGTATTATAATTCTCATCTCTTATTAGTTTTCAACAGGGGCTTATTCTAATAGAGAAACATGCGTGAATGTGTCACTTAGTGATAGATTTGATAAGCTTAGATCTGAAGAAGATCCGATACCATAAGATCCGACCATCCCTTCATCTCAAAGGGAAAAAAAGCATCATGAATATTTTTTTAATTATTTCATAACAAAATCAAAACAGTTGGAAACATGAAGTTTTAATAGTGATAAGAAACATCTCATTGAAAAAAGCTTGCATACAGTATCTCTACAATTTACCTGAACTTATCGTAAACTACTGCTGTTACACATACCTTTGTTCTTCACACAAAGTGGTAAACGTGATAAAAGTTCATTATAGACAGACTTGTTTTTATTATTTAAAAAAAATAAAATGAATATTAGTCATGTTTGAATGTGTCACTTACTGGTAGATTTGAGAAGATTTGTGCTCATGTTCACATGATGTTGTTGTGTTTGTTCTACAGCAGTGCCCATGAAACAATACATTTTTAACACATACTTTATTTGATAAACTTTAATTTTCTAGGATCAAGAAGGGTTTTATGAATATAATTAAATTTATTAAAGTATTATGAAGAGTCATTGTTAATTATAGGTGCTCTTACTTGTAATCATCTTTAATATAAGCATTCTACGTTCCATGAGCCAGGGATGACGACTTGACAACATTTGAGAGAGGCTAAATTATATGAAACTAGACATTTTGAGATTCCTTAGAATGACCATGACAGGTGCAAATGCTGCCCACCTGATAGGGTATAAAGGACAGTTGAAATGCATTGGATGACCACATACTGTATTCGCAGCTAAACTTCAACACAGGTTTGAGGGACAACAGAAGACACTATAAAGGCTTCCAAGCCAAGTTTTGTTTCAGCCTTACCCGTTGTCATAAAACGTCAAAGAAACCAACAAGAGGTTTCAGGGCCTCTACCATGCTTGGTGGTTGTTCTTACCAAATGTCTCATACCAGTCTGTGACTCTCTTTTAGGAGCTTTCAATACTTCTATTATTGGAGGCAAGGCAGCAAAACCTCACTCCAGACCCTACATGGCTTCACTGCAGATTGATAGTCATCATGTGTGTGGAGGCTTCCTGGTGCGAGAAGACTTTGTTTTGACAGCCGCCCATTGTTATAAGTAAGTAACCCTTAAGTGAAGGTAAAAAACCTTTTGAAATATGCAAAAACAACTTTAAAACAGAATTAGACACTATGCATATTATGACTCCATCGAGATCTGGTCAACCCCATTGGCTTGGGGTTAATTGACATTTTAGAACCCGAAATCTTTTGTATTCAACTTGGGGTTGTCTTGTGTATGACCCCCTGACGATACAGAAAATTCACTTTACCTGAAGCCAATCTGAAGAAGACCCGTTACCAGAACACCTGACCATCCCTTAATGTCAAAGTGAGACTACTTATCGAATTACCGACCTGAGTTTTCATCCCTTCATGTAAAAGTGTCAAACTAGGCTACTTTGCAAATAAAAAAATGTAATAATAATAATAATAATAATAAAATGTTAATGCGGTAATAAATAAAAAGCTAACTGACTTTGAGAGGAACATATTGTATTTAGCATATGTTCATCCACAACTTTGCACACTCAATTATAAATCTTACGTAAAACTATTAAAAAGAAAGAAAAAAAAACTGTGTACAATTCTACCCATAGTCCATATTTATTTAATTTTCATCCCTTCATGTAAAAATGTCAAACTAGGCTACTTTGCAAAAAAATAAATAAATAAATAATAATAATAATAATAATAATAATAATAATAATAATAAAAAATGTAATGTGGTAATAAATACATTTGCAGGCCAATGGTTTTAAATACAATTATCAAACCATCTAATTTATTTATTTATTTATCTAGTATGAAACTGACATTTCTAAGTGAAGAAAAATGAAAACTCTCTTATTTTAAGAGAGGAACATATTGTATTTAGCGTATGTTCGTTCATCCAAACTTTACACACTCAATTATAAATCTTACGTAAAACTATTAAAAAAAAACAAAAAAAACTGTGTACAATTCTACCCATAGTCCATATTTATTTAATTTTCATCCATTCATGAAAAGCGAGACTAGTTGGAATTATTCTCCAGGGTAGCCCCAATTGTGTAAAACTATTTGGAAACATAAAAAAAAAAAATAAATAGGTGGCTACATTGTAGACCTATGCTTTTAAATACAATTATCAAACTATCTGATTTTATTTATTTATTTAGCCTACATTTCAAAAGTCTTCTTCAGATCAGCTTTGGGTACAGTGATGGGGTCATTCGCAAGTCGAATATGAAAAGATTTCGGGGTTCAAAAAATGTCAATTTACCCCAAGCCGATGGGGTGAACCTCTGTCCTAACATATACTAAGCATTGTAAAGCCATGGCCATTTAAAAAACAAGGCGAACCAAGGTAAACTATGTTAAATGTATTGTATAACAGTGGGAAAATCATGGCAAAACTGCTTACTGTGGTAAACCTTTATAAGTATTCACCACCTGCAGTCCCAAACATATCAAACCTCAGTTAAGTTACCTCTCTAATAGGACCAACATGCTGTAAAATTACTAACAATTCTTTACTATGATTCAACATTTTATTTAGATACCAAAAACATATTAGAAACTAAAACAGTAAAATAGAAGTTTGCATATACAAAGATTAAATTGATTAACTGTTCAATAAAGTGTTACTTTTAAACAATTGAAATTCCTATTAAATTCTATGTATCTTCAGTAGTAAGTCTACTCCTGTATTAGGCCACAGTGTGTTGGTGCTTTTCCTGGCATTAATGGTGATTTCTCACTGTATATGTATATAGCCAGTTCTCATAATCATTTATTTTATACATTGAAATTATAGACAGTTGTTTTTATTCTTTAAGAAATAACATTTATATTACTCATAAAACCCTAAATGTAGATTTGAATTACCCTGGTTGAATCTGATTTACTTTTATTTTGGATTTACATTAGCATCATAAACTAGACAATTGGGCGTGATTATATTGCCGGTTGAGAATTGCTTACTAGCGGTCAATAAAACACACAATTTCCACCTTAGCTGTGAAGCCATGAGATATTAATGATACCTGCTGTCTGCGAGACTCTTCACACATACTCCCACCATATAACCTCTTACTGAAATAAATACTGCAGACAGTAATACCCCTTGTCGGTAAAACAATTTACCGACCCAACATAAGGTTAGATATCCTTGCTATTTCCAGGCCGAATTGTTTACGAATTAGTTACAAATTACTCTTATCCTGAGGAAGAGACTTTTGAGGCCTGAAAGCAGCTTGGCGACCCTTCATTTAGCAGAGACTGTCCAATAATTTATTAAAACACAATTGCTCTGGACGACACTAACAAGTCTTGTCACGTATGAAACGGATTGCAGTACTAGCCATAAGGCTCAGAATGTTGTTGCTTTCATTTCTTTCGCTTGTACCTTGGGTGACACAAGCCAGTTAATTTAGTCATCTGGACATCTAGGACTGCTAACCAAGTTTTTAAAATGTACTTCCTATTAGCATTATCCCCCTTTTCCTTTTAGTTTCTTGCATTATATTCTTCAATTGATAATTTGTAGATCTATTTCACAGACACACTACCTGTAATGGTTGCAGCTTCATCCCTACAGAATTATATTTAAAAAAAATCTTTATAATAGTTATAATGAAAAAAAAAACACACAAAACAATGAAAAACTACAATATTTGTAACACAAGAAACTGGGGACCAGTCATAATACAGCTAATGGACTTTCTAGCCCTTCTACAACAAAAATACTGCTATATTATAGCAGCATGCGGACTGTAAATTAACTTTTAATAATGATCTTACATTGAAGTTTAAATTCTCAAATTGTGTACTTTTATGTCAACATTTGTTTATTTTTAGAGACAGAGCTCTTACTGTGGTTTTGGGTGCTCACAATCTAAAAGTCAAGGAAAAATCACAGCAGAAGATTGAAGTAAAACAATTCCACAAGCACCAACTGAATCCGCTGAACAAATATGACTTTGATGTCATGTTACTGAAGGTATTTATTGATAGTTTTGCATGGCACTTGCCATTCAAACAGTAGGTCAGATTAGTTTATTTATTCAAACTTGCTGGGTTTTGGGGAGTTATATATCTGATTTTGTTTCCTTACTGTTTTTTCTTTTGTTAAATAGCTTGCTACAAATGCCACTCTGAATAATAAGGTGAAAGTGATAGGGCTCCCCAAGAAAAATGGAGATGTTCCAGACAAGACTAAATGCACTGTAGCAGGCTGGGGTAAGAAGCATGCCACTGGAGAAGCTGAAAATGTTCTTCAGGAAGTAACTGTGGTCATAGAAAACAGGAACGACTGCAAAAAGGTGTGGAAAAAGTTTGTGAATAACAGAATGATATGCACAAATTTCAGTGGACAAAAGGGCATATGTCAGGTACGTCTCTATGGTTTATAGGGTTACCTCATTATTTTGTGTCGTATAATATAAGCTGCCATTTTACAGCAGTCCAACAATATTCTAAACATGCAAATTACTTTATTTCAGGGTGACTCAGGAGGCCCTCTCTTGTGCAATACAAAAGCACAAGGAATTGCTGCATTCACAGGACAAAACTGTGAGGATTACAGATACCCGCAGGTTTACATGAAAATTGCAAGCTTTATTCCATGGATAAATGAAATAATGCAATAGTTACGTGTAAAACGGATGGATAACAGAATGTTGAGAGTACTTTTGGAACATTATAGTGTTTCCACATCTCTATTAAGCATTTCCAAAATTGTATTGATTGTTTCATTAAAAACATCAACTTGAATTCTTTGGTTTTTCAAGTCTTTAAAAACAACACAATCTTAATAATCTTAAAACTAAAATACACTCTCTGATTTTCTGTAATCTTATTTCAAATGTAACTTTATTGCATGATATAACACAGTCTCAAAAACTCGGAATCAGAAACAAATCAGAGAAAGTTGGCTCACAGTTTCAACAATGCATTGCCGCAATTGTTCACATTCTTTTTTACACTTAAACCTTTTTACCAACAGATGTACCTGAATCTAGAAACAGCTCCTAGTAAATTAAGTTTTTGCAATACCAAAGATACTATTTATTACTTTAATTACATTGATTTATTTATTTTTGCAAATGTTACTGTGTGCAGTTACTTAGTGTGTTAAAGTAATTTCCTCTATCAGCAATAAAAACCACTGTAGAAAATAGGTGTCAGGTCATGAAGGAAGTGGCTTGCAGAAAAGAACAAAAGGTCTGCAAGCAGAACTACTGAAAATAGTCTGATACTCAAATTTATAGTACAAACTAGGTATGCACATACCGTGCCACACCATAAATACAACCATTTAAATTGCAAATATCATTGAAGCATAGGTGTGACATACAGGCAGGTTCCTACAGATATAACCAGACAGAAGTTACTTGTAACTTGTGATAATGCCTGCTGTAACCAATTTCATCATTATTAGATGTTCTATAGATATAGGTAAAAATGTAAGTAAGTGAGACATACATACTAGAAGTACTGTAGCGTGTTCAGGGTGCAAGTAAGACCCAATGGGTCATGAGACCCGGTTTAGGCAGCTGAGGTGCTTTACTTAACTCAACAGAACAAGCCACCCAAGACAAGCTCAACACACAGCTCTCCAGGGGACATTCCCCTATGCCAGAGAACAGTAACACAAATAACAAGCGCCACTCAACAACATCCCAATAGCAGACTTGATTAGCTTGCTAATCACACCCCCCACACCTTATAAGCCTTTTGAAAGTAGACTGCTCTCAAAGCAACTCATTGTCAGACAGGGACAATTTTGTGGAATATGCCATATTTTTGGTACTGCCAAAATCTTTTGAAATAATTTTAAAATAATTTACTTTTTTTTTTTTTTTTTTACAAATGAATGATTACTGCCCAAAGTAGCAATGGGCTGTTAAACAAGAAAACAATACAACATATTTGTTGACAGAAATAACTGAATTGCTTCCATTATTTGAGTTATTTTAAAATATAACAGTTTATTTTTTGTGCAAATAAATATTTTGTGCCAGTCCCAGAAATCCTTCCAGAGTATTACTGCACAGGCAGCAAGAGAACCACATTTTTTATTAAGCTCTCACAAATGTGCATAAACATTGTGCCTCATTCTAGACAGTGCTGGGAGAGCAGCTATTGTTAATGTTTCCACATCTGCCAAACTTTTAGGTTCCCCAAGGGACTGGTACCAATTAAAAAAGAAGATTAAAAAAAAGTTTTAAACTGGCCTGAAGTCACCAGAAGACATTGGACAACCACACATACATGATCCAGGACACACATATATATTGTAGATCTATTGACCGGGTCTCACGTTAAACTGATAACACATGTTTTTTGACAGAATAAATAAAAGCCCCCTACCCCCATTAACATCCAGAAAGGTACAGCATACGGTATGCTGTTTGCAACATCACTCCCAATGTAGAATGCAACTGGTGGTACAGTCCTCCTTTAAACCCACATTGCTAGAACTGAGGGTTAGTCGTAGTGGAGGCTCTTGGAGTTCCCTGCTCCATACCGCTTTCTTTCTGAGAATCCTGGCATCTACAGAGGAAAAAGAAATAACAGTTTAACAGACAAGTGCAGTGCATAGTGTTGTGGTTAGTGTAGGCACAGTGTGTAAGAAACAATGAATTAACAAAGAAGAACATTGACAAATGAGAAGAGGCCATCTAAGCTAATCCAGCTCCTAGTTGCTGATTGATCTAAAAACTTTGTCAAGTTGGGTCTTAAAGGATCCAAGTCACTGTGTGAAGAAGTGTCTCCTTCCCTTGGTCCTAAATCTTTCCCCACCTAATGTCCACTGGTCTTGGTTTCTCTACTGTGCTTAAATTATTGGTTAGTGTTAACTATGTCAACTTCTTTTTACATTTTTAAAGACTTCAATCATGTCCTCCCCAATTCTTCTTTGTTTCATGCTGAATAGAGCTCCTTCAGCCTACCTTCACAGCTCTCTGGGACTGGTTCAGCTGCTCTTCATTGGGGTTGACAATCTTGTAAGAATACACGTGTCAAACCCAGCTCTAACTGTATACTGCTTTATATCACAGCACATGACATGCTCCTGATCAATGCTTAAGATATATCGATATACAGATATATCAGATATATGGTTTTAAAGCTTTTATTCTGTTTTTAGAAGCTCCGCTACCCAGAAACATCATGATCACATCATCACAACTGCATGGGCAATCCCATGGATTTGTATCAAATATTTTGTCTTCCTTGAAAACAGCACATAACCAGTATAGACAAATAACTGTACAAGTGCTAATGAATAACCAGCATGAGATGATCCCAGACATCTTTTAATGAATCACCCAGGTATTAAAACAAAACAGTACCCGTCACGGCTCTAGTCTATGCTATGCTTGCTCAAATTGGCAGGGACACAAATGAGTCTCCATCTAGTGGTGGATTACTGTAACACCCAACTGTGTAATAATGTATGAAATCATCCTACAATTTATGGATCTCATCAAAATTCCATAAAATTAGATTTTATGTTTAATAGCAAATCCTGCGTGCAAACTTAATTTTGTGATTTGTAACTCAATGCATTCTGTGTAGGACTATTAGTATAAGATGTAATATGCATAGTTTGAGCAGCCAGAAAAACTCAGCTTCACTGTGTAATAACATCTCTTAAACAATACGAGACACTGTATTAACTTAAATCTACAGTGTGTGTCTTCCGTGTACCCGGTCATAATAGTGATCAACAACTAAACGGTTTACATACATTTACAAAAGACTTTGCCAGGACACTTGAAGAGGGTTTTAGTCCTGGATCAATAAAGTTTAATATACATTTTGAATTTTGTAAGACCACACAATAATACAAACTAACCTGACTCCCATCCCTTGTAAAGTATCTCTTTTCTATTACCTAAAAAAGAAAAGACAACCTTTTAATGTACTAAAACTGAAAATAAACATTAAATCTTGAATAAAAGGCATTTTATATGAGGTATTCCCAAAATATGTATGCTTATGTTCTTCCAATCGATGGCATTTACTGCTACCTATTGGATAAGGATTGTCTACTATTTTCTGCAGGGCTTGAAATTTCATTTTTGTGTGCTGGGGATTTCCCCTATGCTGCAGCCAATGGGGAGTCCAAAATTTTAGGGGGGAATGGCAAAAGAAAAGACACTTTTGCATATAAAAAAAACTATATATATATATTTTACTGCATCAGCATCATCATTCACACTGGTGTTGCTTTAAAATAAGCTGCTTTCAGGAGACGTACAGCTGTTTCACATCACTGTGAGACAGAGCACTCTCCATTGCTTTTGCCATTGCCTGATGTGAAGTTTTTGCTGCAGCAGAAGAAAAAGGTGCTTTTCTTTTTAACCAGCGCTCCATTTCTTTTTTTTAACTCTTTACACTCAGCCCGCTTTCCACCAGTTTTCACTGTTTTCATTTATGTAATGTTTAACTACTGGATAGTTTGTACTGTAAGCATGTAACATATCAAATGAAAGGCCACAGAATTTCCTTTCACATTATGTAAGTTGCAACAGGATCAGGCATACTATATGTGGTAGGTGGCTTTTACGGTGCCTGAGTAATATGTGCGTAACCTTCAGTGCCCTGGCGCCTCAAAATGAATGGGGCTGAGTTTTAAATTCAAGCCCAATTTCAGCGCAGGATTACGGCAATCGCGCATTTTCCATTTTGCTACCGCATATCTGCAACTTTCAGTGCCGGAAAATCCTGCAGAGATATTTTAAGACACCAAGCTACTGTATTTTTCACCCAATTTAGAATGCCTGAAACGCTACAACAATCTATAAGGAAGTGGGTGTCAGTGACGAAAGCACTATGAGCCACATTCTGAGTAGTTCTGGTTAGAATAAATAAATAAATAAAAGTAGTGCTGGATATTTTAAGTGCCGAGAGACTTTATTCTCTCTCACATGATTCTCAGCCGCTATCTTTAAAGATTATATAAACTCAGTACACTGCAGTAAGTAAACAGTTTTGAAAAAAAATCTAGGTGTTGTTTTGCAAGCGGTGACTTTCGCTTTTACTCTTAAAATTCAGCCCCATTCATTTTGGAAGCCAGCGCACCAAGGTTACGAAATATTACTCAGGCATCGTAAAAGCCACCTACCTGGTTCATGGCTTGTTTAAAATTACAGACAAAAATGAAATTCAAGCCCTGATTTTAAATAACCCTATATTTCAAACTCACCTTATCAAAAAACCTGCTTAGCTTGACTGCATTGGATGAGCCTGCTGCTAAATATCTTGGAGTGGTACAATCCTATAAAAATATCAAATATATGATTAATACATTTGGAATTTAATCAAAGTAACATTCCATATATATATATATATATATATATATATATATATATATATATATATATATATATATATATATACACAGTACTGTGCAAAAGTTTTAGGCAGGTGTGAAAAATGCTGTAAAGTAAGAATGCTTTCAAAAATAGACATGTTGATAGATTATATTCATCAATTAACTAAATGCAAAGTGAGTGAACAGAAGAAAAATCTAAATCAAATCCATATTTGGTGTGACCACCCTTTGCCTTCAAAACAGCATCAATTCTTCTAGGTACACTTGCACAAAGTCAAGGATTTTGTAGGCATATAGTCAGGTGTATGATTAAACAATTATACCAAACAGGTGCTAATGATCATCAATTCAATATGTAGGTTGAAACACAATCATTAACTGAAACAGAAACAGCTGTGTAGGAGGAATAAAACTGGGTGAGGAACAGCCAAACTCAGCTAACAAGGTGAGGTTGCTGAAGACAGTTTACTGTCAAAAGTCATACACCATGGCAAGACTGAGCACAGCAACAAGACACAAGGTAGTTATACTGCATCAGCAAGGTCTCTCCCAGGCAGAAATTTCAAGGCAGACAGGTGTTTCCAGATGTGCTGTCCAAGCTCTTTTGAAGAAACACAAAGAAACGGGCAACGTTGAGGACCGTGAAGCGAGTGGTCGGCCAAGGAAACTTACTGCAGCAGATGAAAGACACATCATGCTTACTTCCCTTCGCAATTGGAAGATGTCCAGCAGTGCCATCAGCTCAGAATTGGCAGAGAACAGTGGGACCCTGGTACACCCATCTACTGTCCGGAGAAGTCTGGTCAGAAGTGGCCTTCATGGAAGACTTGCGGCCAAAAGCCATACCTCCGGCGTGGAAACAAGGCCAAGCGACTCAACTATGCACGAAAACACAGGAACTGGGGTGCAGAAAAATGGCAGCAGGTGCTCTGGACTGATGAGTCAAAATTTGAAATATTTGGCTGTAGCAGAAAGCAGTTTGTTAGCGAAGGGCTGGACAGCGGTACACGAATGAGTGTCTGCAGGCAACAGTGAAGCATGGTGGAGGTTCCTTGCAAGTTTGGGGCTGCATTTCTGCAAATGGAGTTGGGGATTTGGTCAGAATTAATGGTCTCCTCAATGCTGAGAAGTACAGGCAGATACTTATCCATCATGCAATACCATCAGGGAGGCATCTGATTGGCCCCAAATTTATTCTGCAGCATGACAACGACCCCAAACATACAGCGAAAGTCATTAAGAACTATCTTCAGCGTAAAGAAGAACAAGGAGTCCTGGAAGTGATGGTATGGCCCCCACAGAGCCCTGATCTCAACATCATCGAGTCTGTCTGGGATTACATGAAGAGAGAGAAGCAACTGAGGCTGCCGAAATCCACAGAAGAACTGTGGTTAGTTCTCCATGATGTTTGAGCCAACCTACCTGCCGAGTTCCTTCAAAAACTGTGTGCAAGTGTACCTAGAAGAATTGATGCTGTTTTGAAGGCAAAGGGTGGTCACACCAAATATGGATTTGATGTAGATTTTTCTTCTGTTCACTCACTTTGCATTTTGTTAATTGATAAATATAAACTATTAACATGTCTATTTTTGAAAGCATTCTTACTTTACAGCATTTTTTCACACCTGCCTAAAACTTTTGCACAGTACTGTATGTATGTATATATATATATATATATATATATATATATATATATAAACAAACAGTTTCCAGGGGCTTACTGCCAAAATTAGCAAAGTAAACAGGTGAACATCCATTCATTTAAAAATGTAAGTGTGATGAAGGTGATAAGGCTGGACAGTTTCCTCCTTATATCCCTGGATTCTGAAAGTCTCCATAATTTATGCTGAAGAATGTCTCAATCACACTGCGGTTCTCTAGAGCAGGGTTAGACAACTCCAGTACTGAACTTACGTTCCATTAAATTCAAGATCTTTAAAACAAAATACATGGACTGAACATCCTTCTAGAATTCACTGGTATAGCCATAGTTTGGACTAGACTGGAATAGCAAAGGTTGTCTCCCATAATCTATAGCAGGGGCTATTACAGCCCAGTCAATAGCAAGACTTGTTCCAAACAGGTCCTTAATTATTGTATTAAATCTTCATCAAAGTATGCAATGGAAGACCAAAGGTGGCCTCCCCTTTCTCCAGATATATGTACAACTCTTGTGACATACATACAGTACAGACGCCTCCAGTATTTCCTGGTCGTCTGAGATATGCTCTGCCAGCAGCGCATAATATTAACGAAAGACAAGGTGTACACCAGAACGAATACACATAGCTTAGAAAACATCACAGATATACATGATTAGTAGCACTGCATTAGGTACAACTAACAAAACAAAATATACAGTTTCTAATTATAAATAAATGGGAATAAAAAAACACACCAGATTAATTTCTTCTGCATTAAAATCCTCTGCCAGGAAAGCTGTTCTTGTCAACACGTCACTTCGCTTATTTTCTGGAATTTGGTCTAGTTTGGTCCCGATCACCAGCAGAGGAATCTGGTTGTCAGCAAACTGCTCTCGGTCATAATCGCTTTAAAGTAAAAGAATGCAGTTAAAAAAATAAATAAATAACTACTTCACAATTGGTTTAAATTTGTGACAAATAATGTTGATAATCACTGCAAAGAACAAAACTCCTCTTTCACAGCGAGCAAAACATACAAAAGACTAAACAAACCTCTTACCCGTTTGTGACTATAACTCCAGTTGGAGAGGAGTCTTTATTCAATGCTTCTAATGACCAGCGATACAAATTCTGTGAGGACTTCTTGTTTGTCAGGTCATGGACTAAAATAATACCTAAAAAAACAAAACAATGATTAAATAAATAAATAAATAATCTTTATGGATTGTAACAGAAACATTACCACTGTGTTCTGTGCTGAAAAAAAAACAAAATAAAAACAAAACATTGCATCCTAATGACATCCCTCTGTGTAGAGAATCTATTAAAAAGTAAATGCAAGGGTAGTTTCAAGAATTGGTTTGGTTTAAACATTGAATATACACACACCATACCATAAAATGCATATATTATCATCTTGTTTCATAAAACCTGAATAGCACTAATCTTGGAATGTTACCTTCACCAAGCTGGCCAAGACTAGTGCCAACTGTGGTCTGTGAAACCAGCAATGTGTGGTTAATAATGGGAAAAAACACTTTAGTAAAAGACATACAATTAAAAAATTATATATATATATATATACACACACACACACACACACACACACACACACACACACACACACACACACACACACACACAAACAAACATTTCCAAACAAATGGGCCTCTGTATTAAAAAAAAAAGAGTTTCTATTTCATAGATTACCATTTACAGAGTTGTAAAACACTGCCCTGGTGCTTTTCACACTGCTGCCACTGCCCACTGTGCCTCCAACATCCCACAACTCTATGTAATAGGTCTTCTCTTCAGGTGTTCCTTCTTTGTAGTCGTGAACCTGTGAAATGAAGCAATATAAATCATTCAGGCTTTCACAGAAATCTAACCATAGTTTTATAACAATAATCCCCTCTAAAGTTTTCCATGTGCCAACGTACTGACAGGGATTCCCTGTGGGAACGTTCTTAATGCCAGTTACTACAGGCAACATTAACAGTGTGAGATAAACAGTTAGCAAGAGCACTCAAAGAATCTGCCTTACCCGCACATCAACAGAACAGCCAACTGTCCATGACGGGTTACCCAGCACTTGATTCTGACACAGCAAGTGAACCAGAGAGGATTTGCCAACACCTGCAAAATCAAATCTGTTTTCAAGTGATCAACATTTTACAAATGCAATAGTGTGTTGTGTATATTGTCTAAAACACATTAGTAGATGGTCTAATATTTACTGCAATATTTCATTTTGTTTAGTACACAAACTACAAGCATTCATTTTGATTTACTGATTTATTTATTTTAGTAAATACATAGCAAGGTGTACATGAGGTGAGGAAAAGGTTCTCTACTGGAGTTATTTACTGGTAGTGAATAGATATATTTTCAGCTATTAGGCCTACATCGCAGAATCACTTTGGAAACGAAAGGCAATATTTATGCTTAGTGGTCACTGACGTGTGATAGTCACAATCAGTAATTTAATGGCAATTACATCACAATACTGGTTCAGATGGTAGTTTTCTCTTAAACCACTGTAGCTTTTTTTAACGCTATCGAATACATCATCATGATGCAAGTAGGCTACACACCAATTCTGACAGCAGACTAGACTAGCTTTACCTTATAAATAGTATTGTATTGTAGGATCATGATCATAAATCACCTAGTTTTAAAAATATACGTCTCAAAACTATTATTAGTTGCTTAATGCATAAGGTATTCATTTTCCTGTGAAGCGATTTGGGGCGGTTTATATTTTATGAAAAACATTTAGAAATATAATTTTTCTAAAAATGGCCACTGTCTTCACGTACGATATTTTGGTACATTTGAAACGTGTATTTCACTGCATCTTTCAAGAACTCACCTGAATCTCCCAACACTAAAACCTTTACTCTGTCAAGCGACGCCATCTTTGTTGCTTTACCGGCAACCCGGATGCACACACCCAACAACAAAAATCTGAGAAATTCGTGATTCTAATTGGTTAGGTATGGGATCCACCACGAGGACTTGTCAAATTCATTTGTCTGTTTCACTGTCGATCCTAAACTGTAAAATATATTTACTCAAGACTGTGCTCCTTTGCTTTTCTGGTTGGATTTCTCCCCTGTCAATCTATCCGTAGCGCTGTCTAATTGGCTGAGGTGTAAAACTTACCCAGTATCACCGTGTTTAGTTTCTTCTGCTGTAGTGACAACTTCCACAAACCTCACGTTGGATTTTTGTGTTCAATTAAGCAGTTTGAGAAACGGTTTAAGTGTTGATACAAGGCGAGTATTTCATTTTGATAAATATTTTTGTTGTTGCTAAATCAGTTGCACATTTTCTTTTAATATTCAGTGAAATGATGAACACCGGTACTGAAAGAAACGCACATTTTTTTTGTTTTTTTGTCTGGACACTGTCATACCAGAAAGTCTGTTGATTTGTATGTATTGTAAACAGATTGGACAACTCTTTCGTCACAATACTACTTGTAACTGATAACTGTGGTAAAGTATTTCGTGATTGTACCAATGAGAACAATATTATTATTTTCTTTCAACGTAATGTAACTTGTGTAACAGAGCAGAAACTGGACAGATTCCTTACAAGTTTTAATTTTCTCTGTGCAAATTTGTGTCACATAGGCCTACTACTGAATTGTGTCCTTCACGGTTCAGCTATAGATAGGGGGTGTCTTATTTTGAAACACATAATGGGGGTGGAGTAAGGGAAATCATTCATACTTGAGCACTGTCACTTTCAGGCCAATCAAGAGACACCCAAAAGGAAGTTCTTATTTGTAGTTGAAAAGAGTGCAAGCTCATATTAAAGGGTAGTAACCGATACATTATAGTACAGGTGCTTACTTCTCAGTAGCTTAATAACTTACTTAAAAGTCTCTTATTCACATGACTTGGTTGGTTAAACTATACATTTTCCACGTGATGGTCTAAATAAAACAAATAAAGGATTTTGGTCTATAACTGCAAAGAAAATGCACCTCGACCTAAAATGTGTGGTACTCCATCATGTCTGCATTTATTTAGCACAACAACAACTCCATAAATGTAGTAACGGCTGTTGATTACTGTGTTTTCTATTGTTTTTTTTTTTAAGGAACGCCATGACGGAGCCTGAGGTTTTGACAGAGGTGCCTGCCTCCCTGAAGCGCCTGGCCAAGCAAGTGGTGCGCGGGTTCTATGGGGTGGAACATGCGCTGGCCTTGGACATCCTTATCCGAAACCCGTGCGTAAGAGAGGAGGACATGCTGGAACTGCTCAAGTTTGACAGGAAGCAGCTGCGCTCAGTTCTGAACACCCTGAAGGGAGACAAGTTCATCAAGTGCCGCATGAGGGTGGAGACCGCTCCCGACGGGAAGACCACCCGGCACAACTATTACTTCATCAACTACAGGCTGCTCGTCAACGTGGTCAAGTACAAGCTGGACCACATGAGGAGGCGGATTGAGACGGACGAGAGGGACTCCACCAACCGTGCCTCCTTCAAGTGTCCCTGCTGCTTCAGCACCTTCACCGACCTGGAAGCAAACCAGCTCTTCGACCCTATGACAGGTAAGAATGGGCTCCCTCATACTGCAATTACAGTTATTATGCTGCAGTAATTACATTTATAATTACAGTGACATTAAAAAGCAATATTAACAACTACACACATTAACATATTTACTCTGTTCTAAATAACCAAGCAATAACTGCAGGTACAAATAAGGGGTCACAAAAAACAAATGAGGTCACAAAAAGTGGTTGAAAATACAAGAATAACGATCAAATGACAAATAAATGCGTAATTGAACTGCAAACAATCAATTATATGGTATAATTACAATTACAATTATGCAGGTGTACAAAGTTTCAGCTTCAGTTGTTTACAATTCATTATGAATAGCACAGTAACAATTGTATTTGATCCTGGTTCTCATTCCAAAGTTTTCACGTTTTAAACCTACAAGTAAAAGTAAGCATTATATTACTGAATAGCAAATTGTGCACTTGATGATGACTCACAGTGACTTATAGGGGAAGATCCATGAATGAATCAATATTTATTTTATATAGCGCCTTTCATAGTGGACCACCATCACAAAGCGCTTTACAAAATAGTGAGGAATAATGCATAATACATTAAATACAGTGAAATACAGGGCATAGTACATTAAATACAAACAGTAAAAGATTTTCTGGACCTGTGTGATGAAGGGCCTTGTAGGGAAGCAGGAGAATTTTGAAAGTAATCCTGAACTTTACAGGTAGCCAGTGCAGCCGGGCATGACAGGGGGTAATGTGATCATGTTTTTTCCATCTGGTAAGGATCCTAACAGCGGCATTTTGAACCAGCCGCAATTGGTTTATGGCGCGTGACGGAAGACCACCATAGAGAGAGTTGCAGTAGTTGAGTCGAGAGGCGATGAATGCATGACAGAGTATCTCTGCATCCGTACCATGCAGCAGACAGTTTCCGAGGTTCAAGGCAACAATATTGAGAATCTGAGTTGAGTTTTTGATCCTTCTAGAAGTAGTTCAGATTTGTTAGTGTTGAGCTCAAGAAAATTGGCAGACATCCAGGCCTCTATGTCTTGGATGCAAGCTGAGAGTCGGACCATGTCAGAGGGACATCCAGGGTCTAATTTTAGGTAGAGCTGGGTGTCATCTACATAGGCGTGAAACATGAGGCTATGATGGCGGATGAGGTGACCCAAGGGAAGCATGTAGATGTTGAAGAGAAAATATAGGTGTGTAGTGGAGCCAAACTTACTTCTATACATCCATCACACCTAGCATTGTTACATATAAAGAACACCTTATCCAATAGTGATGAAGCTTGTATTATTTGGGATTTAATTTTAGAATTGTCACATTTCAGTGGAAACAACATTTATTTTTTTTTACCAGCAGGGGGAGCTATCTCAATATTTAATTGGGATTCAAGTGCCAGCATTTACCGATATAATATGTGGATCATTTAATGTTTGACTACAAAAAATAACACTTTAATAACTAACACAGTATTTAACTTGCTAGGTCTTAACCTCTGCCTGATGTGCAGGCATCATCAAGTACTGTAAAAAGGTATGTACTTCCTTACAGCAGTTTAGTGTAATACTTTTACTGCAGGACTTTGTCATGAAGACAGATATATCTTCACAATCATACTTGTCTTATTTTTTTTCTTACCAGGTATGATGCCTTTCTTTCTTAAGAATTTTTAATTAAAGCATGTTTAAAATGAGCACCCTTCGGAGGCACACACAGTATATTGTCAGGAAACGGTTAACATTATCTGTATAGGTTTTAGTGTTGACATTGCTGACAGATGAACATTATTGACCAGCAGGCTTTGTTATTTGCAATGGCTGGAATGCTTCCAAATGGCCTGCTGCATCATGACATCACCCTCTCGCCTCAGCTTGATGAGGAACAAACCAGCAGACAGTCCTCTTTTTGGGGTATATAGTGTAATGGCAGGGGCGAGGAAAAGAAAAAAACAAATTTGTTGAATAGGTTCCTAAATGGAGAATAAAGGGAAGTCTAAGTCTTCCTGATCAGTACTGTATCAAGGTCAGATTTCCCTACAATGAGGGGATTATGTTTACAGGACGATTGATTAGTGAATAGAACTGCAGCTGTATTTATCACAGTATGTAAATTAGAAGGAAGTGGTTGGTCGCTGAAATTTGATCGGTGGTGCTGGAGCAGGAAAAACATGAATAAATAGCATACTGTCATGATACCAGAGCCACCCATTTTCATAAACCTAGTCCAACATAAATCTCTTAAAACTGTATACAAGTTGTTATGCTCTGGTAAAGCACATCAGTGCTGGAATGTGATTGGTTGAATTGCTTTCTTCGTGATAATACAGTTTGTTACTTCACTGCACAATGTATGCATTGTGGTGCATGGCAGTATATAACTAATAATATGGTAATTTCTAAAATGTCAGCATGCTTCAATAAATCAATCTGTGTTTGCAGTCCTCATTAATTGGCTCTGTGTTTTGGGCGCACAGTTTAATTAATTGATAGAATATTCAATTACAGCAATAACCATTTGTCAAAGCCCAAGGGTATTATCCAAGTTATGACAAGTGATCGACTCCTAAGGGCTAAGAAAGCAAATGATGCAACATGAGACGCACTGCCTAAAACGAATCTTTGCATTCACTGAAGAACAGTTTTATTTATTTATTTATTTATTTATTTATTTATTTAAATTTAAATAAAGGACAGCATAACTTTATTTTTCTCATTGAACTACTGGTTTCTCATCTGTGCTATCCTGTTTTTAAATAATTCATTACAATGAGTATGGAAACTATTGGAAATGTACAAGTAAGCAGTTACTAATACAGATGCAGTTGCTAATACAGATGCTTCTGTCTGGAGGTACTCCAGCTCCACATATGAAAATAAATCTTTCACATGTTCATAAATAGTCTCAGCATGAATAGGCTTTATTAAATTTCCTATAAATGTTTTTCTCTAATTTCTTTTGTTGTGTGAGTGTGACCATATACCCCTGGTGTTGTTTTGTGTGTGTGCAGTGAAATTACCCACTGCTCCAGGATCTGCTTAAGAAACAATGCATAGACTTCCTGGAATCTGTTAAACAACACACCTTGCCATGGCTGGAAAAACATAATTAGAGCAAACAGTGTAATGAAAAAGCAGATCACTATGGCTGCAATCATGTGAAAATGTAAGTATGACATATACACAGTATACATTAAGACAGACAGATATGTCGGTATATGCCAAGATTCTAATTGAAAGAATCCCAACCAAGTTTTATCACAAATGATGCAACTGTATCTAAAACTCAAACATATCTATCCCATCACCTATCATATGCAACCCCGGTGGGTGATAATAATATATTGTTTAAAATAAATAAATAAGGTTATCCTTCACCCTCCATGATTTCCCTAATAACCATTGTACTTCTGAAACTTAGGTTGAAGTCCATCCTCCAGCTTTGACCTCTAAAGAGGTCTTGTGAACAAAATTGTGCTTTTCAGGTCGACGAGGCAGCATGCTAGCCATCTGCACAGAGTGTGCCCAGACAATTTACAGTTTGTTGCTGTCCTGCTTTGACGCTAGTATATGTATTTTTTTGTTTTTGTTTTTACAGATATGACTAATAGAATTATGTTTTTTGCTACCTGTCGTTACTCATTAAAGCAAAAGGGAAAATGAAAGCATACTTTATGCTAATTTACACTGAGGAAGAATATCCCACTGTGGCCTGGTTTAGAAGATGGTATTTGACCCCATGGTACGGAAGGCAGGCTTCGATAATTAGTATCCTGCTGCTTCAACACTTGGTTGGATAAATAAACTCAGCGAAAACTGATATATTATTCTCATACAGCTGATGTGACAGACAGGGTTTGCCATGGCACGCACACTGAGAAAAAGAGCTGCTTAGAAACTAAAATTCATCTTTATGATTGATTTAAGGAATATAAGAGGTGAGGGTATCCATGAATTACTGGAGGATATGATGGCTACTTTTTTTTAGCAGGGTGAGTTTTATTGAGCCATAGACTAGCTGTGGTTTTGCTAACTCGATGGATAGCTACTATACTTTTTAAACAGACCTTGAATAGCCTTTATAGACTATAAATTACATGCTGGACTATTACATTAAAATGGTGTGTTTATTACACTTTTTGATTTCAGGCTAATGACAAGCGCAGGATTTGTGTGTTGATGTGTCTGATCTAATACCCAAAAGTTAGAGAATCACAAAGTATTGGATTTGCCAGGACTGCTACTCTACTGTTCCAAAACTGAACTACTTTTTAAAGGGGGGCTTCTTTGCCATTCCAGGGAAAGGTTTCTAAACCAGCGTCATAGGGAAGACATGAGATCTACATATGTTTTTGAAAGATAAGAGGATGTGATGTTAGCACAGAGGGATTTGTTCCTTATGCACTTATGGAGTTGTAATTATGACAACCACTCTTTTATAATATCTTGCAGTATTCCAATATAATGCCCAGTCCCATCCCAACCAAAATCATTGATTTACATAGACAAAAACGAAAATGCTTAAATCAAATGAGGGGAATCAGAATTGCCTGTAAGGCCAGTTGTCTTCTCATCCACTTGACACGACTTATTTTAAAATAAACATTGCTGTATTTGTGTCAACCCACAGTTTTGGGACAACAACAATTCACATTTCTGTAGAGCCTTTCATCACAAGGATCCCAAAGAGCTTCACACACACACACACACACACACACAAAAATAACAATTAAACTAACAACAGTCCAATACAGATTTTGATAAAACAGAAACTAAAAAAGAGATACAAAATGTGGTTTTAATTACAAAAAAGCTAGTTTGTAAAAATAGATCAATTAAGAGTCTAAAAACAAAAATGTAATACAATTTGAATTAAAAAAAAAAAAAAAAAAAGAAACAGAGAAAATGCAGTGTTGATTGTAAAATAGGACAACTAAGATAGAAAAGCTATTTTCTAAAAACACATTTTCAATCTGGACTTAAACAATAAGAGCCCCAGCTTATGACTAGGGCAGAGCTTTCTAGAATTTAGGAGTTTTACAAGAAAAGGCACTTCCTCCTGTATTATTTTTATTCACACTAAGAATAACCAGCAGTCCGCATCCTGAGAGTGTGGTTAGGAGTATACAGAGTCAATAATTCCTGTAACTGGGTGCTAATCCATTCAAGGTCTTATAAGTTAAAAGCAAAATCTTAAAATCAGTTCTAAACTCCACAGGGAGCCAGTGCAAAGAGGCATCATTTTACAGAAAATAAAGTTTTAAGTTTCTCTTTTGTTGCTTGCCGCGAATACCACTAAATTGTTTTACTCGCTGTACTTTAATGAAACAGTGGCAAGTTTATTCCCTGTGTTTTAGAGTTGAGTAATCTGTTCTGCTGGACTACTGCTTTCAGACACTATACGTGTTCAATTATAGTGTTTATATTTTTCAGGGAGCTGAAATTAATTGTCTAAAACAGTTTCTTCAATTCTTTGCAGTAAAGGTTAATTGAACATTTGAGAGCAGTTGATTTAATGTGTTTATATTATCTAAATTAAAATAGTACACATTTGTCTTGTGTTGTCATTCTCCAGTGTGTAAGTACAGAAGGTGACTACCACAGAGAATACATACACATACATTTGACATAATCTGCTTAAGTTGTAATAACTTCTTAAAACAAATAAGATGCAATTTGATGAGAATAACCCTCTGTGGCCACATCTTGCTTCAAAAGTAACATGAGACTCATCAATTTAATGTAGTTCTTTAACCAGAAGAACCTTGGTGAGACACTTATCGTTTTCTAAGGTAAAAGCTGTGTGCTGGAGCAAGAGCAATGATGCATTGTGACCGCATCCAACTTATTGACTAGCCCTCTCTTTCTTAAAGGCATCGATATTTGGCTGTGAGTCTACAGTATAGGTTTACTATATATACTGACAACAGTATCTGTCTCTACTAGGACTGAAATACTGTTTTATAGAACTGTTGAATCATCCACATTGTGTACAGTTTGATGCAACACAGTCTACTGTGTGTTTAACCTTTCATGCCTTTTCTCACGGGTGTCAAACTCCAGTCCTTGAGGGCCGCAGGGTCTTCTGGTTGCATTCCAACTTAAGCTCCCAATTAACATAATTGATCTAATTATTTGTTGAATTTGACATATTTAATATTTTTGAAGGTTTTACAGTTGATGGTTTTGAAAATGCATTTGATTCAAGGTACACTACCTATGAAACATTTTGAAGCCTGAAGAGAAGTGTTAAATGTGTCCAGTTATTCAAATACTTAGACCAATTAAGTAATTGAGAGGTGGAACGAAAGCCAGAAGACACTGCGGCCCTCCAGGAACTGAGTTTGACACCCCTGCCTTATCTTAACGCCCTTTACAGTTCTTAAAGTACTGACGAGACTTTAAAGTCCTTTTTACCAAAATTTACAAAAGGGGAAATTATGATTTGGCACTGCATAGTTTAATTGTTATCATGTTACCGTGTTTACTTGTCTCATTAAATTAGCCACAGACAAAAGTATTGTCACCCTACACTTAATATAAGATAATTCAAGAAAACATGTTAAATATAAGCATTTAGCAAACATTAGCCACTAATTAACTTTTGTCTTGAACAAATATTTGAAATTGCTTAAGTGCTTTTTTTTATTTTTTATGAAGGTCATTTGTTAAACTACCAGAAATTGTGTATTTTGGTCTTATTCATTAGAGGCTAATGTTCACTACATGCTTGCATTTTTGCATTCTTGAATTATCTTATATTAAGTGTAGAGTGCTTATACTTTTGTCTGCAACTGTATGTTGATTTTTTAAGTAATCTGTTGAGCCTCAACACTATTGCACTGGGATAAAAAAAACAAAGTCTGAAAGGTTAAATACTGGTACATACAGTTAATTTGAAAAACAAAAAATAAATCGGTACAGTAATGTGTAGACTAAATGTGTTGCATTTCAGATAAAGTAGATGGTAAGATATCTAGAGCTTACACATGCTTTTGAATACTTGCATATTTAACAAGGTGTAATGTCATGCATATTTACATATTATGGCTTTGTAATTAGAAAACAAATATTGTGTTACTTTGAAAGTCATTTTGGAATTCAGGGTTTAGGCAAGCATGCATTTCCTCAGAGTCCTTGTGATAATTGACATCCATTGTGAGACGAGACACAGCAAGGCAGAAATGAATGCCAGAGAGTTGCTTTTGGGAGCTGTTTATGTTGTCATAAATGTTCACATAATGTGAACACTAAGCTGTCAGCAGTGTACTCCTGGATATAAAATCCTACATTTCAGTGTACAGTAACGGGCAAAATGTTATTAGTACAGGTTAGTCAAAAAAGGAGGACTGCCGTTATGTGCTAAAGTCCACTGCAGTGTGGTATATTGATAATGGGTAAGAATTGAAAGGCTATCAAAAATTGCGGGGTGTAAGGAATTCCTTTAGCAACTTTTCAGCAGTCACTCTGATGGCCAAGTCCATCAAGAATATCATCTAATCCTACGGCAGTGCGGGAAGGGGTTGAAGTATTGGGCTCTACCGACTCGATTGAATAATTTTGGAGGACCACGCTGTTCAGTTTTCATTCCCACAGGTTCTTTGACACTATATATGGGCAATTTCTTTCATTCATAAGAAATGACTTCACAGAATAAAGAAAAGTTATGCCTCAATCTCTTGGATTTATTTAAACACACAAACAAACATCGGTTTTTAATATCTTGGGGACTTCACATGAGAAGCCTGAGCTTTCCTTCCCACCAAGCAGGCAATGGGAGGGAGTCTCGGCTCTCTCTGTGTCGGCTCTGCTTGAAGGACCAGACCTGAGCTTAAAATAATTGCAGGAACAGATGGACAGGCACAATCTATTCATCCCCAGGTGCTGTGAAGATGGATGGTTAACAACTGGTGTCCATCAGAATTAATAAGGATCTTTGGATGTCAGAGATGATGCTTTGGTTTAACCAGACAATATTCTTTTATTCTTAAATGCATTTTTCCTGCCTGCCTGCAAGCCAGAATTGACACAGAGCTTTAAATTGATTGGTTGCAAAAGTGGATACCAAACATAATAGCTTTTCCCAAGTTTCTATGCAGTTATGGGGCTATCTCTGCTTATCTATTTTTTTTTTTTTTTTTATACAGCAGCTAATTTGTAGAGCATCTAGTCAATGCGTCTTTTTTAAAAGGGAATCTCCTTGCTGCAGCTTGGCTTCAACAGCTATTATACATTTTTACTGTTAGTCATTATTCAAGTACTTTTTAAAAAACAACTGGCAAAATGCACTGGCTAAAACCAGGAAAGACTGGGTATTTCTTTGTATGGGGTGTGTGGTTCCACATAAGTTACAATTATGAGAGAGGACCTTATGTCAGTCAAACACGCTCGCTACCCCACAGCTTTGCCTTACTTTTTTATTGTTTGTCCTCAGTATTTCTTTTGAGTAGTTTTAGGCATTGCAGTCTAATATTTATGCCTGCATACTGTAATTACAAAAGGAAAGTCAATAACCCATTATTTGTACTCTTGCCTGTCACTGGACTAGCATTCAATTATTTGAATACTCAACATTAACAGTGCTGGACTACCATCAGTATTTAGGCCAGCCTGTCCTTTTGGAGCTGATCTCTAGCTCATCCATAACTTGGTGTTCTTAAACTGGAACTTAAAATTCAGTCTTTATTGCTTGACATTTGAATTCTCTTGGAGTTAATCCATCTTGCAGATTAAAGGCTTGAGTTTCCAAACAGGTTTGCAGTTCTCGCCTATTCCCTCCTGCCCCCAGATTGTGCCCCCAGTAAAGGAAAGAGAATTGGATAAATGAGGTTGACAATTGCTGAGTCACCAAGTAAGACCCTCCTATCCACTCTGTCCAGGTTTCACATGGGTGTATCACAGTGTGAATTTGTATTAGTAGTTGCTGTCTGAAGACTTCAAAGATCATCAGTTAGTGGAAAAAGTCTTTAGGCTTGACTCTTTGTGCAAACACTTTTTACTGAATTGGTTCCAAACACTCTGCAGAGTTATGCCTTTGCTGCTGAGTTTGCAAGTTGATAAAAGTAGCATTTCTGCCAGCGGAATGAAATGTAAATAACTGCATTACTCACTGAGGTTCAGATGGCCTTTGGATGTTTCACTTCTGGAGCTTTTGCCACTAGGCATTCTAATACTATATACTATTCCCTGTAAAGAGCTGGATATATATATATATATATATATATATATATATATATATATATATATATATATATATATATATATATATATATATATATATATATATATATATATATATATATTGGAGGCCCCAGTAGGTATCATTACAGTTGTATTTATATCTTCGGCATTGTTTATCCAATTGTGATGAAAATTGGTATAGATGTTCCTTAGCCCAAGTTTTTGAATCTCACTGTGTGCGTCATTTGCATAAGGATGCTTGTTATCACTTCCTTCATCTGAGCGACTGTGCCGAGTCAAATTCTCTCCTACTGTCAGAGTCCTAGTTCAAATAGTAATTGTATTTATGTGCTGCCAATGGAAATAAACTGGATCTATTTTTAATTGATTTCAATTCAATGCCGGTGAAAGATGGAAACCAGGCATAAGTTACAAGTAAAACTGCATAATACATTCTCAAATGTCCTAGGTGACAATTGTGATGTTTGATTTGCTGGAATGAAAAAAAAAAATCTAGTACAAAACAAAAACAAAGCATTTCCAGGAATGCAAGCAAAGCTTTTCCTACTGCTAAAGTTTTTCTTACACATATGATGGAATGTTGCAGAGAGTGAAATCTTGGTACAAAGAAACTCTCACAATATGTGCCTCCTAAATAAAAAAAAAAAACAACTTGCAGTCACATTTCATTCTGTGCCAGGGTTCAGACATGTTTCCAAAACCGTGTTTGTGTTGGATAGCTTGCCAGAGCTGTCATCTATAGCAAGGATACCCAAACTTGACACATTAAGTCCAGGTATTTTATTCAGCCTTATCCTTAAGTATGAAATTAAATTGCCTACCACTGATCTACACTATAGAATATCATCTATAAGTACACTACTGTATATACAGTAGAAGTTCAGTTCCTTCATACTTTTATCTTTCAGCACATACAGGTAAAAAAATATATAACTTTTAGGCAATGATGACATATTGAGCCATTAATAAAGTAGCAGTTAGATCATGTTTTTGACACATGACATGGAAGTAATTGGGCTGCATGCTGAACTCTGTATCCCTGCTCCTGCTGTTATGTTTACTGTTGGGAATGTCATTTTTCCTGAAGGCCCTATAAATAAAATTGATGCCAGCAACAAAACATACCCAGGTGTTTATTGATATACCCTTTTTCCAAGCTTTGGTCTAAGACTGTTGTGCAGCTTCATTTCTGAAAATTCATCATTGAAATTGGCTGAAGTACGGAACGTTCATTCCAACGTGTGTGACCACCTGGGTAAATTGGATCTGCAGAACATTGTGGCACCACCTTATGTTCTAGCTATTCTAGGATGCATATCTCAAGCTGCAATTTCTAATTTAAAGCCATCTGAAATTTATAAAGGTCTTTACACCCACAATTTGCACAATTTTTCATGAAACGGAAACCAAATGTTAATGTTTCAGAACTAATAACAAGCAATCCAGAATGGACTATAGAAAATCTTTATCTGATCACTGGGCAGATTTTGGTTTAACATTGTTCAAGGTTACTGCCAACACTTGTAGTACAATTACAATTTACAGTGGTATATTTATAATGGATTGCATATTAAGCAACAATGGAATCATGAGAGAGTTGCATTTGTTTGGACACATTAAAATGTTCTCTCTTTGTGACACAAGAGAAGAACAGCTTTTCCTGTCGCCATATTAAATGACCAGACCAGTGCTGTCAAGATCCATAATGTAGCACAATGTACCAAAACACTGGCTAATTTTCTTTAATCCATTTAGGAACATTCCGTTGTACTTTCTGTCAGACGGAGGTTGAAGAGGATGAGTCTGCATTGCCGAAAAAAGATGCCAGGACACTAGTGGCCAGGTTTAACGATCAGATCGAGCCGATTTATGTCCTGCTCAGAGAAACTGAAGACATCAACCTGTCCCATGATTTACTGGAACCAGAGCCAGCTGAGATCCCGGCACTCAAGCAGAGGTTAGTGACAACCTATCTCGTACAATGTCACTAGATGTTTATAATATTAGTATAATAATTTATGGTACTGTTCTGTTGATTTAGCTGTTGCCATGCAAAGCACATCAGGTTGGGATGCAAGGTCCATATATGTGGGATGTGTACTACAGTTTGTTCTTATACAAAGGCTATGTGAGCAGGTTCGTTTTAGGCCTTGTGGGGAAGTGTATAAAAGACCAAGGTTCGGCCACAGTTTCAAAAGAAACTATTCTTTTATTGGCAGGAAACAAGTTTTACCAATTCAAAAATAAAGAATAAACAAACAAGTGTGCAATTGTCCTGATACCTTTAGCAGCAAGGCAAGGGAAACACAAATAAACCCAACCAATTCCTGCATACCACCATTAGTTTCTATGGAATACTTCCCCCTTTGTCTCTCACAGCTTTTATACTATGATTAATCATTCCAACTTTAATCCATTTCGGAACATTCTGTTGTACTGTGTTGTCCGTATCACATCTTGTTGTTTTTTTTATTTTTTATTTCAACATAGTCCTGATTATTTTTGATTCACACATCATAGGTAAATAATCTAGGGAATTACTTTTTTTTCCAACATTCGTCAGGAGAAAGAGTTTTTTTTTTCTTCTAAACATCACAGTATATCAAGTTCAAGTTCTCTGCTGCAACAATGGTAATTGAAATGAGTAGCATATTGCGGGAAAATAGAAAGCCAGCCTTGTTAAAGGAGAGAGCATGATCAAGATGCAAGTAAACTGTCATTTGGCCTGCCAAGGCTTATGCACCAGTACAAATGCACCTAATTGATCTTCAAAAAGAAAAACATTGTATCTAACAATCCAGAGAACTAGGTTGCTGGAACTGTGGAATAATTTCTTGTTTCTAAAAATGTCAAAATGTGCACTCGTGTAAATGAAAGCCAAGTTGGTGATTCTGTAGAAACTTGCTTTTAAGGATCTAAATATCTATTTTTTGCTTTTCTATGAATCATGCAGCAGGGAGCGAGCTGCGGCGGCTTTAGGAGCCTCTGCTGGAGCCCACCGGGAGAACTGGGCCACCAAGGGCGCCTACGAGGACTTCTACACCCAGAATGTCACTATCAGCATGGAGGAGCAGGAGGAACAGAAGCGCTCAGCCAGCGAGGGCAAGACTCCCAAGGAGAGGCCTGTGTGGCTGACAGAGAGCACTGTCAAGGGGGCGTACAGTGAGGCTGATGACCCGAAGGAAGGTAAGCCTACCAGGCGTCAATCTTTCTTCCCTTGAGAAACTTTGCTGATGGAATGTAAAATGCAAATCATTGTAGACTGCCCATATGTAAAGATGAAACATTTGCAGGAAAGCCTTTATACAGGGTATGGTGTTTTTAAAAAGAAGATTGGTCACTTGGATTTTATGGTAGTTGCAAGCTGCCATCAGTAAACCTAAAATCAACTTGACAGATTTTGCTGCTGAGCCAAACTGCATGAGAATACACTGGGGTGAACTACAAAGGCCGTACAAAACATACACACACACACACACACACAAATATAAATTCTAAGTAGTAAAACTTGTACTTAGTAGAAATTTTATTTTATACAATTGTGTGTGTTTGTGTGTCTGTGTGCGTGCGCGTGCGTGTGTGTGTATGTGTTGGAAAGGTAACCAGACAAACAAGTAGCTAATGCGTGGTGTAATTCAGAATGTGCATGACAACACGTGAATTAATTTCTCTTGTTAAATGTTTTTATCTTCATGGCAATGCATGAAGCTCTCCTCAGGATATTTTGGGTAATGTCTGCACTTGGCCTCATTAAAATATTTTGCTTCTATTTAAAAATGAGATGATTATCTATTCATGGATACCAAAAGCTTTATAAAGGGTAAATACCCCACACCAGTCGTTTTGTTCCAAGACAGTGTATCTGACATAACTGTTAGTTTGTTGTCCTGTGCGTCCATATTTGCGACAGGTGTAGACATAGTAAGTGTTTTATGTTAAGAATCTTTATACTTTGTTGATCAGGTGGAATGGGTGTTGATGGTTTACGGGATCATGATGAAGGGCACAGCACGCAGCTGGATGAGAACGAGGAGGTGATGCGTGCCCTGCTGATCCACGAGAAGAGGAGCGCTGGCATGAACTCTGCGGCTGCGGCAGGGGGTGCGTGTGCAGGGGCTGGCGTGTCTCTCTCAGGCGCCAATGCCAGCGACTCGGAGAGTGACACCAGTGAGTCTGACGAGGACTCTCCTCCCCACCCTGTGGCTCAGCACTACAGAACAAACGAGGACGATGATGATGATGATGATGACGAGTTTGAGGAGGTGGGCAATGAGCCTACAGTTCTAGTGGCTGGTCGGCCCCACTCTTACAGTGAGGTCAGTCAGCGGCCTGAGCTTGTCACACAAATGAGCCCTGAGGAGAAAGAAGCTTACATTGAAATGGGACAAAAGATGTTCCAGGATATGTATGAGTAAACCAATCCAAATCCTCTTTTTTTAAAATCTTTTTAATGTTTTGTACGTTTCTTTTATGGACAGTTATTTTATCAGCTTAGACATCACTGCTTAGAACTACAAGTCCTGTTCCCAACCTTGGCTGACATCTGTGGTAATGCCTCACTCTTTACACATGCTCTAGTTCCCACTCGAGCGGAACGGCAAGGTGACTAAAGTATTTTGAATCAAAACAAGTTTTGAGTGTTGCTAATCATTTTCACAGCGTGACTTGCAGATGTGCAACAGATAAACAGTATTTACGGACCCTCGTCTTTTAATATATTGTAACATTTATTAGTATCATTCTTGTGTTCTGTGTGCAAAAACAGGCTACATTAAATCCAAGAAATACTCATTTGTATAAATCTCATAACATGCATATACATTTGAAACTGCTGCAATAAAAAAAAAAAAAAAACTGTCCATAAGCAGAATGGGTAATGTTAACTCAAAGTTCATTAGCAGTTTAAAAACAGTGCCATTGAAGTTGTTGAGGCTTTTTGGTTGCCTTTTGCAAGTGTCATCATGTGCAAGTACACATGCTGATATCAGAGCTCTGAACTCCTGGTGGTGCTGTCTTGAGATTGCAGATCAGTATTTAAAGTCATACAACTTTTATTTGATAAAGAAATACCTAATGACATTTCAACCATATTACATTATCTTGTCAAATCTGTTCTACCTTTTTTTATGAAAGAATATAACTCCTATACATGTTTTGTATTAGAACTATTGTGCTAAAAAAAAAACACAAAGTTCATGCCAAACGGTTTTGGGTTTATTTTTAAAAACTAGTCTGTAGCTTCTTAGTTTGCGTTCAAATAAAATTGTAAACCTAAGTTGTATATTTTTTATGTGTGTTTATTGTTATAATAAAAATATACCCTATTTACTGTGATTGCATGGTGTCTGCTAATTTAACAGCAGCATTGAGTTTGTGGTCTCTTAGACAGATCATCAGGGTTGGGAAATGAGAGCAGCACACACTTTGTACACCTCTAATGTTTAGGCATGACAAGGGCAGTCTAGTGCTGTAGATTTGGCCCCATTGACAAGCACAAACATCACATCTGTTTGTTTGTTTTTTATGCAAAAAAAGACCACTTGAATGTCCTGACCCATATATAGTATAATTGGCCAGGGATAAACATAGATTCAGGGAGACAAGGTAAGTGGTGTTGTTAAATGTAATTGCACAAAATATATATTTTTTTAACCTCTTGGCTTCCATAACTTTAAAACATGAAATAAATAACAAAATGTATCTTAGAAAAATAAATAAAGCAAGTGCTATTTATATAATTGAAATCCTCATTTAACCCCCATTGCTACTATGAGAATATTTGGATTTGGTACTGTCTCATTTTGTAATAATGTTGATTTTTGTAATACTGCTGGTATGTCATGTCTTGTAATGACTGCTCCTAATTGCTCACCACAAAACAGCACAATTAATCACTCTTTACTATAAATTTAATGGGCTTTTAACTTCTGGGACCACAATTTAGATTCCTTCTCTTGGGACCTAAACTAATCCTGTGACAGACACAAACTCCCCCACCCAGTGAGTCAAATGGCAAGGTTTAAAGGATCCCTGAAATGTCATGATTTCTGAAGGACCCAGCAGGTATGGTAATGCCCGCCTAACCTGGTAATTAAATGGTGTTTGTCTAAATTGATGTGCGTGCAAATGTAAAACATATACATTGTCGATATGGTTCTCATGTTGTCATGGAAACAGAATTAATGGTCTTATATTGGAGGGATGTCTAAACACCTTTTATTATAGGGTACATGGGTTATTGTCATTTATCGAATAACGTCTACTCATCCTAATATATCTTACCTCCGTCTGCTTGGAAGTACTGTAATTAAAACTGTCAGTCAATAAGCTTGCTTGTGCACAGACTGTTCTGGCTGAGGCCTTTGTTACTGTTGTAGCACTAACTGACAAGATATTTTCAGCCATGGTTAACCATGTTCCTGAAATAGCCTGTTCTCCGGCAGCCAGAGGATTGAGTTCTGATTGGAGATTACTTTCAGTGCATATCCCAATCCACATGCTGAAAATGGGTTCCAGGTTGATTGTCCTCCGAGGTACAGAGGTGTTTATATATTTTAGAAAATCTGCCTCCTCTGCAATTTCAGCACCTCATATCTAGAATCATTTTGAGTCTATTTGAGTCATATGTGTTTCAGATATTGGCTTTAATTTTGACCCACAGCTGTGATTCTCTTGTTCTACCTACAGTGGATGTAAGACATGGTGACCTACTATTTTTATAGTTGTAAAACCAGATTGGGATTTGTGTTGATAACGCAACTAAAACATAAAAATGATACTAGGTGGCACAATGGGTTACTGCACACTGGTGTGAAGGTGAGAAATGCTGCAGTCCATGTTGGCGTGAGTTTCCACCAGCAGATGGCTCTGTTGTGCTCCTTTAGACAAAATTACTATAACGTTGTATAGTTGATAGTAATCAATGGCCTTTTGGTTGATTTTTGGACCTGTTCTGAGTCAATACACTACTTTTACCTTTAAACTGCTGGGTTTCAATTAGTGGGTGATAACCAGACCTATAATTGATTTATAGTTTCTTAAACAAGTAATACACATACACATTCTGCATTCGTTTTGCTGTCGTGATTTTGACTTCAAATAGTACAGTTGCAAACTATCAGCCTAGTTCATCGTCATTGATACTCATTTGTTGAACCAGAGATGATTAACTGATCTTTGTTTTCATTGGTGCAACACTAGTTTCAATCTAACTTGGGTTGCAAGTGAAACCTGTGCTCTTGGATTAGCCTTTTGTGTCACTATTGGCATTGGTTGCAAAAAGAGACCTGCGATTGGACGGGTCTAGAGATGGAGCTACTCTCCCCTTGATGACAGGTTTGAGCCCTACTCGCTGGGCAAACTCAATGCTTACCTGCTATCCCTGCTCTGTGGATGAAAAAGAGGACAGTAATCTTCACTACTGTCATGCCAGCAGATGTGATTATTAGGCCAGAGTTTTGGAGTATGGAATAAAAAAGACAGAATTTGACTATAAATGTCGAATAGAATTGTAAAAACAAACTGCACCTCTATGAGATCAATACTTCAAATATGTGAAGCAGGTTAAAGACTGGCAATCAGGAGTCCTATTTCACTGGTTGACCTTCACAAGCCCTCATTTCCCATGTGTGGTATAATCAGCATCAAATAGAGGAAACAGAGATGCAAATTGCTTGCCAAAAATTCTGCTACTTAATTGGTAGCGGGCCAGCCAACCAGCAAAATCACTCTAAAGCTAACATTTTGTGAATAACTGGTTGCAAAGTTATTCCTAGACCCCTGCACAAGCTAAAACAAATTAATCCTTACACACACAACATCTGTCCTCATTTAAAACCTATTAACCTCCCACCAGCAGGCTAATTCTAACTGTTAGTGCAAAACATGCGTCATGTTTCCTTGAAACCTGTATCGGATTCATCCAGAGGATACAGTCACATTATGTTTTTAGATATTGCTATTACACATTGAAAATGCTGGACAATTTTTAGGGTGTTTCGATTTTTGTTTGAGGGGGTAGGACATATCATCACGATACAGTTACAGTTACCATTTATTGTGTGTTTTTTGAATAGTGCATGCATGTGTGACAGCTGTTGTGGTTGGGGCAGACAGCCTTTCTTTTCCCTAACATTATTAGTTCTTAATTATATCTCATGTATGTAATTGATATGCCTGCATTGTGTTAACGTTATTAGAATAGTAATTTAGTTTCAGGATCAGGTGACATTGCTGTACTTTATAGACTGCAATAACAATATTGCTGCTCATGAAAAGTAGGGGATGTAGACAAAACACAACATCAAGCTGGGACCATTATAAATCAGAGACCACATTCGCATGGACCAACGCCAGTGAAGTCTGCGCCAGTCAAGAAGAGCTTGTCTTTTTGTCAGAGGAAGTGCAACACCAGGCCATCTGGCCAGCTAGTGGGTGTTGTGGAGGCAGTGTCTCACTGTCTGTGTAGACGCATGATCTCACGAAGCATTTCTTACCAGGAAGTGATCTTAGCATTGTATAGATCTGGGATGACAACAGTTAACAAACTTGGATGCATATTTTGCTACCTAGCTTCTCTGGGTGTGTTTCTTCTGAATTATTTGCTTATTTAACTGGTTTAAACACAGGAATACTTGGATCTTGGATCCTTTAAGACCCAACTTGACAAAGTTTTTGAGATCTATCAGCTACTAGAAACTGGACAAGAGATTAAAGGGGCCAAATGACCCCCTTTAGTTCATTTTTTATGTTCTTATGTTCTTGTTGTACTCCTGTGACCTGACTGTGTATCATTTTGTTTTGAGTAGAGAACTTGTGTATAACATGTGTTAACAGTTTAACTAGGCTGGGTTTCAGTTTCAGTGTTAAGAATCTCTTTTTTTGTTTGTTTTAATGTTAGCTAAACAAAATCATTTAAAAACCCTATTTTCGCCTTTTTTTTTTTTACTGTTGTTAGATTTGTGGCAATAACTCTTTAACTATAAAGGTTACAGGTACATGTCATATGAAACGAATGTGCACACACTAGGCTTTCATAAAAAAGTGAAATAGTCTGAAAATCACAGAAACAAAACACAGATAACAAAAACCACAGAAAAAGAGAGACACTTTTTAGAAAAAAAAAAAAGCATTATTTATTGTTTGTAAAAAATATTTTAGCATGGCCAGTTCAAATCTGACAGTGCACAATGAAACTTCAACATGTAGGGAACATGGAAATTCTGACCCATTTTTGAACAAATTGCATAAAGAATAAAGGAATTATGGCCATGTATACAAAAGGGACCAAGAGCAATAAAAAAAGATTCATTGAGAGATAAAATGTGCAAAAGAAAACAAAACAAACAAAAACATTCAAATTATTCATCCCAGGCACACTGATCATGTGGCACAAGATGAGGCTGTTCACTGTGTCTTAAATAGCAAGCAAGGTGGCGATCAGTGCAGCATAACCCTAACCTAACATAACCTCTGGTCTTGTGCATCTGATCCACAAACACACACACACACACACAAAATGTATCAGAAAATATTTATCTTGTGCCTTCGATGTTGCCATTTCTCTTATTTTGTAAAGATTTTATGTGAAAATGTTTATTTATTGAACCGAGGTAGATCTGTCGTCAGTCCAGCAGCAACATTCCAAAACACTTGCATTCAAGGCTATCTCCTAATATGGTCATCTACTGGAAATACACCTTGTTTTAAAGGCCTGAATCACCTCTTGCCAATGACGTAACACAAGCAGGGCTGTCTCAAACGGTGCCAGAGTAAAAAGATTTAAAGGGCCAGGTCGCCGGCAGGATATTTAACATTGGTTTATTGGTTGCTGCTTTTATACAAGTTCCCATGTGGTTCAGTACTGGAAAAAAAAAAAAAAACATCAGCCAGTACTGTCAATTATTATTGTAAAAAGTCTTATTGCATTGGGACATGTTCTAACCTCATAGTCAAAAATGTCATCCCATTTCTGCCAAATTTGTAATGTTTTCATGGCAGTTTTCATTAAAAAATGTTCCTGTTTCTCTGGGCAGTTGTCTGACACTATTGATCAGAAATGCAACATTCTCACAGATCGATGCATGGCTACCTAAACAAAAACATTAAGGGGAGTTTGTTAGCCATATCCTGCACCTTGAATGTATAATATTTTTGCATTTTAGCTCATAATATGATGATAAAAAAGTTCCAAAGGCTACAAAAATATATTTGGACATCATTACCAGGAATGTATTTTCTAATATTTCCTTATTAGCCACAAATCACAATATAGAGTTGATATACAGAGTGATTCATAAACATATTGTTGCAGGTAGTCTTGGCATATCCCTTTTGTGCTAGAAATCACTGGAACCCTTTGCATGGCAGGTCTCAGTTGTTAGGGCGAGCCGTTCTTTAATGGACCCAGATTCAGTTACAATGAGTCTGCCCACTGATGATGTGCAAGAAAAAAAAAGGTTGGGAACCAAGTGATATGAAAAATAGTGAAATCTGGCCCACCCCTGTATTTGGAATGGAGGGAGTGACTCCTAAAATTACCCTCTGTGAACAACATGACATGTATCAGGGAAACAGTTATATAACCATGATTATTGTTCATGGTACAGAGCTGACTCTGAGCAGAGCAGTTGAAAACAGCCCTTTTCTAATGTGTGGATGTGATAAGTGCAAAGGTGAATCACCAATGATCAGGTCCAAACCCTGCTCAGCCTGTAGTCACTTATTCAGACACAGTCGAATTCTGTTTGAATGTAATAGTCCTGAAGGGATGTCATTTGCACACTTGAATGTGGACCCAAAAGAGAATTGAATGTGTGGATTGTGACAATGGTCATCCAGTGACATGGGCTCATTTGGGGAAGCTAGAATGTGAGGAGGGTGTTCCTGCCAAACGTGTACAAGTGTCTTGCAGGTATCAAGTGAAGACCGTGGTTGCCCACGCCTGTGATGTAAAGCATTGGATGAAAAGGCCTGTGCTGGTGTTCGCAGAACCAGTCCAAGCTGAGCCTGGTGCAGAGTTTGAATCTTGCTGGGAATGTGCTGATTTGTTAGACATGAATTGGATGATTTAAACTAACATGTATTGATTGAAATAATATGATATACTCTTTGTCAATAATTATATTAATACTGTATGCACTCTTTTCAAATAGATCTGTATACCCAATAGAAAATATTGTAGGTAGCTTTTGTGTGCAGTCTGTGAAAGAGCCTGCAGAGAGAGGTCGGGCTGACCTGCTGTTGGCAAGCTCTTATCAGATGAAGGCAGCTCTTTGACTTAAGTGCCAGACCTTGTTAGCACATTCTAGTTTGATGAGAAAAGGTAGCCAACTTTCTAGAGAGAATTGTTGAGCTGAGTAAAAAAAGAATAACATAGTCCAAAGCATATATGTATGCACATAGCGTAGGACGGGTTTACTGAATTAAGCCAAAATTTGGTATTAGAAAATGCTTTTGGTAGTGTTTCATATTAATCAACACTACAATTGGCCAGAAGGTTGTATGAACAGAAAAAGAGGTCAAACTTAGTTCAGTCAGAATAACACTATTGCATTCTAATATATTAATGGTAGCCTGTATTTAGATGTAAATAACTGGTCCTTCCACTAAAAGCTTAAAATACTTCATAACAGACCAATGGAGTAAAATAATATTACAATTTAAAGGTGCGACTGTTATACTGAAGTAACTGAATTAGAAATACATCTTAAAATGCCATTTAAAGTTAAACTGTTGAAGGAACATATTGAGAGTTCATTATAATAGATGCTTGACATTGACAATGTTGTGAACAAACTGTTAAAACACATTTGAGATAATGTTCATTTAATTTAATCAATTTAAGAATTAGTTCAGTTTCTGTTTCCAACTAAAGAAAAAGTATTTTAGACATTATAATATCAATTAAACTAAAGAATATAAATGTTTAGTTATATAAAGGTTTTACTGCAAATACAAAACAGAGAAACTGTTATGTTTGAATATAAGACAGTAAAGTGTAAACTGTATTTAATAATTTTAGTACACAGTAGACTTACTAAAAATAATTAAATTAATAGCCTCGCCTTTACCTGCCTGCAGTAGAGTGGTGCTAGACCTGGAAGGTTGTTTTTGGCAGTCAAATCAAGATTTACTTGTCGTCAGCAGTTTCGAATCCAGGGCCTTTCTATAATGAGCAAAATTAACTCTCTTCATTATCTCATAGAAATTAATGAAAACTTGGCAGCCGAAGCGAGCATTTAATTTAAATTAGAAAAGTTGTCTACAATATCAGTTCTTATCAGGCAGGTAGCCTCTTTAATTGGGATGATGTTTGAGAGCCAAAAAAATGACTTCATGCGGTGAATTTGGAGAAGCGCTGACAGTGGAGTTTCATATTAATTAAAACACTAATCTTGGCAAGTAAACAGGGTGTCTGGAACCTGCTTGTGCAGGCACATTTTTAGAAACAGAGGTCAGGCTTAGTCCAAGAATGGCACAGTTAAATAAGGCTATTATATTTAACATGTTCATTATAGCTTAAATTTAAATGGAAATAAATGAACTGACCACTGTAGGCTTACTGGTTTTTGGTCAAAGGCCTGTGATAAACCCCTACAGTCTTTGTCCAATACTTTGTTAACACACCTGTATATGAAAGTAAACTAATCTGAAAAGTTGACGAGGTATGCTGCTCAGAGGGAATATAATGTATACCCAGGTTAATATAATCACACAGAAAGTTGATGTTATATATAAAACAGCATTTTTTAATACACATATAAACTTGTATTGTATTGTATTGTATTATAGCAATGATCCTGTGAACTTTGGTTCACCTGACTTTTTAGAGAAAGGAGGGGTTGAAAAGAGAACTATGAGATCATGTTCCAATATTTTTGGAAAGATATCCAATTAATTTTGAAAGTTGTTATGTAAGTCCAATTAGTTTTTAAAATAGTTGACCGGATCCTTCTAGAATATATCATTAACTCAAAGATAAGAACTGTCAAGGCAGATTGATGATCAGATTTAATTGGGACTCTTGATGTGCTCAATGGAGAGAAAACCTATATAAGCCCAGAGCAAGACCCCATTCTATACCATTGATCTTGATCTTGCAAGCTAACATGGTCCATGCTCTGAGGGTCTCTGAAAAACTGATTGCTGTTTGGTTGAAGTTGAAAGTCTCTGCCTTTTGAAAACAGTTTTTATTTTTCATATATCCTACACTACACTTCAATATACTAGAAGGTAAGCATATATTTGAATTTGTATCTCTTTTATATTGGATGCATTGCTATAAGGTATATAAATTATGTGTTAGTTTTAAGAGAGTGATATATTGAATGTTATAGGATGTAGCTGTGGGTGCTTTAGCTTTTTGCATGACTAGCCTGAAGGCTAAATATATGATAACCATATTTGTATTACTGTATTGAAGTACTAATGCTGTTAAATCTGTAAAATCACTGGATCACCCAGATTGCTTAGCATATATATAAATAAAAAGAGTACGTGCAAATCTGACAATATGAATAACAGAATATTACAGAACATATTATTTGACATGGAATATGGTAATCCTTTGACTCCACAAATTTTGAGTATAGGTTTGCACATTCTGTCCTTATTATGTCCTGTAATTCAGCAATGATCCTGGGATTTTCAGTGGACCTATTGTGTGTTGTTTATGACTTTCATTTTCAGTGAAGTCGTTGCAAGTCGTTGGGTGTTCTATGGAGACTGCAGCAGAAGTGAATTTAAGGGTTGATTCTGTATATGAGAAATTCTAAATTGAATTGTAAATTGAATCTCCCCTACCAACACCAGTTCTATATCAGACCAAGACGACCCCACCTGATCCCCTGGTATGTACTCTAGAAAGGCCTATTGATAGTTCTTGCTTTCAACTTTTTGTTCTCCCCATACCAACAAGTGAGACTGATTTGTGCTCCAAACCTTGCTTTGTACTGTGGAACCGTTTAAATGCACAGTAAAAATGTAAAAGCTCTTTTTGCTGTGTGAATAGAACAACTATATACTGTGCATCTCGTGTGGTAATTAGATTTTATATTTTTAATGCAGCCTTTATACAAATTCTCAAGTGACAACACAAGAAGTTAATACTTTATTTCACTGTCTCCAAGCTAGCATTATTCCTGATACATTTCTCCAGTCTCCCAGCCCTGCTCATTTCATGTTTAATTGTCTATGGTATTTTAAAGGGATCAGTGTCAATCAGGCATTTTTGTATCTGAAGAAGTATTTCTTTGACAGCTTGTCCTTTTGATACCTCTTCACCAAAAATCATCTAAGATATTAATGGAGGACATCTTGTAATCTCATATCAAAGTTATGTTTTATTTTCATAGAATCATGGTTAAAGTCAGATTGCGTGGACATATTTTGGAGACTGGGGCCATAATGAAACTAATTATTTATTACCAGAATGCTTCAGAAATGTCACCAGACTGACATTTTCTACAGCTTTCTTCTTTACTTTACAGGGCATTTTCATCCTGGTATACAGTCATATATTGCAGCACTCCAGCAGAAACTAGTAATTTAGAATTTGGAATCCTTTGCTGAGTTCAATCATAACCCACATTTTAAACAGTTTTGTTTCCATGGATTGCTTTATAGCTTTACACCAAGATCAACGTCTTGCACGCTGGTTCCTTTTAAACCAACTAATGCATGATGTGTGGTAGAATCCATACAAGAGGCTTTGCAGATATAGGAAAGACCGCTCTGTTGGACACTGAAGGTTGTAAGATAGGATAATGCTGGAAGTCATTATCTATATCCTGTATAGTGCAAGCAGCAGCAATGAATGATGCAGTTCTGAAGGTTGTGTTACAATCAGCTGACAAAACCCGGAATCAACCTGTAATGGAATCACAACTGCACTCTTTTAAAAAAATAAATAGCATTGAAAACAGACCTTAACAAGGTCTAATTTAACCGAGGTCAGCAGTTTGAATATTTCATGTTGCTAACACCACATCACCAACCTTCACCACCTCGTCTAACCTCGTGATGACGACACTAATCAATCATTTATTTAATCTTTGTGGAGATTTCTTAGCTAATGAAGATTATAGATATGAGCGAAAGATCAGCTTCTTTAATCTTTTTTAGAAACTGTATGTTTTAGGAAAATGACCTCATGTTTTCTATTGAAACATAAATAAAACCCTCATTTTCTCATTTCACTGCTTGCCCTGTAACCAATATGTTACATTATTTGAGTTCCCAGTGGAGTTAACTGGAAGGCTGGCTCTTTAACACTGTTCTATAGAACAAAACCAAATATGTCTAAAATAAATAGATACAGACACTGTAGCTTTTAACAGATATCTAAAATGTACGTTTCTTTGTTGTCAGTCATGGAGGTATACTGGTAATTAATTGTACTCTCTGTATTGCACTAATATTTCTGGATGTGGATCAACTGTCATGAGCCACAGAATAATTTCCTTGTAATCAATATTCTGACGAAAAGCATTTTTATAATGGAAACAAGGACATTTTTACCTAAAGGACAGGAAGTAAATGTAAATTGTTAAAATAAAGACAAAATAGAACTGGGAGTATTGAATATCAACATACCCAACAGATGATGACTGCAATTTTCCTTTGGACGTTGACATCACTTAACCGCTACAGGGCATACTCTCATGGCTTTTTGAATTGATTCTTTCGACAGCCACATGTTGAAGAACCGTAGTGTTTTGCAATAACATCTGATAAGCGCCTGCACAGAGATAACAGAGCTGGCTGTCGCCGTATTGAAGGGAATAATTTTCTTTGCTTTGAGGAACTGACTGATTTTTTAACGGTTCACTGCAAGTGGTCTATTGGTTTCGACAGCAGTAAACTCACTTGAGCACATTTTTGCCCTCAGTTTACATACCTAACAACTGTCAAAAATCTACAGTAGCTTAACGCTCTCTCTGGTTTCAGGTGCCTTTGGGTTACACTTTTCCTTTGAAGATGCTAAATGTATCTAACCTGCAGTAAAGCCTGTTAAAAGGTCACTGGTACTTGCAGCACACAACACTGGACATTTATTTTTTGCAATATTAAAGTTTTATGGAGTTTAGCCTCTAAAGTGTACTCCAGTCAAATACTAAATTCCATGTCTAAGTTGTGTTGGATGCAAAGCTATTGAGGATATTATGGTGTTTTCAAAGACAATATCCTTTTACTTCTAATGTTATAATTTGGTGATCGTTTCTCAACTAGATAATTAATGTGCAATTGTTCCTGGTTGCCTTCACAAAAGAGGACTAGTACAGAATGTGTAGTGCTGTTAAAATATAAATTTGCTTACACAGTAAGTACCATATTTGACAGTGAACTAAATTAATCTGATCTACGCATGACTACAAATGCCAGAAATCAAGCAGCATGGACCTGAAGTAATTAATCAAAATTACCTCTTCTGGGATTGTATTAGTTTATATGGGAGTATGGGATCTCAGTCCTCAATTAATCTCAAGTGTGAGTGCAAACAGTAGTGAGGCTAGCTTGCATGCAATCTAGCTAATTTATTAAATCCTTTGAAAATGGTATCAACTAATGGTTTAACCAACTACTGTAAATTGTGAAGCCAACCAGCCAATTGAAATAGTCACTTCTTTTTTGTACATTAGGGATGTATCGCCTGGTCTGATACTTAGTTCTTCCTGAATTATCTCTGTGATCTATCCTGAGCAGATAATTGCTTTAAACTTAACAATTACACATTCAAGGTGAGTACATAATTGAGTTGTTTTGCATTTTCTCAGGAATGGATGTCTGAAGTATTCTGAAAAACCTACTCTAAAATCAGCAAAAAAATCCTGTTTCTGGTTATTAACTGTTATGCAGTTATTACTTGATGTGATTTCTGAATTGGCACTGTGGAAACTTTTTGGATTCAAGCAGGCTCCAACATACCACCACTGACACGAAGCATGTAAGCCTAAACATGATGGAGACCAACACAAAACACAGACCTAGAATATTTGCCCTGGTATAAAACTAACAAGAAACAGCTAAGAACAAACTTTAACTACTGCATCTCACAAGTTATTTATTATTTTATACCGTTAAAGCGGTTGTATTCCTTTGACTTACTTCAAAGTCAGCCACTTAAGCTTGTCTCTTAAAGCCTCTTTGTTGAAACCATTTCGGAAAGGAAAGGGATAGATAACGTATTCAGAGGCAACAAAATTCGAGGGGGAGCATGTGTGCTGACCTTCTGCTCCAGAGCATAATTTTGGAAATAAAATCTACTTAAGATGTGCCTGTTTATAGATGTCAATTGAGCGGTCAATGTCATCCTACTGGGGTGTGGTTGACCTTTAGGGGAATGAAAATCTGTCCAGCAACACCACCTACAGCTATGGCCAAAATGTTTGCATTACCCTATAGAGTTAACTGCTGAATAATGTTAACATATTGAATTGCATACCACTTTGTAGTTTTCCATATACTTAACGAAAAGCTGACAGAGTGATGTTAATAAAATATCTAAATTATGTTCACATGCTTTTTTTTAAATGAAATTCTAAGTGATGCAAAACTTGGATAAGGGTGTCTGCTAATAAATAAATAATAATAATAATAATAATAATAATAATAATAATAATAATAATAATAATAATAATAATAATAATAATAATAATGACCATTGACAGTCCCACATTGAAACACACAATGCAGACAAATGGGTGGCACATATGTTCCTCATTTGCAATGGAAACTGCCAGAACTTGAATGGTATTCTGGTCTTGGCAGCAACCTTTGCAGAAGCACATTTTAAGGGGTAAATGAAGAACAAATGACCCATCCAGTCCATCTGTGCTGGTAGTGAATTCATAATATTTTGGGTACCATTGTGTTTATTTGCTCATTAAAATGTTTTCCTTGTAATTGAATTTGGAAAGATTACCTGTTCATGGATACCAAGATAGTGAGAAAGAGTATGAATGGAGTAAACAATATGTGTCACCAGTACTTGATGGAGGGTAGTGTGTGTAGTGTGTGCAGGATCCAGCAAAGCATGTTAGTTTGACAATATAAAAATGTTACTATATGCTTGTGACAGGGTAGCATTACTGGCAAGGCTCGTTCCTGGCAGGAGAGAGACAGAATCAGAGAGCTGTAGTTTAAGTGCTGTTGCGCATGTTTATTAAACAAATAAATAAACAGGAACAAACAAACAACGGCACAAGGGCCAAAATAAACAGTTCAAACAAAACATTAATGTCAGGCTGGGCGTTCGTCTTCACTGCTCAATATACATCCCACCCAAACCCAACACAACCCAACCGAACCCACCCCAACCGTGTTCACTCACCAACTCCCTCCCCCAGACAAAGGATTTCTCCTCTCCTATATACCATGTGGCTGGAGCCTAACTAACCAGCAATCGTGCAATTAAAACTCCAGCCACATTCTCACATGTATTCTGGCAGGGAGGAATATAACCCCAATCCCTGCCAACCCAATATTCACCACACACACATATTACACCAGCAGGGCTTCCACCCTGCCACAATGCTACTATCACAAACTAATCCCATGATGAAGAGTTTTTCTGTGTTGTGTTTCTCTTGATAAACAGAGATTTTCTCTATAGTTACAGAAAGGTGGAATACCACTCCTCCCTCCCTCGATCAGTGTGTTGAGACATCGCTGAGACCCGCACAAAAATCTCTGGGGACCAAAAGCTTGCTCCAGGCATACAGAAAATAAATGAGCTGGCTTCACCGTCTTCGAAAAGAATGATTCAGTCATTATTTGCTTGTCTCCTGATGCAAGGCTTTTTGCATTATAAGTGAGCAGGTTCTGGTTTAAAATTTAAGGGAGTTGTTTGTGTGATTTTGCAAACCCATTATGTTTTATGGCATAAGTCTCAAAATGGTGAGGGTTTTCACCTCTATGTTCAAAAGCACAAAGCCACGACTGACACAATGGGACATGTTACAAAATGTATGTTGTGGTGCATCCAGATCAAGCTTAATTAAGGTTATCTCTTTTGCCTATCTGACAGGGCTTGGTGTAGGTGACCATCCTCATGCAAAACTGAAGAGACTAAAATGAGTGTGTCTTAATCCAGACTTTAGTAGTTTTCAGTTCACCAGGTATTTAATTCGGGAACAATAATAATAATAATAAAAAACACTACTTAGTGCTGTGAAGTGAGAAAGATTGTGCATTTTCATTTGAAAAACCAATGAATGACTTGACAATTTGAAGAAAACAATTAAAAAAAAAGATCCCTAGACAGGTTTTTCTGTATTATCCATGTTGTCTCACAGCCTCTTAACCTTATAAAAACTGTCAATAAAATGTCTACAGACAAATATTTAACTTCCTTGTCACTAATGATTGAAGACGTTTGCCAAATTGTCACCATTTATTTGCAGTCTAACCCCCTAACTGCCATGTTGTTGTATTTAATGTACCGTACAGGATGAATATAAAGTATATTCTACTCTAACAAGGTACTGAAGAAATGTATTCATCAGAGGAATGTACATGTTGCAGGAGACAATCAGGGCAACGTGGGGAATGAACTGCCATGGAGGACAGTGCCAACCCATCACATGGACTTCTGTCCCTGGAACAGCTGGTAGCTTAGTAGAACGCTTCTGTGATGATGAGGGAAGGATTGTAGGCATCAATCTGCACAACTTACTGTAACGTGGGGTCCCTGCAAAAGTGAAGCACTTTGATGCCTCATGATGAAGTATCTAACCACAGGAAGTGTTGCTAGTACTCAGACTGAAAAGCATCTGTTGCCAGATTCATAACATGGTAGAATCGTGTTGAGAGGCATCACCAATGCCTTTAAATTGATTTTTAGGTCTTTGTATCAAGGGTTCAGAAATTTAACATTTAATTTGTTGCATAGATTTGTGGGTGGGTGAAAAAAAAGCAAACTAAAAAGCAGGAATGGAGTTTGCCCCTATAAAAATTTAGCATAGTAAAAGCACAGTAAAGTATGCAACCAGCTAAGCATAGAGAGGTATGGTAAATCATGGTAAAATATGGCACAGTAAATGCAGTGTTTAGGAGGATCACCTCTCTATCATTACCATGTGTACATGCACGCAGTATAATTCCCTTAAATTACCAATATGTGGACACACTTTTAGATGGTTCTTTAAGCTGCCTTTACATAACAGCTTTACTGTTAATGTTCCCTGGTATGTTCTTCCTGGGTGAGTTTATGTCTCATGATTGTATATTTGTGAGCAACATCTAAATAAACAAATGCTGCACAGTGCTTTGAGTGATGTCATTTTAGAGGAAACATAGCTTAAACTACTCCAATCCTTAGTTTATTTTTGTAATGTGTTTTCATTCCTATTTACATGGCCCTGGGGTAGGGGTTGTCTACCACTTGGAACTGTTTCCAGTCCTCATGGCAGATCTTTATGTTCTGCCAACCGTATCATTTTTTATACAACTGGCACATTGATATATACATTCAATTAGGCATATTCTTCCACCAGCAAACTGCTTCAGTCCACAGCTCTCCTTCAGCTGAGAAGCTTTGCACTGCATCACAAAATGCTTCCGTGATGATGTTTCCGTAGGCATTGTCTTACTTTGACTGAAGCTGCTCATCCAAGCATTTTGTATTTAGTTCTCAGCTTTAATCTGTTAAGCATATTAAGTTCTAAAAATAATTTGTGATTGATTTTGAAGTGGCATTAAAGCCTCATTTACTCCCTTATTTTAGCTGGCAAATCCTCATTGTTCATAAAACTAATTTTTTTTGTGTTGTCCACATCACACTAACATTGACCTCTTAAGATTTTGTGTGTGTGTTGAAGGACTGACAAAAGGACATCCATGAGACGAAGTAGATTTGTCACATTGCAGCAGCTGTAATATTATGCTTAATGATATATTTTTTAATTCCCCTGAAATGTGCCCAATTTACATTAGTGATCCTTGCCAGGCAATTCCCGTCATTGACACATACTTAGAACAAATAACACTTCTTTTTTAACTCGTAAACAGTCTCTACTTGTCAGCTTTGCTCTCCAAGCAAATCTGTATCAGCTTGATACAACTCCATATGCAGCCTTGAAATGCTCCTGGACACCTTCCATGGCTCCTTCTGTACCAGACAGCTGCCAAAAAGGAATGCTGTGTAGCCTAGCTGTTACAATCAATGACTTGGATCTTAGGTTTGAATCTTAGCTCAGCCATGAACTAACTGTGTGACCTTGATTGTTCATATAGCTGAGGATGGCACAGTGGAAATCAACACTAATAGTAAACTGAGTTATTTTCGTAGTGGATATTAACATCAAAATGTCAAGAAACAAAACACCATTGCAGCTGAAATGTTAAGAAAAAAAGGCTGTAGTTTATTATGATTAATTTGATGAATCCATAATTTGTATCTCTTTGAATACTTAATCATTTATTTGTAATTAGAATTTTAAATTAAATACAGATTATATTTTAATGAATGTATAAAAAGAGAAAAATAACATGCTTTTTTTAATGGAAATTACATTTTATTTTACATTACTGTCTATGGGAAAACACAAAAATCCATGTATTCATAAAAAAAAAAAAATAACTTTAACAATACAAATACCAAGTTACAGAAGACAGCAGAACATGGAAAGAAATAAAGAAAATGTATGTGCAATAACGTAGTCAACCCCATCTACAGTGAGAATGTTATTTTTCTGCTAATAAAATTGAATTTTAAAGCCTTGGTTGGCATTCCTTTAACAGGGCTGCATCAATAAACCCCTTTAATGCATCAAAATGGAATTGAATGGAATAAGAGAAAGACTCATTTGTCTTTCCCTTGAATTTCATCACATTTAACAACAAGTACATTTTGACTGTTTTGAGCGATGCAAAGATTGGAGACTGTAAACCCCTCAACCAGCGATTCTGTTTGCGACGTCATTTATGCTTAGGCTCATGGATTGCTGGTGCTGCATTGCATTGACATGGAATGACATCTGACCAAACACTGCCTGTGCTGCATGTTGCTTGTAATAGCGAAAACAAACATTACAACATTTAGATATTCAGCCTCTGTGTCTATTATATTTATAAATGGCCTCTCCATTGTGTAATGTTTACTTGCTATTGACAGACAGGTCTTTAGGATCCCAGCTCTATATTAAGCCCTTCCACCCTTTACTGCTCCATTCATTTTACCGTAATAGTGTTTATCAGGCCATGTTGCTTTTATTATAGATTCGGCTGCGTTCATCAAAATTCCATCAGCATCTCTCCTCTCTCCTCAACCGAAATGTGGACTGAGTTTGCCATGCAGCAAAATAATAGATACTTTACATAGATAGCACTCAAAATAAATTGTCTACAAAAGCCTTTTGGATGGTGTATCGTTGGATATTATCTGGAGTGAGTAGCGAAATAGCTTCCAAAATGAATTACCTCTGGATAATAAAAAGCTTTTTTTTTTGTTTTTTTTTGAGTACCACTATTTAGATCTTCCTACATGAAATCTGAATTTATTTTCAGATTCGTAACGCAAATGAGCATCTGAATATACAGATATTTACATTTACATTTTTGTCCTTTAAAACTGCAAAAACAAAACTTTATTTTTGCATAAATGCTTGCCTTTTGAGTGCCAAGTGAACCCCATGAACAATCCAAAGAGACTGGTCTGGTCAGCTTATTGACAGTTTGAAATATAAGCAACAGCAGTGCTATGAGCAGTACAGCAGTGAGCACTTATATACTGTACAGGTACACTATTTTTAATATTCATTGTTTTTATTACAATTGGATATTGTGAATGCATGTGAGGCCCATTTCTCATGCATGCACAATTAAGTGCTATGGGTTTCTGTTGTTTTTGAATGAGACATTAATTAGGATATGCAAGCAGTGCACAGTCCAATACAGTGTGATTTCACAATTTGATATTTCATGGGTTTGTTGATAGAAAATGGTACATCTATTTCATTACACTGTACATGGTGTCACCCTTTGCATTATATTGCCCATTTATTCCTAATTAAACATCTGGCTCTCATGCATCTGAAAGAGACTCCACCCTTGGCTTATCCAGGGAGGCTGGTTTTACAGTGTTACAAGTTAGAGAATAAAATATCCCTTGCAGTTATATATTTTAATTGTGTATATTTATTACATGTGTAAATGTAGATGTCATCTCTCAGACAGCTGTGTTCTAGTGCTTTCAGAAATAGTTCCCAAACTGATAAATAATACAGATAAGTCACCTTTGCTATTGTATAGATTTTTTTTCCAACACTAGGAAATCCACTGGGGTTATTTTATATTATTTTACACCCAGTGTACAGTATTCACCTGGGATTTTCTACATTATTTGATGCTATGTTTAATAGAGCTAATTAAACTTCTGGAGAAATTGGTTGTTGGTGACATTTTTAAGCAAATTACACAAAGCTGCTCAAATCAGGACAGTTTGGATTTTGTTGATTAAACTTTGCAGATGACTTTAACTTGTAATAAGAACACGTAGATATTCTGTTACAAGAGCACCCTGACTTGTAGGTCGTATTTATTGATGAATAGTAGGGCAGCTTCCCCTCAGGAAATGTTAGTTGAGATGTCAAACACCAACCCACTCAACACATGCTATGAAACTAGGAACACACATTGACAGGCAGTGGCTGTAGGTGTTCTGTCAGCTGTTCCAATTCCTGTTTTTGTTTGATGGCAAGTCATGGACATGTAGCAAAGGCATCAAATGTGTATTGGTGTTTATAATAATTTCCATACCAAATTACCTCTATAACTATGGCAGATTATCTCATTTTTCTCTAATTAGCCTATTCTACAGTGGTTTGCCAAAACATGTAAAACATCAGTAACATACACTTGTGCACAGGAATTATTTCTTTTTTTATGTAAATAGCCTGCCTGACTTATATTTAAGGGTTAATGGCATTGCGGTGGTGTGTTACAAGGTAATAATTAAACACAGAGTCATTATTTGAACAAATTTCATTATTACCAAGGAATACGCCACAGCAATGCCATTATCACTATTATGGTACAGCTTTTTAAAGTAATTTATTTATCTACCTGTTTATCTAAAAGATTGTAGTCCTGTAGTCTGAGTGTTTCAGAGCAGGGCTCGCGTGTCCTTGTGAAGCGGCTCATCAGTAAACCGTGGTTTTAGAGCAGGTGTCTTTAATTAGCATCATCTTTTCCGTTATTGAATAATAACAAAATGGCTGACCTCCATAGAAAACAATGGGTTTGCAGTATCCTGTTGTTCTATTGTCTGGAATATATACTGACCAGTCAACACATCTTCTCCATCTTTCAAGTCAGCTTTGGTCACATTCGACCACAGACGAGACACGCTTTAGAGCTGATAGTAGGCACCCAGGTTCTTCTATATCCTGTAAGTTAGGCAATGTATGAAGCAACTTGTTGAAGGGGGCATTTTTAAGTAATGTCACCATGTGAATAGTTGAAGTTACATTATATGAACAATCTTAATTCGAGTTACTTAAAATTACTTTAAAATGTCCCTTGCAATTAGTTGCTTGAAAAATTCCCAGAACAAAAAGTGACCAGAAAGTTACCTGGTGTTCCACAGGCTTTAGAAGCAGCAATTACTGAGGGATTGTCAAGAATAATTTAAGCACTTTGTAGACCTGCTGTCCTGGCTGCCCTTTTGAGCCCAGTATGTAATAATCTTGAACTGCCTTGGACAACTTTACAGATGGATAAATTATGTCTTTGAAAAAGACAAACCTCTTTGCCACTAACTGGCCCTTCAATCACTCAGTAAAGCAGTCAGGGGGATATCAAAGTCAACAGAAAAATAATAACTGGATCTGCTTGCTTGGGGTAGCCTTGTAATGTGAAAAGGACAACAATATTATTGTAAAACTGTTTTGCCCAGAAGACAGCCCTGCAAGAACAATTACACACTGCTAGAAGTTGATGTTCAAAGAGCCCTGCCAACATACTATATATAACATAAATCAATATGGACAACTATACATGTAGCTTGCTGATGGCGATGCAATGTCTCAACCCTTGAATATATGTTTCAGCGCATACAATTGACATTACATGAAGTAAATTGAAGTATTTGATAAAAAAGGTTAAGTTGATTGCAGAGAGAGTCCCAAATAATTGTTGCCATATTTCATCCTGTGTGCTTTATTTTGTTATTATTATTTGTTTATTTAGCAGACGCCTTCATCCAAGGCGACTTACAGACTAGGATGTGTGAACTATGCATCAGCTGCAGAGTCACTTACAACTACATCTCACCCGAAAGACAGAGCACAAGGAGGTTAAGTGACTTGTTCAGGGTCACACAATGAGCCAGTGGCTGAGGTGGGATTTAAACCGGGGACCTCCTGGTTACAAGCCTTTTTCTTTAACCACTGGACCACACAGCCTCCTCAAATGACTAAACAGCAGAAATCTAGTATGAGTCACTATCCAAGAACTGGCTTCATGTAATATACTGTCAGTTCCGTTTTTAAGTTGCATTTATTTATGTTATGCAAGGCAGTGGACTCACATGATAAGGCAGCACAAATGATCTTGAGAAGTTTGCTCCTAGTCAGTTGACTATAAAAATTAAAGATTGGAGTGATCATCTTATCCAGTATTGCGGCATCACTAGATGTGTTGACTTACATGAGATTGGTGTCAGATAGGAGGACACTTCTATCTGAATTGCACCTCTGAATTCATGCAATAATGCAAAAACTTAATGAGCAAACTTTACTGAAGAACTAGGAGTTAAGCGAGACGGATTTATACCCGCAGATGTGGTCACTTAATTAGGAATACCTTTTAGTTAATGGATTTTTTCATGAAGCATTACAGAGTACTCTTTCTATAGAAAACTTATTCTTGTAGTTTTGTGCCTAAACTCCTACATTAAGCCAGTTTCTTACCTTTACAACTCCAACAATCAATACACAGAAAAAACGAATAACCTCTTGTCTTCACCCCAGTGGATGGGCTATAAGGAGCCCTTATGTATCTCTCCGGTGTTCTGTTTACATTTAGCTGTTTTCTCAACTGTGTAACTGTTGTTCCTTTGGAAAGTGAGGAGAGGTGATTATTCTATGCAATCATTCTTTATTGTTAACGTTTGTTTTCTGACAATTGTCAAACAGAGGTATTAATAACAAGCACTGTCTGCAGGACAAGTAGAATCTCTTTCTTCTGCACTGGCTGGGATTTCTCAGAACAGTCGACACATACTGTACAGTGTCCTGGAATCGGTGTTTGACCTCGTCCATAGGGAGCCTCCAATGCATTGCACAATGTGTCAGGTGTTGTTGATTTGCAGATTATAAGAGTTGAGTCACAGCATAAACAGCAAAAGAAAGACAAGTGTGTTGAAGGAAAGAGCTGTCTGAACATCAAACATATGGAATGTGATATTCCAAGAGAAGTACAAGGGGTTGCTGCCAGTCTGAGGCGACCTATTATAATCATTACCAAAGGGAGACGTGTACTGACACAAATTTGTCAAGTCAAGCAGGCACACAGTGTGAAGAATGGAGACACATTCAGCAATCTTGAACAACAAACAAACAACAAACAAAGCGGGCCTAACAGAATACACAACGTGCATAGTTGGATAATGGTCCAATGCATTTTCCAGGAAGCAACTTATGATGCAATTAAAAAAGTGTTTTATTTTGTTTAAAAATTAAAAAAAAGGAAAACAATGCTTGTGATGCAAATGTTTTTTAGTTAGTTGGAATGAACAATAACTCAGGGGACATGAAGCATAAACATGCATCAAGTAGAAATCAAATGTCCGTTTTTATGTTTTAAATGATGTATTACAATTCACAACTGTTTGAAAGAATAAGACAACAACAGACCCCATAGGCAACATTTGTTCATTAGGCTGAAAATGCTCATTCCACCCAGTCATGTCAATTACTGAATAAACTTACACATACAAAAGTCAATGAGATATTTGTTAATTAAAAATAAAAAAAAAATCACCCTGGTTCATTTATAAGTTGTTACTCCTGATAAAGAAATACAAGTGGTATGAGTTGCTGGTTGAGATGAATCAAATTAAGGTCTTGCAATGGCACAGTAAATTAAAAATTTAGATTTTTCTTTAGGATTAGCAAAGGATATAATATTCACACATACACACACAGACACAAACACATACACACACACACACACACACACACACACACACACACACACACACACACACACACACACACACACTCACATAATACCTTTTTACTTCCAAAGTTTTAAGCTACTTGCAAGACATAGACTTAGGAACCGGTCTTTATTATACCATTCTAGAGGTTTCGGTCAGAGCTCTGTCAAGTCCAAGACAGTCTGTCAATCTGTATTGTGATTTTCATGCAATGGACATGGTTGGACAGGTCTTCTGCATGTGCTGCCCAAGCTTAAAAGCAGAAGAGAACTTGTGGAAGTTGGACTCCTTTGTGAAAATGACTGAGCCCTGTCAGCAACAGAGAGCCCTATTTACACCAAAGGTTATGCTAATATCTGTCACAAAACAGTTTTCTGTGAGCCAGCCTAACTTGTTAGACACTTCACAGCCCAAGGTTAGTGATACTGCAACGCCACAATGGTTCTGTCTCCAAAAAAAAATTAATTGCTTTCTCTATCTTGTAATTGATTGTACATGTGCTCTGTACAAACATCCATGATGTACATGCCTTGGAATGAAAAGAAAACCATAAAATGTATTGTACTGTCTATATGACACGCTAAAGCTGAATTGAAATCATTCACTGCCTCACATTATCTGAATTGGGCATGGTATTTAATTTTAATGAATAAAGATAGGGATTTTCAAAAGCTCTATGCTAATGATTATTTAGAGAAAAACACAATAATTTTGGGGGCAAATGTAATACTACTAGATCTAATGCTTGTCATTACATAAATCCTGCTGCTGTGGCCTTAAGCATATATGAATTAAACAGGAATGGCAGTCGAGTTATACCGCAAAGGCTCACCTCCTAAAATGTATATGTATGGGGGTAGGTAATGATAGCCCGTCATGATCAACCATAAGGAACACAGCTTCTAGCTGTGCATGTGAGTTTGCCCAAGGTCATACTATTGTTTTATTCACATAGATACAGACATTAATATAGATACACGTTTAATATTACTACTATCAGAGGGTCAAAAGTTACACACTTTTTCAAAACCCTGATTAATATTTGACAAAATGGATACTTTTCAAATCAATTAAAATCAATATGTTGTCACGTTTTGACAGCATTTCAAACACAGTCAAATATACATACAGTATAGTCACTCACCACGCTAAGATTCTTTAAATCAGAATTTCTCCCGAGACGAAATATGGACCCACCAGCTTGCGGTAAAGTACAGTAAAAATGTAACCAAATGTAACCGTTTATAATTCTTATAATTATAACAATGACTTTTCATTAGCAGCACATCGGTGTTAAGCAAGCCAATAATACATATTTTAGAGTGTGTGTGTGTGTGTGTGTGTGTGTGTGTGTGTGTGTGTGTGTATTTCTGCTATACAAACGGGGGGATTGGGAGGACAAACTACCAATACGACTACGACTACGACTACGACTACGACTACTACTACGACTACTACTACTACTACAAGACTGCAAACGTTTACTTTTTCACAGTAACCTATACATCTCATTCACGCGCTTTTTGCGCACACTCAAATACTCAATAAGGTAAGAGCTGTTAAACGAATGGGAGGCTCGGGGGTTAATTAAGCCAATCAGTCCTCAGAAATGTGAGGAGTTGTTACCTAGCACCTCAACCGCAATTTACAAAACACTTTTGCAATAGGTTAGTATATGTGTCAATCAACGTATGTTTGCAAAATTTAGGAGGATTGTAGTTCGACGTAAGGATAAAAGGCAGATATGATAGGCTATAATAACTGACAATCATTTAACACATTAACCAAACACATCAGCGGGTAGGCAGGGTTAAACTGTTGGTGCGAGAGGCGGAGCTCGAGCTTTTGCTTTCAGTACCTTGGACAGCAGCTTGCATTCACTAGCAGAGGGAATGGGAAAGAAAGATACAAGAAAACAAAATCTTAGAATGTTACGTTTCTATCTGAAAAAATAAATGCAAATATACCACATCGATGAAAGACTTTTTTTTTTTTTTTTTTTACTAAGCGAATGGAAATAAGAAGCCGGATCGCCCAGGAATATTGTGCATTCAAGTCCCTTTTCTGCTTAACCATAAGGATGAACAATTGAAGAAGATAATTTGTGCTCATTCTGTTAACATTACATTAAATATTGATCAAATGATTAATAGTCTCCCTACAATCCTGTAGTTTTGTTATAGTGGGGCAACATGCATTATTAATTTGTTTGCACATTTTTTTTTCCTGTTTTGTAACGAATGTTGTGGAATCGATTTTTATGCAACAAAAATGAAGAAGTTTCATGATTTAAATTTTTAATTAAATTTGTTATATGCGGTCGGTGACTGGATTTTTTTCTTGAAGCCTGCACATTGATTGAAATAAGTTTTGTTGTTGTTATTATCATTAAGAGCTATTTCGTGGCTATTCATTTTATCAAAATGTGGTCATTTTACGACTTTCTGAACTATACCTAAAATTAGTGGAAACCACAGAACGTGAATACAACATCGTTGTGTCTTTAATTGAAACTTTAATATAAATGTAACAGCGTTTATTTTATTTTTGTACACATACAATGAAGAAGTTTAATTTTCGAAAGGTTTTAGATGGCTTGACTGCCTCCTCCCCAGGCAGCGCTAGCGGAACTTCAACATGCCCAGGTGGGACCGCTGGTGTCCCTGCAGTAGGAGTGCCTCCCAAGGAAACAGAAGTCCAAGAAACCCTCGCTTCGGAAAACTTTCAGATCTGTAAGGTAGGTTATCACATATAGATCTCTTATGTAGTGGGTGTAAACGTTGTTGCCTTTTTGGTTCTGATTGGCAAAGTTTCTGATACGGTCGGTTTACTGTTTAGTCCGTAGTTGGGTTTGTTAAAATATTGCAGACTTGCCCACTGTGTTGCAACAGTGAAGGGGTGACTTTTCATCGCAGAACCAACTGACTGGAATAAGCTAACAACTCCCCCGATTGTAATAACTGACTTGCAGGCAAATGTATGCGTTTTTTATATTGTTAGACTTTCAGGGATTCGATCGAGTATACAGACTATGATGGGTCAACGCCGTACAGCTGCTAAAATGTTTAATTGACAGTTGATTAGCAAGCAGGGTTGCCATTTTTTATAGCCAGATAACACATAGAAGCTCAGAATATAAATACAACACCAGCAATATGCACTGAATACAAAAAAACGATTCCCGAAACATGCGTTTTAAAATGTATGTAACGTGTATGTAGATGACCAGCATGTATTGCAATAACACTCCTTATTTGTTTATTTTTAATAGATATTATATTTTTACGAAAGTGTGTTTATCAAACACAATCTGACATTTTACGGCGATCTTTGTCATTTTCCCTTCCACGGGTGGAAATTGACCTGAAAGTGCAGAACAGACAGCTACTTACATTCAGTCGATGTGCATTCTGCTGTTCACTGTATTTCAGTTAAATTGACCCCATCGTCTAAAGACGTGCAATTGGACAAGCGACAGTGAGCTGTAACATTACTTCATAACAATATCATAGCTTCAAACTATATTTATACTTTGTAGAAGTTTTTACAATTGCAAAGCTCAAAACAGTACTGGAGTGGGTCTTAACTGCTGCTAAATGCACAAGCGTTGCTCCCCCAGGTACAAGATATTCTATACAGCATTTCATTAATAAATAATCCAGCCTTGCCCAAACTGCGGAATAAGCTTTGGTGTAGAATCGGTGGTTTTAAAAGTATAGTATCATTTGACGACATTTTTCTAGCTGAGTACCGATGCTTTGTGTGATTCAAAGGGATTTTCGGAACTGAAGTAAAGTATTCATATTATCATGAACGTGGCTGCAATACCAGCATACAAGATTATATAGCAACCTATACTTAAAACGCGTTCTGGTGCTGCAGTTGGCATAATCATTTTGTTATAAAGTGCTAGCTCAGTCAAACTGTGGAAGCTTGCGTACGATTGTCTTTACATGTTTGAATTTTTTTTAAAATTTTTATGTGGGGGATCAGAATATATAGTATCTTATTTGAAAATGCCGTCTACTTCTTCAAAAACCTTTATTTGTCATGAGTAGTAGACTTCAAGATTGAAACCACAGATGTGCAATGACATGACAAGCCTTTAGACTTGAGAGTGATCCCTTGGAATATATTCTGGTAAAGATTTATCATATCAACGCACTCCTGCAAGAAACACAATGTTTTCAGCCTTGTTTTTATGTATTTATTTATTTTTTATTTATTTATTTTCCCCCAACAGAAGAATATGTACACACAGTCAGGGAATAGTCATGTTAATCTGGCATCCAATTTTATAATTTTACAGCACAAATAAACAGTCTTCCTTTTTATGGACTGCTTCATGAAAAATATAATCTACATATATATTATCTACAAATATTACTAAATATTAAGCAGATGGCTCTGAGGTGAGGGAGGAACAAATTCAAAGTCAGCCCTGGTGATGTGGGAATTATATTCATATTATATACATTTCAAATCCAAATTTTGATTAATGAGGTTCATGAGGATGGCAGCTGATAATATTACCTGTTAGGACTGACAGCTGGTTCGATGGAGGTAACCTAACATTCCAAAATCTGATATTTCTGTATTATTATTATTATTATTATTTGCATTATCCAGACCATTGGAATTCTTTCTAGTCTGGTAACTGATACAATACAGCACACAGTTATTATAAATCTTAGATGAGAATATTGATGTCTATGTTGATCTTAAAGCATAAAGCTGTTCATTTTAAACAAATTTGATTCAGTTTCAACTGCCCATTTAATACCAGATTTTCCTACAGGTGTTCACACAACTGAGCTCTCAATTGTGTTACAAGTAATAGGTCCAGTATGAATATCACCTTCCTGTTATATCTGAGTGTGATAGTGCAAGAAAACAATTTAATGTAGATGGGCGGGTCCAGTTTGTTTAAAAAATGTCTGAACAAAATGCAGTTAACGAGGCTAAAAAAATCAACAAATTCAAACGGGGTGTCCCAAGATCAATTTGGTCCCAAGATATGACCTTGAGAACATGTTCTAAAACTCTGTTAGATGGGATCTGTTCCCCAGATAGAGTTCAAGCAAGTTCACTGAACACCTCTTGATGTGTAGAGAATCTGTGAACCAACCTGGGGGTAGCTTCTGTGAAAAGTACTAGGGTAGGTGTTAGTTTTGATTTGTTATATGCCACACATTTCTGGTTCCATAAATCTCGTAGTAGTTGGGCTGACAGGACAGACTGTTGAAATGTGACTAGCAATGCATTTCAGAAGACCTTAATACTAGCTAGTTTTTTTTTTTTTTTGGGGGGGGGGGGTGTAAAATGTTTTTTGATTATGATTTGAAACAGAACATAGGAGCCAGTGATTATGTTGCTGTCGTAATTAAGAACTGATGATGTACTTGTACTTATTGACAACAGCAGTTAGCATATCATTCCATATAATAAGGTCATATGGAAGTGCACTGATTTAAAATTAATGCAGTAAAGGAAGTTGTTTTTGTATTTTTTATTATCTTGTTAAAATCACTGCATTGATGAATTAATTAGGTTACTTTAACATTACATTAAATGTCTAGGTGTAGCATCTCTGCACAAGCCTTATAAAAAAATTGATTAAAACTTTACAACTGCTCACCCAGCATTACTGTACTCATTAACCTGTAAATCACATTATTTATTTATTTTCCTGGAGTGTGTTGTTAATCGACAAAGCCCAAACAATAGCGTGCAATGTTATTTGAAGGCTATCTTTTGAAGTAAGGATTTTGTAAATGGCTAATGTTTGCTGACAGAAGATCTGGGATGCACCAATAAATATTGCAATGTATGAATTGATGAATGCTCATCTGAAGGTCTTATTCAGATTCCTTTTTTTCAGAAATACCAGCTATGGTTAATATACATTTCTTAGCGGTGTGTGAGATTGAAACAATTACAATTTGAAATCTGAGTCTGTGTTTTACGATCTCAATTCCAACACCCACCAGTACATTTTGAAATGCGTTTTATTCACATCAGTGCAAAGACAAGCCTTAACAAGGCAGAACAAGTGCTACTGAGTCCCCCTTAAAGTAACAATGGGAAAAATATCCCTCCAGTACATTTTGACTGATGTTATCAAAATGCAAAGTCATGTTAAAATATATCACGTTAAGTCTTTTTCTTAACAACGCATCTTCACAATGAATCTTCTTTCAGCTGACATTTCTTTCAGGTTGAATGATGACAAGGTATTTCAAGTAAAAAAAACAAACAAAAAAAAAAACAGTTTGCCAATGGAGTTCTGCAACAACTGAGAGAATGTGCAATTGCATTTTTTCTGGCAAGTATAACTCTCCAGAACCTGCAGAGAACATTACTATTGATACATATAGTATACCTCCCAAGACACTACTGGTGGGACATATTGCCAGAGCTCTGTCTAATCTCATGAGCCTCTAGTGCAAATGAAATGTGGTGTACACGTGAGGGCAATACATTATTTCTTGTAATAATTTCACTGCTTGTAGAAGGTGCCAGCACTAAAATAACCCATAGAGCATTGTTGTTTGGGCACCATATCTTTTACCATGCTCCACTGTGTGCATCCAACTACAATGCAGGGCAAAGTTACGTCGCCCATTATACGCATCCATTTCGCCTTTGCATTTTTTAATTAACATTGCAGACACTTTTCCATTTAATGGCATCCTCTTGATTTCCATTTGGTGATTAAACTGAGAACTGTGTGTAGGTCACCAAACTAATTTGATATAGCACTTCCTCCCACCAGCAGCAGATTTCTTCCTGTGGAGTCAATTCTCTTTACCCCAAATTCAATTCACTAAGCCACTGTACATTTTGGAAGGTTAAAATGTTTACTGTAATAAAGCATGGGTACTGTATTATAGTGGACTAGGCACATACTTGAGTTAAAATGAAGAAGGTTTTCAATCTTTTTTATGCAATTGTAATTATATTTAGTCTTCTGAGTGCAAAATGATAGCACATGTGAAATGAATGCTATGAATCAATGAAGCCTATTTATCTATCAGGGGATTCATAAGTTAAGGAGCTGCTCTTGATCCTATTTCAATTGTACTGGAGAGATTCTTTCATTTCGCCAGGCCTTTGGTGAAATTACTTAATTCTGTAACTGTGGCTCATCAGATTACTCTAGGAGTAAGATACCTTATTATTGCAGTACGAGTACAATCTACAATGCTTTGTAAACCAGTAATATATTTATATATATATATATATATATATATATATATATATATATATATATATATATATATATATATATATATATATATATATATATATATATTATCTCTAAGTTGAAATAATGTATATATGTGTTATGACCAAAGGCTGTTGTTATTATCATGTGTTCTCTGTTTGTAAAATCCTGTTTCCCTTTAAATAAACCCAACTGTCACGCACAAATGCACATATAAAATTGAGCATTAATATATTTGGTAACAGTGGAAAATGGAGCACAGGGCAGTGCCAGACCTATCTTAAGAGAGTTTGTGTTTTATATAAAATTATTTTTCATTTTTCTGATAGTTCAGCTTGGATTTCAGACACAACATTTTGGCCAATTCTTTGTAATCTTAACAGATATTTGGGTCATAATAGGTTATAATTCCAGAGAGAAAAAAATATATACAGTATATTCTAAGGGTTGCAGTGCATCTAGATCACACTCCTTCCTATAACAACGCTGGATTCCTTTTTTCATCACCATACATCACTCATTTCAATCAGAGCACCAGCATTGTTGCAGGAGGGAGCATGAACTGTGATGTCTTTAAGAAAAATGATCTTTCTCTTGGTGAACACAGAACTTGTTCCCTAGTTGATTTACCTATGATGTACGAATTAGAACATTGTAAAACAATTTGAAATATGTTGCGATATGGACAACACTGGATACAGCAAAGGTAAAGTAATGTGTTTCTGGTAAACCCTGTTGGGGGTTCTGTAACACTCGAAGACTAGTGTAACATGCATCACATCTTATCTTAATATTAAGGGCCTAAAAGATATCAGCTATCCGATCACCAGACCTGAAAATAATACAGTTGTTGCCATGCAAAAACAAAAACTAAAAAACTGAAAAACGTTTCTCATTTTAGCATGAGAAGGCAATTCATCCACCCTTTTTAGCTATACCATGTCTTGGATGCAAATTCCCTACAGCATGAGGAATGTGCTTGGTATATGCATGCTACGTAATATTCTCATGACAATGGAACAACTTTTTTTAAGACATCTGACGAAGAGACCTTTGTGGTATGGAAGGCTACAACATATATTTTTCAGCCCCTCATTTTAAAAAGGTATTAACCATACAATGTTTGCTCTGCATCTCGTATGTGAACCAGCTTAATTTATTCTACGTCATTATTTTGTACAATCCATGTGGAGGATTGTAATAGAGTGTGCTGTGTTGTAGTGTGTTCCATTTTTAAGAGGATGTGCTTGCAGGTTTTATAAATGGTTTGCGGTGTCTGCCTAGCCAGCTACCTTTGTAAAAATGAACACCATGACTAAATAAACCCATTTTGAATAGCATTATTGTAAATACCTATCAGTAAGACGAATAGCCTTCTTCAAATTCTGAAATATAGTTTATATATGTTAATACAGGTTTAATCCCTAGAAGAAATTAGGAACAGAACCTTTCTAAATAATGGGATAGAGAATATTGGAATTAGGTTACAGAGATAAACCATGAGGAAAAACATGTAAGAAATAACCAGTGAAATTTCGACACTGGATTTTTCTGGATGGTTGTTTATCAAAATATGTATCCAGAGTTTCAGTTGTCCAATGTTCATTTAAATAGGGAATTTCATAAATTGTCACTACTATTAAAAACAAAGAAAATCCCTTGACTCTATAAGTCTGTAGAAAAGAGCAACACAATGGCAAAGACTTCATTATAGCCAACATACTTTTTCATTGTAATACAGTACCTTGATCATGAGGTCTTTTGGTTTAGACACATATTTATCTTGATATATACTGGTCATCTTTCATCTTATTGTTAAATTTCTTATTGTTGCAATCACTTTGAAGTGGAATCTGTTTTACACAGTGAATTTGTTCATCGCCGTGCTTGGTATTGGTTGGTGGTGAATGAGCTATCAATACTACCAAGCAGTTTGATTAAAGGAAGGCAACGTTTAGGTAATTGTGTATTTTGCTGAATGCTCATGTCATTAGTAAGGATATTGGTAAACACTGTACAAAATGATCTACATGCTGTGTCTAAACTGATGGATATGTGTGCATCAACCTCCACTGGGAATTAATGCACATTTTAGTGTGATATAGTATGTGTATGTTTTGTTAACCAGCAAGCCAGTCTTAACAAAAGTGTTGCCTTGCTACTCTTTAGCCAGTTGTGTGCAGTGTATTTTTTTCTTAAGCGGCTTGCCTATACCCCATAGACATCTAACAAAGTATCAGCACATATCTTAAGTATTAAAAGCTGCTTCAAAAAAAAGAAGGACAGTGAAGTGGATTTTTAACTCACAGTGGCAGCCATCTCCAGTGGGATACAGTATGTACTTGGTTTGGCTCAATTCACTGCTTGGTTTGGCTCAGTTCAGTGCAGGCATTTTTTGTTTTAAAGCAAGCCGTTCCTTGTGAGTTAGGATTCACTTACAACACCACTGACAGCAATGTGTCAGATAAACAATACTACTGAAATTGAAAAAAACCTTTCTCTACTAGCAATTTAAAATAACATACATACCATGTGTACCGTGTTTGGAATACATAATAATATAAGATGGGATTGTAAACACCCTCAGACCTCCATAGGTATTGTTTAATGTAGTTTGAGTTTTATACATGGGAGCTATTCGACTGTGTTTATAGGAGTGTAAAAGTCTTTACAAAAGCTATCAACCAAAACCGCAGGAAATCAGGCGGCATTTGAAATAGGGATGCTACAAAGTACTTCAACCAAAATAAAACACCACTAATGATTTTTAACAAATAATAACAAGCCTCTACAAGACCAAGCACAAAGCCAAGATGCAGCCTTTTATATCCACCTGCCTTGCAGGCAAATCAACTTTAATTAATCGATTGCACAGCTAATCAGGATCAGGTGATCTTAAGCAAGGGATCAATGAACCCCAAGCAAGTCAAGATCACACTGTCTCTACCTATATACACACAAACAATACAAAACACCAAACCACCACCAAAATACACACTGTTTACAAATGTATCAAGTGCAGGGTTTTCACCCTATCACAATGAAAAAGAGTGCAGCACTGGGGAATGTACCTGTAGTGGTATCTTTGCTACTTGCATTATTCTGTATCCCAATATTTGAAGAATATTGAAACATATAAACATGTCATTTGTCATTTATTTTCATATTACCTTGTCGACAGCCTTGCATGTGTCTTTCTACAGTAGAATGGTGTTAGAGCTAAATTTCAATCCCTGCTCTCCCACAAACAATGAAGTGATCATTGAGGCAAGTGACGTGTCCTGCTTTTTGTGCTTCAAACCTACCCAGCATGGAGCCTAAGATGAAAGCAGGAAGCCGGTGTTAGAATAGCCACCAACCAAGGATTTCTCAGAACTGTTTTGTATTTAAACTTTTTTGCTTTTTCTAGTGCCAAGGCTGGACAGCTAGTGTTGATATCAGCTGACAACTTTGGAATAATACAAATTGCTATTTCACTGCAGATATAGCTTTTAAAAACAAACAAACAAAAAAAGTCATACTGTGTTCATTTTACAAGGTGTGTTCATAGTATCCCCATTTATATTCCACAATATAGTAATCTAGTTTTCACTAGATAAAGGCAAAATTGGCCCTGCTGTTTTAGCCTATTTTATGATCATTTATTTACTGTGTATGAGGGAATATCTGCATGAGTCGAAGTGAACGTACCAAGACTGAATGCTGAGGTCTGTTCACGTGCAAGTGTAAATATAACTCATTCACAGATACTGGCGATCATCTGTCTTTTTATTCCAGTGTGGCATTGCAGTAACAGTACCTTCGGATTGTTTTCTTTTTTGTGTGGGACCCAATGGGTTAAAAATAAAAAGCTAGTTACTGTACCATAGTATATGGTACAGAATTATTATTAAGGATGTGACTTGGACTGATGAACAATTAGATCGATGCCTAAGAGTGCATGGCTTTTCTCTCCGAGACATGACTTATTGATTGATGAAAGGCAGTTCCAGTTTACTGATCCATTGGAATTTGTGAATGCTAATAGTTTCCCCTCCTCTGCCTGCTTCTTCAGCTGTATTATTTTAAACAGGGCGGCATATGCCCTTTTTTCATGAAATAACAAATATCATTATCTATTACTCATGCTACTTTGATAGCAGAAGCCCAATATCATACCCGCTGTGCTATTCTGCAGAGAAAAATATAACAGAAAATCAAAAGTGTCAGGTAATAAATGGTTGCAGATCTAATTTATGATGCGGTGCCCAAGCCAGAGTTCTATATATAGCTGCAGTTTATACTGGCATATCTTTAAATGCAGACCGAAGCTACAGAGGTTCCTTGGTCTCTTAAAGACGTACAGTAGCATATATAATGTTCACCCTTTATAGCGCGTCCCTTTATGTTCCTGCGTCTATGGCGCCTGGCTGTATCAGGGTATAAAGGGCTTCATATATATATATATATATATATATATATATATATATATATATATATACACACTTTACATGGTATACAGTAATATATTGTAGCGATCTCGGTTATCGCAGGCAGGCGCATCACACAGAGCGAGGCAATCCACACACAGGCAGAGGGCGGGCGCGAACTTGGGACCTCTCACACTAAAGCATAGCGCTGATACCGCTGAACAAAAGAGCTGGCTCCTTTGCAAGGACCGTATATCGGGCTTATGTCTTTTCAGATTGCGTCATCCTACCAGCCCTGACCCCTAATCCCGTGCATGCTACAATATGTATATAGACTAAGGTTATTACCTTTTATTAGATAATCCTTTATTGCTTTATTAAATATTTAACAGAGCTTGAAGATAGCCTTCTATTGTTTCAAGTTATTGTGAATGATGTACTTCTTCTTACGAGTCTCTGGCACCAACTAGATGGATAGTTCCCAGAATTCTGTGCATGCTACTGCCCGAGGTGTAGGGGAAGCCAAATCTGTTGCGGCACACCGGGGAGCCAATGAGCAGCAAAGCAAACACACTCTGCCATCTCACACAATCCCCCAGGTTTTCATTACAGATTTACATTTCCCAACCTGCACTCGAAGTCTGTTTAGGCATCTCCAGGACAACCAGCAATGGGAGCCTCCAGATGCCATCTCTTCCACTGGTAGAATACCTTTGTCTCTCTATTCTATTGATCTGTCCCTATGTTCCTCCCACTCCTCACGCCAGAGGCTCTCTCTGGCAGATTTCTCTGAGGTTATTAGTGGTTCTGTCGTGGTGAGAAAGTGCTTCCTTTAGGACAGGCATCGGTGGACATGTTTGTGTTTGTGGAGCGGGTGGCGGTTGTCAGTTTCTTGTTTTAGACAGTCATTGTCTCCTGCTGTCTTTCTTCTTATGTGTGGTGGGGCAGCTCTAGCTAGGGCATGCAGGCAGTGTACCGGGGTAGCCTTAATGCACCCGGTGACGATGTGGCAAGTATCGTTCAGCGCGATGTCGACATGCTTAACATGGCTTGATCGCCCCCACGTAGAACAGGCGTATTCTGCTGTTGTGTGCTGGGGCGGTGTTGCGTAGGGTGGTTGGTTGATCTCCCCACTTGGAATTGACCAGTTTTTACAGGATGCTGTTCCGTGTACCCACTTTAGCCTTGATTTTCATACAGCGCTGTTTATATGTCAGTGCTCGGTCTAGGGTCACTCCCAGGTACACAGGGTGGCTGTGATGAGTCAGTTTTGTGCCCTCCCAGCTGACATGCTGTGTTCGATTTGCTTCGCGGTTCCTCAGGTGGAAGGTGCATATCTGTGTTTTGCTTGGGTTTGGCTTAAGGTGGTTTTCCTGGTAGCAGCTTGACATTTCTGTGAGTGACGTATTGACAAGTGCGTTCCAATTGTGTAAGGTTATTTCATTTTTACTTTTGAGGATACTTGAAAATATTTCTTCTGTAACTATGATTCTTGGCTGTTAGTGATCTGTCACAGTGAACAATGAAGGGACCAGACAGCAAGACAGGAATTAGTTTGTTTACATTGGACCATACAAATTAATCGCACATCTCATGCATAACTAATAGGAAGATTGTTCAGCCTTTCTGGAAGAAGAGTCCAAGGCTAAAAACAATAATAGGAAAACCATACAAAAGAATCAAGACAAATACATATTTAATGCACCCGGTACTATCCATAAAGCGTATACAATTCTACATGCGAGTAAAGATGGTAGTGTTTTATGTATAATAGATTGCATACCCTCGTGGGGTGGGAACTAAATCAATTTTCTTATCTTCGCTATGTTGAAATGTACAGTAAATGGTTACCTACCAGGAACTGCTCAACAGTGCTTGGTTGTCATGTAGTAATGATTTAAAAAACAAAAATATCTTGGGGTCTATTCAGTGGATGTAAATGACGGTGAATCTGAATAACGTAATTGTTTAAATCATTAAAAGAAGGGAATTTTGCCATCTATGACAGTCTGTGTAAGTCTCTTTAGTACTTTAAGGTAAGAAAAATGACAGGTTTGTTCCTGCAGTATTTTAATATTTAAACACAGATGGTATTTACATCTGCCATTGCTTAGATCAATTTAATAGACCCCTTAGCTGTTAAAGCACAATTAAATTGCATAGCTGAAAATGTTACTGTAATGCTTGGATTTTAAAGGAACAATAATGAAAAATGGTTATGATTCTGTTCCTCAAGCCTACCCCAGTTCCAAATAGTTGCAACCCATCAACTCTGTGCGAGAATACAAAACGCGTGAAGGGACCTGGACAGCTACGTACACAAGATTTGCATCTAGAATTTTAGGATTGCGACAGCATTTAAAAAAAACAAAAAAAAAACATATGAACATAATTTAGATCTTTTATTTAACATCATGTAATAAAATAAACTACACAATGATATCGGAAAAGTCTACTGGAAGCCATAATAGTAGTACAGCATTTCATGTTAGATTTTGAAATGTCACATTTTTTCAGTTTTTCATTAAGTATATGGAAAACTACAATTCGGTATGTAACGCAATATGTTAATGTAACATTATTCAGCAGGTTTCATTCGACTATGAAGCAAAAAGGATTTCATTGTATAGGGTGATGCTAAACTTTTGGCCATAGCTGTAGATCCCTTCATCTTACTTCATCTTGTTCAGAATACTTCATCTTGTAACTTACGAGTCCCTTTCTGTTAATTTGTCCATTTTTGTATTTACCTGAATTGGTAGTTCATGACCTTGAGCTCCCCTAGCTCACAGGTTGGAGTGATATATAAATCAGAAGTTAATATGAAGCAGATTCTTTTTAGCTGGAAGGATAATGAGCAGCTTATTTGTCACCCTGATTGTTACACATGCAAGGCTAAAGCAAGCATGAAAACAGCTCCATGCAGGGCATAGCTAGGAAAATAGGCTACAGAAAACAGTGGACTTAATAGCAGGTCATAAAACAGCTCCCTCAATAAAAAAAAAAGTATAGTCTGTGACCTTAATTAGCAGTAGGTTGACTAATAATAACAGGACTGCTTTATTTTAAAACCTCAGTATTTTGCATAGTAGGCTACTTAGTGATGTGATGGGTTTTGATGTACTCTAAGTGCATTATTTGGATTTTGGTTCTGGGTTGTTTATTTGTGGTTCTTTATGTTTCTTGGTTTTCTCCTGCTTCACAGAGATAAAACACCCAAGAAAAGCATATCACTTTACAAAGTCCTGCCTGGATATGTATGAAATGATGTAATACAAATTAAAACACTGAGCAAAGATAAGCTGAACTTGTGTGTTTATTTCTGATCTTTTCATCAATGATATCCAGGGTGTTATTTACCAAAGGAGTACCGGTATATACCATCAGAATGCTAAGGGACCATGCAGATATGTTTAACATAGCTGTATAGTGTACAGCTACAGCCACAAGTTTAGCATCCCCCTAGAATTTTAGGATTGAGACGTAATTAAAAAAAAAAAAGAAAATAATTTAGATCTTTTATTGTATTTAACATTATCAAATAAACTACAAAATGATATTGCAAAAGTGTACCGGAAACCATAATAGTAGTACTTAGTATTTTCCAGTGCATTCCATTGTGTTTTAAGACTTCCTTAATCCCCTCAGGCATGGACTGTCCTGTCAGACCCCAAGCATTCTCAATAGCATTGAGATCCGGCGAATTTCCCGGCCAAAATTGCAGTGGCGTGATACTGTTGTCTTCTAACCCTTTTTTTCACTTCTTTGGCTCGATGGCAAGGGGCTCTGTCATCTTGGAAGTAGAAATCACCGTTTGGAAAATGGTTCTGTGCTGCAGGGAGGTGGGCTTGGAATGTTTTCAGGTACCAGTCCTTGTTCATAGCTGCCCTGTTGAGTAGAATGAATAGGGATCCTGTGCATTTGGCAGGAAATATCCCCAGCTCTGGACAGTTTCCGGATGCTTCGTTGTGGGGATGATACAGTCTGGCTTGTATCTTTCTCCTGGCGCGCAGTGCTGACTTTTGGGCATGCAGACCTGGGAGCAGCTTTACAGCTTCCAGCTGATCCTTGATACTGTACCTTGGCTGGCATAACCTCTGTTGGCTATCTGACGATCGCTAGAACCTGCAATGATGGCTGAGCGTGTTTCCCCATGGCTTGCTCGAAACTTACAAAATCTGAGTAAAAATCATGCTTCTGTAGCTTAAATGTACTCGTTACCACTTATTATTGTCATCTTTTGATGACTTCCAATTGAGTAGCATGTGCCAAGAATTGCCTTTTTTCAGAAATCGTGTGCTTTCAGATTAGATTTTGAAATGTCATATTTTTCCATTTTTGTCAGTTTTTCGTTAAGCATATCAAAAACTACAAAGCGGTATGTCATTTAATATGTTAATGTACAATACATTAACATTATTCAGCAGTTTTCATTCGACTTTACTAAGCACAATTAGATAATTCTAGGGTAATGCAAAACCTTTGGTCATAGCTGCATATTCTCTCTTTATATGGAAATAGAATAATAACATCTTCTGAAAATTGTTAAGCTTTTTTTTACTTCTGTTGGCTGCGAACATAGGCTAACATTAAGGCTACCAAATTTCTGGGAGGCTGAACCAAGACACATGGTGAGTCAGTGGGTGGGAATGGGTAAAACTGAAATCTCTTTCTATCAAAATGTAGTTTTCCACAAAAACGTGTGTACAGTAGTCCCTCGCTGAACCAGACATGTCAGGAGAGAGACAGGTTGTCCGAAATAATGAGGTGTCACTGTATGGAATTTAGAATCAGGGATTCATAACTGGGGAGCATGGATTTTTTTGAAGGGGGAATGCTCATTTTCAATACCGTGTGGAAGTTAAAAACATTTTACTGTAAATGTCGGTGTAATACATTTAAATGGTACAGGTGCTCATATAGTGATGCAGCCTCTGTGTGAACAGGTACAGGTGTTTATATTGTGACACAGCATCTGTGTGAACAGGGACAAGCATACCTTATATTCTAGGAACCAATTTGAAGAAAGTGTTGTACATTTTTAGTTGGTTGTACCAATTTACATAATTATTTGTCACTTTTGTTTGAAACTACGGTCATTAAATTTTTCATTTTGGTGTTATTCTGTGTTCAGTCCACAAGGGTTATTTATCCTGATGTTTGTAACTTCCATGTGGTATTGAATAAAAGAAATCCTGAGCCCTGGTTCTGAAAAAAAAAGCAGCTCCTTCATTAAAATTGCTTTTCCCGGATTTAAAATCTTAATGACTCGTTGCAAAAATTTTATAACCTTTTTGCAAATAATAGTTTCCTCTCGCTATTTGTGTTCGGTTTGAATTAAAAATAAGGAGCTGCCTTTTTTTACATTATCAATGAAACAGAATCATAGACTCAATCAAGTTACAAGCAACACTTTTCCAAGAGTTCAATTGAGTCGGCTCAAAAAAAAAAGGGACATCACATGATCAAAAATAAAAGATGAAAACGAAGAGTCCCAAGTATACAGTACTGTAGTAAAATTAAATGAATACCTAGCACACATTTTTCTGATGTGTAGCCTACATGTTTGTTCCTGTGCCAGTCAGCTGATGTTAAACTACCAATATATACTGACGCTGGTAGAAGCACGTGGTACTCACAAGGCAGTCTAGAGCAGCAAAAACAATATTCCTCAGCCAGAAAAATAGTTTCATCAGCCCAGCCAGCGCCCTTGACGAAAAACTTAAAACCAGGACACAATCACAATTTCCACAATTGGTTCAGGCCACTGGGATAGAAACTTTCTGAAACTGGGACTGTCCCGGCCAAACTGGGACATTTGGTAGCTAGCAGGGTAGTTTTGTGCTGAATTCATTCTTTAAACATTCCCAAACATGTGCATAGTTCAACACAGCCCAGGATTGGCTTAATTTGCCATTTTTTCACTTTTATTTATGCATCTTAACTTATTGAGAACAAGTGATGGGTAATCAATGCCCCAGTTTGAAGTTAAAGCCAACAGTTGATATTGTTCCAGTCTTTCTTCAATAATATCAGAATATTGTTCTTAATAAAATAATGGAAGACTAACAAAGCTTTTGACTTCCTTCAGCAATAACTCAAAATGTGAATTTCCATTTTGTTTCAGACGGTACGTCATGGCTTCCCATATCAGCCCACTGCCTTGGCTTTCGACCCAGTGCAAAAAATCGTGGCCATTGGAACAAGAACAGGAGGTGTACGAATGTATCCTTTCACATTATTTGTTATTTTCAGAATGGCCTGCTAAAGCAACAAGAATTCATCCAAAAGGTTGGATTTCTTCTCAAGGTAAGAAGTGTACATTTCCTAAAAAGTTTTTTTTTTCCCTCACAGACACAGCTCTCTAGAGACAAGAGTACCGCTTACTTTCATTTTGCCTGACATTTATCTTAATGCAACCTGAGAGGTGTGCGTTTAGGTTTTGGGGATGTTAAGTACTGGTAATCCATCACTGGCAAGGCTGGCAACTTAACATTCATAGCTGAAAATTGTATAAAACAGAGGAGAATAGGATTCTAGTAAGTGGTTCAGCCCTCTCAATCTGCAAAGGCGTGAAGTGTTTTTTGTGTTGCTCAAAAGCTGTTTAAGGAAAACAGGATGTGTATGACATAACAAAATAGCTTAGGATTTATGGCATGCTGATATTTCCTTTTTTCTAATTTGCTTTTTTAAATATTTGCCATGATAGAAAGACAAAGATCATTCTGTGTTTGTCTTCTATTGAATACTCAATATAGTAAGTTTTTGCGAAGGAGGTCAACACTAATTGACATTACAGTGTCATAGCAGGGGTGACTACAGTAATTACATGTAAATATATAGGGCCCTATTTACTGTATCATAGTGTTTTCCTTTGTATGTAGGTATTTTCATTTTATCAAGTCACAATCTATTATATTTTGTTTTCATTGTGTTTGCTTCTTTTGGTTTTGGTTTACAATAAAAATACATTTAAAAAATAAATAAATACATCTATATATAAAGCCAAATTAAAGCACTAACTGACCCTCAATATATTTCTAGTTTATAGCCTGTGTTTACTTGCTGCTTAAATTAAGCTGGAGATCATGTTATGTCAATCATGTTATGGCAGAAGCTATCCGTTGGCTTGCAACAGACTAGCATACATGTCTTAAATGCTTTAAATCTTGAAATGAAAGTATTATTTATGTCAACATTTCCTGTCGCTGATTCATTTCACCCCCCACCACTCTCGCAAGCAGCTGTATTATGGATAAATAAAAAATAACATCACCGACAATGTCACAGAATTTTGACATGGCAGCCAGATCAAGTGTACCTGTGCTGTTACAGACTCATTTTTATGTCCATGATTCACTGTACATTTTGGTAACTAATCTATAGTAATATTTTAAATGAAATTTGTATGTGTTATTATCCGTCCATCAAATGCATTTTTAGACAATTTTAACCTGGTTTACCAGTTTGTAAACACTGCTTGGTGTTTGTATTATAACCTGTCGCTTTTCAATTAGCTTTATTTTGGAAATGTCTGTGCAGAGCTGGCAAGCTAAGTTCCCATTTATTTAATGCAGCATAAATACTGTAGACCTATCACTTTCCATACATCTCATTCTACACAATGTATTTTTTTTTTATATTTGGGCTATTCTTCTTTGGTAAGTTTGTTAAAGTATTATAATAACCCTGATGTTATTTTATGAAAGAGGCATGGAAATACATATATATTTGTTTTCATTTGCAGCTTTTTACTTTCATCTGCACTATTGAATGTTAGTAATAGTTCCATTCCGCCAGTAACAAGCGTGTGGGTCAGATTTAATCCTTTTGCAATAATTTGTATAGCAATAAAAATAGTAATTCATTCTAACAATGTTACTTATTTGAAAGTGAAAATGGAAGGCAATATTCTATTTGTGTTTGATGTACAGTATTATTTATGATGTTATTATATTGTTGCTTTTGGAAAGTTTATGTATTTAATAAGTGGTAAAACCAAGCTTTTACGTTTATATTAAATCAAGACATACTGTATGACAGTATACAATACAAGAAGAAAAACATGTATTTTCTGATTTCATCATGTTTATGTTCTTGATATTCTGCATCAAATATTTACATTTCTGGATGAGTACAATTGATGTGATTTATTTGTGTCAGTGTCAAAAATCTGAATGGTTTATAGTTCCATTGAACATGTCTGGTCAACCCCTTAGTCTTGCTAGCAGCTGAAAACCATTTCAAGACATTAACATTTCCATTTTCTCCCCTGCTAGAGCAGAAGGAGACTGAGTTAAAAAAAACAACAACAACAAAAAAGGTCTTATTACTCCACCAGCACAGAGCAGAAAAAAGCTGTTAAGCTTTTATTCTTACATTTTGCCACTTTGGGGTTTTGTAGAAATTAGATGTACTCAATGGTATACACAACGGTATTCAAAATGATACTAACAATACATATGTTGGCTTTTAGTGAAACATGGTCTTTAATTTGTTCCTTTTAGCCATCATTCCAAGGGTTCTCATTGGTTTAGTACTAAGATTTAATTAAATATAATTACTTATAGATGTACAGCATCTCACTATTAAAAACACCTCAACACAACATAAGTCACCCAGGACAAGCTTAACACAAGCTCTGAAAGGGCATTCCCCTATGCCAACACACCAGTCGAATGGTGCCCCCACACACACACATATGGCGCCAACCCAACACCCATTGGCAGACCTCTATAATTCTAGTTATTTTCATCACAGTATAGTATTTTGTATCAGTATAACCAACACCGTAGCCAGCTGTGAGGCACTCGAGGCACGTGCCTCGGTTAAAATCATACTAATAATTATTTATTTAGGCCCTTTTACACATTGCTTTGCCACAAATAAAAATGCATTTCATCCCTTTTTGCATTTGAAGTGGGATACTTGAAAGTGTATTTCAGACAGTGTGTGATTGACACTGGTAGTTGAGTTGAGGGTTGTGTCAAGTTCATTGGGCTGTGGTTTGCAAGGAGCCTCACAGCTGGCCAATCACATTAATAGACATAAAATGCATATTCTTGAGTATAAATCCGAACGCAGCCAAACAGCTTTATCAAATCGACTGGTCAGCCCAAAATCTCACGCTGCTACCCTCATTGGTTATGATGTGCTTACGCAGCTAAACTCGCTCGCTCAGCACATTGTTTTCTGAAACAAACAAACAAGCAAAAACATCCGTTACAATTCTAAAACCAATAAATAAAAAACATAAAACTTTTGTCAGCCCATAAAGGTGCAGTTGCCTTAGCCCATCTTGACATTTTCTTGTATCTTTTTTTTTTTTTTTTTTTCAGTTCCCGGCTGGGTCAACAGGGGGCACTATCCCACTGCTGTCACCATATGTGGTAACGTGACTAGCAAAACCAGACTCAGAAAACTGCAGTTTAAATTACTTCTGTACACTCTTATTAATTCACAAAACAAAATTTCACACAAAACACTCCTAAATACACAAAGTACCTTTGCCCACAGAGGCTATACACCAACTGGTTCCAAACAGGTCTCTCCACACAAACCTTTGCCTTCACACAGACCTTGACCTGCTTTTATACACCTGCCTGCCTAACTACAGGCAGGTGGCCCTCATTCTATTAGAGCCAGGTGTTTCCCATCCTGGTTCTAATTACAAACCTCAAGGCATTCTGGGTGATGTAGTCCTTTATCACACCCTGGACTACATTTTCCCTCTCTCCTCCCCCTATTATTTTTTTTTATTGCATTTTTTATTCATACCATGTTCTTTTTCTGTAGCACTTCAGTTATATCTCCAATATAGCAGAGCACAACATAATGACATCATCAGTGTATTGTAGAGGTTTGCATTGAATGATTTTCTGTTGCATAACTGAACGTCGTTGCGTTTCAGATAGTTTCATAGTATAGTAACAAACCATGTTTGCGTGATCATTTTTGCATTACAATTATTTATCTCAGGTCATGTATCAATGAAACATATCATACCTGAAAAATCTACAAATCAACCTGGAGATTCTTTCACTTTACCAGTAATACAAAATTCCCAAAGAATAAGTTTGGTTTATATTATCTTCTTACCATTGTTATCTATACCTGTCTCTACCTGGCTTTGAACTTGTCTGGAGAATTCTAACTGCCTAGGATTGAACAGACTTACCTGTTCCCTTCAAATAATTTGTAATTCTTCGGAAAAATCAGGTCAGTTTCATTATTACAAACCAGCAGGAAATGTAGAGCTGTAAAGATCTTTTTCCAGAATCAATTTTTTAACGCTAGCAATACATTTTTGTCTAAGGTGTGAGACCGAGCTGCCTGCGTCATAAAACCCATGTGAACCATGTGTATCTATTGTCACTCTCTTTCAATAAGCTGCATTGTGTACCTGCAGCTTATTGAAAGATAGTGATGTTGCCAGTCATTCAGATAAACAGTTCACAGATCTGTTTTTAGACTGACTAACTGACTAACTGACTGGTGTTATTTGGGACCTTTATAAATACAAATGCTATATAAATTTATTTTTATTTTTATTTGATTTTTTAGGCGTACTGTATATGTAGCACCCACGTGGGTCACTCGTCGGGGGGGGATGGGTGGATGATTCAGTCAGGCAGAATACCAGAAGGAAATAAACTAAGACCACAACAATATTCACGGCAACAAACATCGTTTTATTAGGTGGTCAACTATATTTAACAAATAGGACAAGTCTAGAATACACAGTCATGGCATGGGGTTTGCACTGTTCAATATAAACAATACATGGTTAATTATAATTAAAAACAAACTGCAGTGCTGCTCAAGACAATCGCCAAACACAAACAAGTCGAATTCCTTCTTTGCGCCTGCTGGCTGTGCGTCCAACCTCCACTCCAGACAAACCCGAGTTCACAGCACAACGACAAAATCCAATCTCTCGAATAGATGAAATCAGGAACTTTTATACCAGGTGCTCAGCTTCTTCAAATTATTCAATTAGCACCTATGGGGGCTGAGAACATGAGAGCATCAACGTGCCAGTGAGATCTGTGCAAATCTACAGAAAGTAATGTGCCAAAATAAACATGCTCATAAATAAATGATAAAATAAAAACAAACTAACATTAAATCAAATGTGGATAAATCAAAACGTGAATATACTAGAGCAACAAAATCAAACATGCCTAAATAAAGTGACGTAGGTCACCCCGTTACATATACATTTTCTAGTGCACAATAATAGAGGAAAAAAGGCATTTCAAAATTGTAATGAAGGATAACTAATTAGCAAATTACAGATGCATATCAGGGAATAGCACTCTCTTTTAAATCATGTTAAGTATGCAGAATGTGTTGTGTAGAATTGTAGTTGAATTAGAATAGTGTGTGTTTGTGAACAGAAACAATGCGTCCTCTGTGTCACAATAAAGTACATTCAGTTACTGCACCACCTTGAAGAATGCCATGCAATCATTACTAAGTTAAAGGGTTACAGAAACCCCTTTTTGCAATTGCTTTACCTTTGCTATTGCCAGTGCTTTACGTATTCATGATTGTTTTGTTTATTCACACTCTGGGATAATTTTAACGGGAGAAATGTGATCTTTAAATTAGGCTGTGGATTTATCTGTGTTTTGTTACAATACAATAGATGTAGGTATGATATAAACCTAATCAAAGGAAAATATAATAGTTTCCGTATCCAATTTTTCTTTTTTCTTTTTTTGCCAGAGAATAAGTCTGTACTGAGTGTCATACTTAAAGAGTTAAGAACATAGAATCAATATTTTATTAACAAGATGTGTAAATGTGGTGCTAAGCATATGCTTGGTTACTGGAGCGGCTTTTTTTTCTCTTTTTTTGTATAGCTCTATACCCAATAGCCTTGCAATAGGGTGCTGCTTTGATTTAATTAGGTTTGTATCTGCAGTGCACAGAGTAGAGTGTTGCAGCCCTGCCTTCCTTGCCATTTCTTTCTCTCTGTGATGGCTATTTGCAATCACGTCACGCACAGGCTGCACTGCAGCTCCTAGTTCCCTTCCAGCTAATATCCTAATCATGTGCTTCTTTACCACACAGCCCTTCCATCCCCATATTAGCAGGAGGAGATTTCTAAAAGCAGTCAACATGCCAAAAATAACCTCTGCTCTCCAGTTATATATTGCCCAGTGTTGCTATATTCAGCTGCTATAAAAAAAGCTACTGGGCTTCTACAAGGGGGTGGTGCCCTTATGCCTCAGTCAGTAGTCACAATCTGCATGTCAAAATAACAACACAGAAAGCACAATCTGGCATATCTTTCATGTAACAGATAATATCATTGCCTTTATAAATGAGACTCACCTAACTGCACACGACTAACCATGTTTAAGAGATTAAAGAGAGTAGCAGGGTTCTGAAAAATATAGCGTTATACGTCCCCATGTGTTACTACAACTGTTTAAATAATGCACCTGTAATCTGTCTTTCATTGTTAACAACCTGACAACTTTTTACACTTAAACTTTGATGTCTGTTTCAAAGCTATTTTCAAAATGACCGCTCTGGTGCACTGGGTTTTGAGATCTGAATCACTGCAGGAAAAAAAAAACAAGAAAAAAAAACCATATCAACAAGTACTCAGGCTTTTCTTTTCCATGCCATATAATGGATCGTTATTGCTGTGTTACCTGCTTGACAATGTGGGCAATAATCCTTACACAATCAGTGCACTAGAGCGGCCATTTTGAAAACAGCTTTGAAACAGACTTTAAAGGTATACATGTAAAAAGTTGTCAGGATGTTAACAATGAAAATAAAAATGACAGGTACATTATTAAAAAAGTTGTATCAACACGTGGGGACGTGTAATGCTATATGTGCTTACAGCAGGGTGATTCAAAAGTCACTTGACCAGAGCAGAGATATACTGAGGAAGAATCATGCATGGTGGAGCAATTAAATGACAGGTACAGTATCAGCAGCAGATCTGGGGGGAAGAAGATAACATGGTTGACCTTATGCTGTAGGGGGAACTATAATAACATTATTTCCGTAGCAGATTGACCTGGATGCTATACAACTGCCCTGCAAATAATTCACAATGATATATCCTTTCTGCTTTGGCTAATATTATCCCAAAGATACAAACTGTTGTGGAATCAAATATCAAATAGATATGATATGTCAGTGCTCCCTATACATCATTTTCCCTGTGCATGGATCCACTTTTGTTGCCTGTTTTATTGGTCTATAGCACAAACTGGGAACTGCTTAACTGATAACAACAGAATGGTTTGGAGCTATATATATATATATATATATATATATATATATATATATATATATATATATATATATATATATATTGTGTCTAATTTTTCTAAACCACGTCTTCTATAAATGTGTACTCAAATTAGAGACCTCTAGACATAATTCTCTGGGTAATCAGGTCATCCCTAGACTTTGGATGCAAATAAATGATTTTTGACTTCTGGAACAATCTGCTAATTAACATTTATTATTATTATTTATTTATTTTTTGGTTATATTTGCTATAAGCAGTTACAATATTATTCAGGTTCTATAGTTCAGAGACGCATACTGCTTGCACTTTGCTGTGATAATTCATGAGCCCATGGGGACTAGCATATGCAGGATTGCTTCCATAGATATGAAAAGCAGTAATGTTTGGATTTATTACCTCTATTAGTAGTTTCATTAACAAACAGTATATTATTGGCATGCATGCACCAGAGATTCAGGATAGGATTGGAATACAACCAGGTTTGAAAATTGGATGATGTGCAGTATAAAGTTTTAATGTCTGTAAATGTTCGAATTTTAGGATCTGGAAAACAATATATGAGGTATATGAGTCTGATTTTACTCACACTTACCAATTTCTTTAACTATAAATCTGGATTGCATTTGTATTTCAAATTAAATGAAATGTTTCATTTTCCTCAGAGAAGTTATGCTGTCAAAGTATATATATATATATATATATATATATATATATATATATATATATATATATATATATATATATATAGTACTGTGCAAAAGTTTTAGGCAGGTGTGAAAAAATGCTGTAAAGTAAGAATGCTTTCAAAAATAGACATATTAATAGATTATATTTATCAATTAACTAAATGCAAAGTGAGTGAACAGAAGAAAAATCTAAATCAAATCCATATTTGGTGTGACCACCCTTTGCCTTCAAAACAGCATCAGGCATCAATTCTTCTAGGTACACTTGCACACAGTTTTTGAAGGAACTCGGCAGGTAGGTTGGCCCAAACATCTTAGAGAACTAACCATAGTTCTTCTGTGGATTTAGGCAGCCTCAGTTGCTTCTCTCTCTTCATGTAATCCCAGACAGACTCGATGATGTTGAGATCAGGGCTCTGTGGGGGCCATACCGTCACTTCCAGGACTCCTTGTTCTTCTTTACGCTGAAGATAGTTCTTAATGACTTTCGCTGTATGTTTGGGGTCGTTGTCATGCTGCAGAATAAATTTGGGGCCAATCAGATGCCTCCCTGATGGTATTGCATGATGGATAAGTATCTGCCTGTACTTCTCAGCATTGAGGAGACCATTAATTCTGACCAAATCCCCAACTCCATTTGCAGAAATGCAGCCCCAAACTTGCAAGGAACCTCCAACATGCTTCACTGTTGCCTGCAGACACTCATTCGTACGCTCTCCAGCCCTTCGGCGAACAAACTGCCTTCTGCTACAGCCAAATATTTCATATTTTGACTCATCAGTCCAGAGCACCTGCTGCCATTTTTCTGCACCCCAGTTCCTGTGTTTTCGTGCATAGTTGAGTCGCTTGGCCTTGTTTCCACGTCGGAGGTATGGCTTTTTGGCCGCAAGTCTTCCATGAAGGCCACTTCTGACCAGACTTCTCCGGACAGTAGATGGGTGTACCAGGGTCCCACTGTTTTCTGCCAGTTCTGAGCTGATGGCACTGCTGGACATCTTCCGATTGTGAAGGGAAGTAAGCATTATGTGTCTTTCATCTGCTGCAGTAAGTTTCCTTGACCGACCACTGCGTCTACGGTCCTCAATGTTGCCCGTTTCTTTGTGCTTCTTCAAAAGAGCTTGGACAGCACATCTGGAAACCCCTGTCTGCCTTGAAATTTCTGCCTGGGAGAGACCTTGCTGATGCAGTATAACTACCTTGTGTCTTGTTGCTGTGCTCAGTCTTGCCATGGTGTATGACTTTTGACAGTAAACTGTCTTCAGCAACCTCACCTTGTTAGCTGAGTTTGGCTGTTCCTCACCCAGTTTTATTCCTCCTACACAGCTGTTTCTGTTTCAGTTAATGATTGTGTTTCAACCTACATATTGAATTGATGATCATTAGCACCTGTTTGGTATAATTGTTTAATCATACACCTGACTATATGCCTACAAAATCTCTGACTTTGTGCAAGTGTACCTAGAAGAATTGATGCTGTTTTGAAGGCAAAGGGTTGTCACACCAAATATGGATTTGATTTAGATTTTTCTTCTGTTCACTCACTTTGCATTTAGTTAATTGATAAATATAATCTATTAACATGTCTATTTTTGAAAGCATTCTTACTTTACAGCATTTTTTCACACCTGCCTAAAACTTTTGCACAGTACTGTATATAAACAAGTGATTAAGCTTTTTAAAATATGTTTACAATATAATTCTAATTGCCTAGCTTTGAAACCCAGGGTCTTATTGTTGATCTGCTGCATATTGAAATGTTTGAAGGCTTCATTTGTAACTGTTCAACCATTCGTTGATGGTAAATATAACACTAATTCAAAATGAATTCCTTTTTTTAATTGAAAACTGTTTCATACTGTATCTGGTACAGACTTCAAAAGGTTCTCAGCTGCTTTTAATTGCTGCCTGGAACTGTCTTTTAATGGAGGCAATGTAGAAGCTGCTCTCTCGCATGCCCAGTTTATGGTAATATAGACTGTTCACTGTCTGCCCTTCTTATTGAGCAGTTATTATTTTATAATAGGAGAGATTGGTACGAACACTAAAGGAAACTTAAAGCTTTTTTTGTTGTTGTTTGGATATGGCAGATGTGTGTTGCTTTCAATCCTGGTGTTTGAGATCTAGATGAATGGCAAGATTTACTGAGGAAAGACCATACACTGAACACAGTATTAAACATGTTAGCTATTGCCTTTCATTGCAACAGCTTACTGTTTGCTGTTGATCTGTTACAACCTACTCCAACATAAATTAAGCTTATTCTGTACATGGAGGAATATGTAACAAAGGTATCTTGTTTTTAAATCAGTGAAACATACTGTACTTACTTATGGTAGCTGGAATTATAGTCCAAAGTTGACAGAGTGTACATAATGTGATAAGTCAGGTTTAACTTTAAATCAGAAGTCACACAGACTTAAAATATTAGTATCTCCACTTCTTTTAAATAAAGCCACTCTTGCTGTCTCAAAAAATGTTATTCGCTGTATTGATTCAGTTTCTTTTTTCAACAGTTGCATAATAAGTATTATGGTCACAGTAAAATACAATTGTTCTGAGTCATACTTGACTGTGTGGTGAATTGAAGTAAAAAAAGGTGTGTGTGTGTGTGTGTGGGGGGGGGGGATTTGAAAACTCAGCTTTGACCTTTTCTGGAATGTAGCCCCTGTGTGACACTCCTGGGACTTTCTACCTGCCTAGAGTAAAGACTGCAAAGCCTAGTTTACAAAACCTTTGCGTATTGTTAACAAATTGGACAAGATGCTGACACAGCAAGTGTGTACGTCCCTGTGCAGATTCTGCAGTACACAGACGTGGAACTTTGTAGTCAACCATATGATGTGTTTTGATGAGAGATGGAGAAATAGCTACTTCACTCAATATATATATATATATATATATATATATATATATATATATATATATATATATATATATATATATATTGTTGTTCTTACTCAGCAACTATTTTATTACTGCTCTAAGAAATTAACTTATTTTGGTGAAAATTAGAAAATAACTTTCAAATTACAGTACTAATACTATACAAGTAAAATTGATGATTTTTATATTTGTTATACATGTAGAGTGGTCAACAAAATGGTGAATTGGCTTTTGTGTCTCGACCACATCATTCCGTTTTTTTTCAAGATGTGTGATTCATCTATGTTATAATATACTCTTGTATTATCAGATGGACCATAAAAGCAGGACATGTGCAGGAGGAGACCATAAACTACAGTAAATAAATGGCAGTATTATTTCAGAACATTTCAACCAGACAGCTTACCAAGACCTGCATCTTTGATGTCTTTAACCTTTGATCTCCTTTTTTTATATAGAGAAACACACTGAGATTGTTTACAGCAACTGACTTTGGTGAAAAGGAAATGCGATTGGCTCCCTGTTGGAAGTGCATAAGATTTAACAGTATTAAAGCAGTATCATGCTGGATTCTGTATGTGTTTTAAATGTATGAACACTTGTATTCAATTATGTGAGAAAATGCTTTACTTAAAAATACGTTTTTGAAAGGAGCCTGATTAAAACAATTAATGTTCTTTAAATTTATTGGAAAAAGGCCATATGAGCTATAATTAGCTAGTTTACAATAACATCCAACAGCAACAAATTACAATCACATATAACACACATTTTAAAACACAACACAACATCACATACATAAGCAGGGCTTCTTCAGATAATGAAACAACACATTTTTAAATTGACGATGGGAATTCTCTGATCTAAATCCCATAAATCTGATACACTGGTTATGGTATGTAATTGAATATCTCTGGAAAACAGTAAACAATCCAAAATATAGAGCAAGTGGGCAATTATATATCTTTAAAGAAATACAGTTATAAACCTCAATGTAATTTGTGTTATTTGCTTAAGAACGTGCTTCTTTAGTTTCATTAAATATGAACGAGATTGTGACACAGTATATTCCTGTAATAATGCAGTAAAGTATATGGCTTCAGAATATCTGAGTTTCATATTCACTTATGATTCCCAGAGATAATTTTTGGTACAGTAGCGTGCTCTTCACTGCATAGGAACAACATTTTCATAATTAAATGAAATGGGAATCTATTTCAAAGCATAAAATAAAGTAAAATAAGAAAAACGATGTTGAAAATATAGAAAGTTGTGTATGGGAGGGGATTTGGTTTCTGGTATAATAAAGACATTAATCTACTTGTAGATGGGATTGATATCTGACTTTCCATCCCATTTCTCATAATGAGTTGAAGTCCTTAAGGGACCACTGGAGACCAGGAGATAGAAAGTACCTCTATGAATTAATCTGGCATTTTCAGGAAAAAAAAAATCAGTTTATTGTTAACTAATATCTTGTGTAACCATTCAGACAGTGTATTTATAGAAATGCCTTGTGCAACAGTAAACTATTTAAAACTAAACTACAGCCGGTCATATTTGCTATTTTTGTGTGCCTTTTTTTAACCACTGGGTTACCTGTATGAATCCAATGGAGGGTGGTCCATATATTTGGCAGATTCATTTATTAGGTGTTTGACATAGACTGAGAAATAGGTAGCACCTGTTCATAATATGCCTGACTGAACACAGATGAGGTCTGAATTGAGGTTGGTTGGCTGAACAGTTTCCACTTTAAAGTCAGAATTGGAATTGTGCTGCTGTTGTGACACAGGCAAGGGTACACCCAATCAATAAAACATGAACAAAATCATGACCAATGTCATCAGCAGATAGTGTACAAGGACATGTACAGCATAGATGGACAAATCCTGCAAAATGTGAAATCTTAAAAAAAAGGGACAATGGAGGGCGAAAAAAGAAAGTCTGATATTAAAAAGATGTCAAACTCTTAAAGAAAAATAAATATACACAGTTTCTGACCAGCGAAATCATTGTATTTATACAGAACATAATCCTACATGATCCTACACGTTAGCTTAGTTATCCATTATAAGTGATTAGAAACAATATATAAATATGTTATTAATTATACTGTTAACAATTATAGAATATGATTAGAAATAATAAGACTATTATGATACTATTATGATATTATAATCAGTTATAATAGATATAGTCTTTCTGTCTTTTCAGGTCTGTTTGTCTTTCTATTCCTGCCTCACCAAATATATGCAGATACTTGTCTTTTGAAATACAGTTATTATACACTTTTGCTATTGTCTTTTTGGTATTGTTTATAATCACTGATAACAGATACCTAAACTAAAGTGTTACCGATTTTGTCAAGCAAAATTATGGCATCAACATCAACCAGATTTTTTTATGGGTGAGATAGTAAATGCCCTTGAGATCTGCCCGAGCAACAGCCAGGAAGACACTACCCCATTACATCAAGGTCATCAATCCTTTTGGTGCACAGCTAAATGTCCACATCTCATGGACAAACTAAAGTGTGTTAGCGCAGTGGAGTGAAAATGTCAGCAGGAACTCCAATTCCTGGTGGCAGGCTCTTTGAATGTGTAGATGTTACACATGTATAGTACAAGCACAGTTTTTTGTTTGTTTTTTCCTTAATATTTGCATTTAGTTTTTTTGAATTACTAAACCACCCTGTGCATACAGAATGTTCCAAGGTCAAATGTGTTCCAAGATCATCAAACTGGGGTGCATGATTTTCATAGTTCTTCTTTTACATTCCCTGGCACCATTTTCTCAATCACATGTGGTTTGTATCAACAACCTCAAATAAAGGAAACCCTTTCACAGAATCTGGTCCATTTGACATCTGTATAAAGAACAAGCTGCTGTGCCATTATTGTTGGTCTATTTATTTTATACACCACCAAATCTAGACCCTAAGTATGCTTTCATCTCTTTGAGTCAACTTCCTGTTCCCTTTGCTTAATGGAAACTGCTTTTTTGAATGCTTATTGTTGCAGAAACACTTCACTTAGCCACATTATCAATATGCTTGTAGCGATCAAAATAATGCATTTCACCTCTGTATGACAGTACCTCATGTTTGTCAGAGATAAATAAAACTCAATTTGACAACTACAAAGTAGGATTAAATCATATTACCTGTATGAGTAATTAAGTGAATGACCTTAGGGTAGAATTCAGGGACTGCGTAGTGTATTTTGGGACACCATCTCATTCTAGAATGCACCTTCTTACAAGATAGCTTACAGCCATGATAACATGATATTTCCAAAGCTTAGAAAGATAAGGTGATGGATGACTAATTCCCTAAGGAGTATTTGGCATAATAAAGAAAAAAAAAGATTAGATTGATATGCTGCACATCCAAAATAAGCCAGTACATCTTGTCCTCATTTAGATACATGTCATGCCAATAAACAAACATTAGTATGCAAACAGTGGATCTATTTGAAGTCATCCTTAAGACAAGCTCCAAAATACAAGAACTACATAAGAGACCTTTATTATTTTTGCATCCATGGTACACATTATTACTAGTTACAGTAAGGTCTCTTTATTGATATCACAGTACAGCAATACCAGGGTTGAGACAACTGACAATAGTTCCACCTGGAACTATTTTGTGCAGAAAACAATTGCCACCACAGACATTGATCAGCATTGGAAAGCATAGGGCAGGACAATAAAAAATAATGAGAGACAGCAAGTGAGCTGTAGTTAGAGAGAGCTGTTTCTTTATAGTACCCGGGACCAGTATAATTCATAAAAACTTTCCCTCTTTTGTGTTTGCAGCACACACAGATATAATTGAACCAACAAAACCAACAATACAATAAGTGCAAAAAGGAACTATGTTCAAAATTCGGAATGTATGGAAAGGATTTTTTCAGCTGACAACTGAAACCAGAAACACGCCATGTTTTTAGGCTTGGTTCTTTGCTTAACATGCCAATATGAGTGTGTACACATGTGCCAATGGAAATCATCTGTTGTTGGTGAGGGACAGTTAGACACCATGTCAAGTGTGAGTCCAGGCAAATACGTAACATAAATTAAAGACCAAGGTAAAATAAAGCATATGTCATAGCTAAAACCAGTTTCACTTTTTGTTTTTGTTTTTGCATTTTCATTAGACTTGCCATACTCAGACAAAGCTTTAAAAAACATTGGGAATTCCTTTTAATTTTGGGTGTGAAATAGCACGTGATGCTAGTTAGATTCAGAAACAAGACGGTGCAAGACAATCATGCAGCTGCGGGACACGTAGGGTCCGGTGTGCACATTTATTGCAAACCTCCAAGAGGTACCAGTGAGAACAAAGATACACAAAGCCATACAGAGCCCTCACCACCAATCATTGTGCAATGCAAATTATATGTATTATTATTATAGTCATTTATACTGTGTTCTGTTGTTTATGTGTGTTATATGTGTATTATGAAAGAATATATTTAAAATCACATTCAAATATAAACCTGTATGCTAAGTGTATGCAGACAGTCGATAGGTCTGGATGGGGGTACGCGACAATCAAAAGTTTGAGAATGCTGGTCTAGACAACACAGTCACCAGACAGTGTCGTCATAACAGTGTTGTCAAACAGCGTAAAGATCCTTTGCTTTACTGTTCACTCCCAGTCACCCGAGCATAACCAGTTGATATGATAGCATTCAGAATCAGTGTGCAAAAGAAGAAAATGACTGTACATTCAAAATAGTTTCTTCTCACATGGCCTAATAATAATAATAATAATAATAATAATTATTATTATTATTATTATTATTATTATTATTATTATTATTATTATTATTATTATTATTATTATTATTAATAATAATTAGTCTCTGTAAACGACTTACAGAGACTAGGAAGTGAACTATGCATCACAACAGCTGCTGCAGAGTCATTACAAATAGGACCTCGGTTTTACATAAACACAAACTTACATCAATCCTTAAATAATTCAACTTTTTTTTTTCTTCCTTTGGTAACATTATCTTTACATAACAGAGTATGTTTAAGACTCATTCAGCATCTATAGTTTAATGGAAGCTATACTTGTCCTCGGAAGAACATGCTCTCATTTTATGGTTTAAAGGATTGAAGTACTCAGTAACATTTGTAGCATCATCACTTACAGCTCCCTCTCTGTCTCTTTCCTCTTTCTAGGTCAATCAGTGAAGCTGGCCTAACTCATAATGAGTGAGCTAAAATACTGTAACTAGGGGCTAGGGTATAGGATTGAAATTGGTTCTGACCTCATGTATAATTGGAAGGTATAGAAAAGTCTAGGGAAACAGAACCTGAACTCATACCCACCCAGAGTGGCCACAAGCATCCTAAAAAAGAAGGACATGACTACATCTGTCTGTAAGAGAGAAAGGGTTAAGGATTTAGAACCTCCAATTGCCTTGTATCATTATTCTTTCTAATATTTACAGTTTTGGGGGGCAAAAGTTGCTATTTGTGTGTAATTAATACTAATTATTGGTCGGATAAGGTCAGCAGGGTATATGACACAGGGATATCCTATGGAGCAGACTGACAGTTCTTTTATTTTTAATCCAGATTAGGTTGAGAGAGCGGATAAACCTGCTGAGGGACTCAGTCGGGAGTAATCCTGTTATTTCACTTCCACGTCTTTAGAAAGCCAATTACATAGAGCAACATCAGGCAGGGGATTATCTGGAACTGTTTGCTGTCTAGTAGTGAGCATTGATCAACCCCTATGATACTTCTCACCTGAAGAACCTCAGACATTTTCTTACAGTCAGATTAGAAGAGAAAACATGCCATGGTTATACAGGATAACAGGGTTTTGGAAAACAACCAAGATGAACACTGTGCATGTACTGTACTCACCAGTTATAACCTTGGCATGACATTAAAATTAGAGACAAATCCATACAAAACATGATATAGTGTGTCATATGGGATGAAAGATAGATAAGTAATAATAATAATAATAATATTGCAATTGTCCCTCATTAGGGACCCCTTTATATTGCAGTACCATTAGGCAGGATAGGTACCCTTTTGTCATTACCCCTGGCACTTGCATTTAACTATAGCTCCCAAATGCAGTGTTATAAATCTCAAATCAAATTGATTCGTTTGCTGAAAGTCACTGCTTATATGGCCTGAGCTACACTCTATCAGTTCTAATCAACAATAATTTTGTTCAAATCAGTATTATTGTTTTTGTAATTACATACCACTCCAAAATAAAAGATGGTGCAATATGTTCCCATTGAAGATGCCCATGAAGACTTGTGGATTATGAGATATCTGACTTCAAAAAGTGTACTGGTACTGTATGTCTGTGACCTTCTGCACTGGAAACAAGCAATATCTATTGAACCATCAACACCAAACGCTTCCATGACAAAGATACTATTTCAGATCAATTCAAATAACTACATGGAGTGAGAGAAGCAATTAACACAAACAATGAAGTGGAATTTCAAATCTAATCATTCAGATAATTACTGTTGATGTAACATGTCTATATTATTTTCATGTTTTGTCATTCAGTGTCATTGTGCAGAATTAGCTTTTAGTAAGATTATTAGCTTTCTGGGCAGCCAGAGCAGTCTTCTAATCTTAATGAATCTGCTAACCTCGACAATGACCTCTATCTCAGCAATGATTAAGGTGCTGCTGTATGTGTGTGATTACTCCGATGAATTTGCATGGTTTTTTTTACGGGTTTTTTATATTTGAAATAGGATCAGTTGCAGGGATTTTCAAAGGATCTTCAACTATTTGGTGCACTAAAAGGTGACTCACAATTTATGTAAACAAGTAGTTTATTTCTCCACTAAATGCCACTTATTTCCCAGTTTCCAGGATTTCTTGGTTTTGCATATTTAAAGATGGGTGTAAATACCTGAGCACTAGACTGTGCATAGAGAGCACATCTTTTTTTTGCCTATGTACCTTTACCTGAGTGACTGTTGACTGGTTTTGTGGGCAACAGCAAAACATATTTGTGATCATGCGACATAGTTTTAGCCAATGGGATTGGATTGAAAGCACAAGGTTAACGGTGATTATACAATAATGCTCATGTTGGATTTTTAAATGCACTTCCAACATCTTCATTTAAAATGTACCGATTCCTAACAGGTTGCTGCTGTTCATTCATCATGATTATTTATTTATTTTTGTTATTATTTTTTTAAACCATACTTTGATCGTGTATGCCTGGCTTGTGTGACAGTGTAATGCATGTATGTGGATCACAGCTTGTCAGATTTTTTTTTTTTTTTAATGCATTAATACCTGCCTGTTGCTTTTACAGTATTCCTACCAGTTTTTGTACAAAGCTCTAGAGATTTGACCCATCTTAGCTCTTAACAGATACTTTCACATCAGCCTGTAGCTGTGTGAATATAAAATATTTAACAAAACAGCCAATCTTAGTACAAGCATAGGTTTTTAAATAAAATAAACAAGTACATGGTACTAGCAGTTAAATAAAATATATAATTACTTATATATTTACACTGTGCTTAGTGCCACATTGACACAATCTACAATTGTCTTTTTAAATGCTTGCCCAAGGTAACAGTCCATGGCACCTACTGAATGTTTTTTTACTTTATTGGTGAGATGCTTCCAAACATATTTAATCCCATGTCAGTCAACAGAAATGCTTTTCCTTGGGCCAAACAACCCAGTGTTGTCATTCTTATTGTGTTTATTAACCACCCCAAGGACTACCATGCTGTGTAATTGTAAGTGACTTTGGAGATATTTAAATCACAGTCAAAAGACATCCTCTTCAAAATGGCAGAAAAGGTTGAAAAGGCAAACAAATAACCAGCTTTAAATGTAAGCTCTCACTATATTCCAGGCTTGTAGGCTTTCTATCATAGGAAGCATCCTGGGGACCCCTTCTGTGCACCAAGCTTGATGACTGAAGCTTTAAGCTGCATTTGATATGACCCTGCTGTGTTTATTTTGAAGGGATTTATGCTCCAGCAATAAGACAGTGGTTTGGTTTATTAAACTCAAACATGCTACATATTGTTGTACATAACATTACCATATATACCAAGTTTATATTGGAATCAGCTCAATGTCTAAGGACAACTGTGTGAGGACTGCATCACAGCAAGGCACAATAGTCTCTTCATGCAACTCAAGTTTAGTTGGGGCATGCCAGAAGTGCAATGCATTCTGTCGTTCCATAACAGAGGTTCACACTGGAAATTGTGTAAAGAAAAAAGTACAAAGACAGCCCATGAGGCTGTGAGAGTGAGACCCTCACTGCAATATTGCAGAGACAAAGCAGTCCTGGGTTGTAATAAAATAAAAATAAAGCTTTATTAAGTAGAATTGATTAACTTGCTAGTATTTCAGTTCAATATTGGAATGCAACTAATTAATTTAATATGTCCTTCCTCATAATCAACAAATATAAATAAATGATGATTCACTTTCCATTGCTGAATTCTGTATTTGTTTTTATATAGCTATAACTGCTGACACACAATCATAATTGTAAAAGGCACTTAAAGGATTAACTATCACACACGCAATGATGAAACAGAATCTTTCATAATACAGTCAGATAGAAAGACTGACATTGTTCTTGTGCCTGATAGTGTTTACTGTTAATAATATATACAGGAGTTCAAATAAAACTGATTGGGCAGTTCTCATTGGATAACCATCAGAATTGTTATCAATATACTTTTCAGAATTGATATCAATATACATTTCAAACTCTGCTCTATATATATATATTTGATTTTTTTTTCAGATACTTAGGGAGGATAGCACTGCAATTAAATGCCATTTATTATAATATACAATGCAAGACACAGATCAAGTTTGGTGCCTGTTATCTCTCCTTGATGTTAATAGAGATCCTTGATGTTCATGAAAGAAAGCTCCCTGGTGTGGGGTTCTCAAAAATTCATTCTCCTGTCAGCTTTGAAATTGGTAGAATCCATTAATGCGTTGTTGTACTGAGCATCTTCATAGGGGGTCTTCCTTTAAATAAAAATCTAAACCAGTGGCTTAATGACCATTCTGCAGATAGCAAATTATTAATTAAAAACAACTTTGCATCTACTGATTCAGTGGAATAACTGCAAATGTGCTCTAATCATAGGTTACACAAGCCATTCATACACCATAGCTGTATTCAGGGCTGTACACACTACAGTACTTTTATTTTACCAGAATGTCTAATGTATTTTATTGCTGTAAATAATGATGGGACATTCATTGCCGCCAATGTTGTTCTAAACTGCAGCTTTAACTTCCAAGTAGTGTTTCTTAGTAACACCTGTCTGTCCTTGGCCAATCCCTTCAGAGGCTCATGGGTTATTCACTACAGTACTCTGAATGTTCATGGTTTATCCTCTATTTCTACCTTGGCTGGAATGTTTTGGAGAAATCAGAATGGAATTTTTTGTTAGAAAGTATACAGGATCTGCATAAAACACATTTAAAAAAAGAAGAACTTGTATTTTCTTCTTTAAAAAAAAAAAAAAAAAAACATTTGGAGTTTAGTGCTTGATATGCAGAGAACAGTGCTTAAGGTCAAGTAGAGATCAGAAAACTAAAATCACGATATTCTTATACATTCTCAGTCAACATTTCTTCACCCATAGATTGCAAAAAGCGCAAACTTTCGCTCAGCACCTGTGTAGCAACGAGCTCCGCGCAGCCAATCCGGACCTCCCGATCAGCTCAGCACCGGGTGAGCTTAACTTCTCAATTGGTTACCTAGCAACGCGTCTCCTGTTCCACGTCCCAGCTGCATACATTTGTGCAGGAACAAGCAACAGGGCTTAAAATAGATCCAACAACAAATGCCTTGACAATTAATAGTCACTTTTATGGGTTACTTGTTGTCCAAACTATTGGAAAAGTTTAAAGAAAAGAAAAGGAAAGTTCAATATGGTTTCCACATACACAATCTGTACTTTTGCATGACATGATGTTTTCCTATGCTTTTGACTGAACGTAGAGCTGCTAATCTAATGAAACAGTATTAGTGTCTTTCTTCAAGAGTGTGTAATGACTTTTAAAGAGATCTAATGTAATGAGGTAATGAATGCACTGCAGTTCAACATCATGCACTGCAATATATCATCTATATGGTGTCATTAATCCATCCTTCTAGTCAAGATGAGCAGAGTCTTGATCTGAAAGTCAGGAAGGTTGCCATCTTTCCTCATGGGGGGTCAGGGAACTGTTCAACTTGCTGTGTGGTAACCTTGACTGGTGTGACTTCCAGCACTGTTTGCTGATGTTAGCTTGTTGTTAATCTTGGTTAGAGGGGTGTGAACAATTAATTTCAGTAAAGGTAGAGTGCCATATTGCTAAAATCTGCCAAGAGGGGATAGGTGCCCTGGGATGTTACATCTTCCTTTAGCAGGATTATATCTTGATGGCTTCTCCAGCTAATATGTCTACTGAGTCTTGCATTTGTGACATCCTGTGACAGGAATCAATGGTTTCGCAGCAGACTGACACACTTGCTGTCTCTCCATTGTTGCAGTCATCCGAGCAAATGATGTCCACAATCTTATGAAAAAAATCCAATTAACTATAAGACAATTTTCAAGGGTATCCATGGAAGATAATGAATGTCAATTACATTAATTAGGCATATACAGGAACATATTATGTTTTAGCAGAACATATCAGATGTCATAATTGATCGTTTGTAACTTATTCGTATAAGGTTAAAGGAACAATTGCCCTGAATTTAAATTGATAGTGGTGGCACTAGAATCATACCTAATCTATTCAAATATGCAAATATACTTCATGGGATACAATATGTAGCTCTCAGTTCATTTTTTTTAAATTTGAATATATGAATGAAATATGTTCTTTGCAGCTTCAAAATTCCAATTACAATATATTATTTATCTTAGCTTAACATTCTCAGGCACTGAATTATATATATATATATATATATATATATATATATATACCATATTTGTATTATTGGAATGTCCCATAGAGTATTTTGCACCTGCCAAGCACCTACTGTTTCATCATCCACCTATCAAAACTGTCAGATCTGATGTCTTGCCCATTGTGAGTGAAAGTGACTTGAAATGTACTAAATGTATCATGAGCAGCACAACGCTATGAATGGATTAATAAGTAAATAATAAAGAAGAATGATTCCAATGAAAAAAAAACATGTGTTCTGCATGTGTGCATCTAATTCACTGCTTGAATAATTATTTCAGTGTTTACACTGATCACCATAGGTTTTATTTAACACAGCTGGCTCTGGCAATTGGTGATAAGCATTTTTATGCCCAAGATATTAATTGCATTTACTCCTTTTTTCCTTTTTATTGTCGTTATTAAAATATATGTAGTATATACAAAGAGAGAGGGTAATGTCACAAAGAGGAATGTTAGCCCCCTGTATTTTGTTGTTGCTGAATAGTTAAATTAATGAATACTGAGTGTGCTTCTGTAGAATTGTTTATTTGTTTTATATTTTCCAATAGGTGATTTTGATATCATTGTATTGTATCTGACCTTTGTCTCAAACAAATTAAAGCTGCAGAAGAAGGAACCATTTGTCGGGGATATGTGGGATGATGTGTTACACCACACATCATTCCCTTGGTTCTTGGTTTCTCTATTGGTGGTTATTTCCATTACTTTCCAAGATTTTATTTTCACAACTACAGGTTTTTATATAAATGCTACAAAAAGTTGTGTATTGTATAACGCAATAAATGAACAGATTTTCACCATATAAATATTATTGCTTGGGTTATCTTTTCATTAAAATGTGTGACTTTCTGTCAACTGATTTCAATATTACATCTATAACTTCAAACACTCAATCAAAAGTATAATGGTAAAATAATTACAAAGAATAGTGTACCATTCGATCTGAGCCCTGTGTCCAAAAAGGAAGGTGTATAATACCAGAGAAAACTTCTTACTCATTTCAATGGCCTCCACCTGCTTCTGCTCTTCTCTTAATACTGAACCACATGGCTTTAATGTGCAAACCTGTTAGCACACATGAATACTGCAGAGGCAGGCCAATTAAATGATGTTGCACTGTAGCACCGTCTGTCTAGTTTCGAATTTCAAATTGATAAACAAAGGATTAAATACAGTTGGTCTTTTGATTTAATTTGGTCTGTGTGGATCGGATATGCAGAATTAAAAAAAAAAAAAACCTTTATGCATGGAGCACAGTTCAGAAGTGTTGGCTGATTCTTATGTTGAATATTTATCCAAGAGATGATGATTTGAAATGTGAAGCATTTGAAAGTCTACGATGTCCTACTCTTATTTAAATTTCACAATGGGCCGAATACAAAAAAGGGGTTCTGGCCAGTACACAGCTGTTGCCAGCAGGATTTTAACCTTTACTGGCTTGCCTATATATTGGTTGGGTTTTGTAGTTAAGAATACCTCCCAGCTTGGTTGAGATTGTCCTCGCCCGATCTTTATCGTACATAGCAGAATAAAATGGTGTGCTGCATTTTTTTTTTCAGTACTTTGGCAGAAGTATGAAACGTGCATGAAAACAGGAAATTCACCTCTATTCACCCCTAACTCTCATATTGTAGCCTGATCCCGTAACAACCAGGACATGACAATGTTTAATATCTGTTTTATAGCTAATATTGTCTGTTCTGTTGTAGAGAAAACATTCTTAAATGTTATCTGATGATTAACATTTTAGACAGACTAATGACATCACAAATAGGGTCTAAAAAACAAATAGTCACAGAGCCTGAACTGCCCATGAGATGACATTGATTAAAAAAAAAAGAAAAAAAAGGTATTTGCTTATGGGATGGGGATGAAATTGAAAGACTTGCAATATTTTTCTGTGCATTGTAACAACTCAGTACGAGAGCAGGTGCGAGACTTTTTCTTACCAGTTTAAATTCCTATTATGTGTGCTTTGTATACTTCTCTATTGCTGTTTTCTGTTTATATCATTACTTACTAATTTACTTTTTCAACCATGCTGACTGCTTCTGGAAAGACTCCTAAATGCTGCATCTCTGTGGTGGGGTTTTAGAAATGAATACTTGGGGTATGCAGATGTACACCCCTAGTCATTATTCAAACCACCTCACTATAGAAATTCAGCTTTTAGAAGCAGCCACAGTGGTTAAAAAAGGAAATATTTACTAGAGTAAAGGCCACCATACACAGGGCAGTTTTGTCATCGGCAATTTATCGCCAGTGATTTTTGTGTGCAACTTTTTCCCCATACACGGATCGATTTTGTCGGCCAGTGAGAAACAATGGCGGATGAAGAACTGCCAGTTTTATGTGTTTGCGCAGCTGTTACTGTGATGTTTAACAGAAAAAGAAGTAAAAAGCAGGATAGGAAAATCTGGGTTAGAGAATGGATTCAAAAGAGGATTGAAAGGGGTGCTTTAAAGAATGTGTTGGCAGAACTACACGGTGAGGATTTGTGTGGTTACAGTAATTTTGTTAGGATGGATCCTGCCACATTTGATGAGTTGCTGGGGAAAGTGAGTGGTAAAATCACTTAGCCAGTCATGGATATGAGAAGAGCCATTCCAGTGGGTGAAAGACTGGCCACTGCTGACTTTACAAAATCTGTATATCTTATATCATAATTATTATAATATAATCAAAATATAATACAAATTCTAATCATTTCTCAATTGACTCCCCCCATTGCGTAACTACGGATGCCATTCCACCCAGTCGTTATTCTATGCTTATTGGTTGATCACAAGAGACTTGTTGCCAAGAAGTGAGACGTGTTCCTCGCAGATGACAGGCGATTTTTCATCATACGCGGGCTGATTTTGTCGCAGCAACATATCGCAGATGACAAAACCGTGTATGGTGGCCATGTAACATGGCAAATAATGCTCTAAGCTGAAACAACACTATATAATGAAAAGAGAGCAGTTAATAGAGGTACACATACAATTACAGTATGTACAAAAATGTAATTAGAATGAATGGTATCCTTTTTAGTAGTATACATACTTACTCATATGGCCCATATTTCTATTCTTTATACATACAAGCAAACTCTCTGTAAAGACAGCCACTTGGGAACTGTGTAAGAAAACACATTTAGCTCTTCGCTGAGTACTGAACTTAACAATGCACTGCACATTACTATTAAATTAATGCACATCTATTTATTTATCTGTTTGTGTATCTACTTAATAAAGGATGGAAAATGGTTTCTCAGAATCAGAATTGACAAGGGCTTGCTTGGAACAACTCGTTTGCTGAAAAAAAAAATCATGTTAAGTGTTTTTTTTTTTTCCAAATCCGTAGGCATTCCTAGCAGTTTACAGCAACAGCCACTGTGATTTGCAGCTGCTGTGAAGCGGAATCCACTGTAATTATATTATTATTATTATTATTTATTTCTTAGCAGACGCCCTTATCCAGGGTGACTTACAATCGTAAGCAAATACATTTCAAGTGTTACAGTACAAGTAATAATACAATAAGAGCAAGATAAATACAATGACTAGTTCAATTATAGCAACCTGGAGTGTTCTTGTTTGAGCCACAAAAATAAAAACGGGCCTGTTAAAGACAATTTTAAAAATAGGATGGATGTGAAACGGTGGAAGATGTCTTTTTGTCATTTGTAGATTCCTTCAGACAAAAAAGTATGTTATATAACTCGAGTACAATATTATATTGCGTTGAATAGGAAGACAGTACAAGTAAACCACTTAACAATAGTTTATTAAATCATAAAGAGACATCTGTAACCAAGCTTAAAAATAGTGACTCAGTGGTTACATGATGATTAATGAAGACTCAGTAATACATTCAGATGTCTAAATGGTCACCCTTTACTTAAACAATGTCTCTAGCCAACCCTGTAGGGATAGCAAACATTTTTATAACATTTTTCCTGTCATAACTTATTTAATTGAGAAAAATTATTTGCATAGCCATCTATATTGAGTGGCTTACTCTCTACCATTCTTCACTGATAAAACAGTGAAAACATCTGTTGTTAGAATGATCCTGAAACAAACACAGTAACATTTTCCAGAGAAAATGAATGACCTCATTATCAAAATACTGAATTTGACTGCAGTATTCTAGACGCTGGAGTTAAAGATCTTCAGTTTCAATTTTGTTTTAATTAAAGATCATCCTGGTCCCATTAATCACAACTGCATGCATTGCTTGCCACTTTTTCTTTTCTACAGTATGTCATTTTTATGTCATGTACAGTAGGTATTGTCTTTTGTTTCAGACATACCATTTGGTGTTTTCCCAAGAGTATGATTTAAAATGATCTTATCCCATATTATGAATCACTGCCTGTCAGTTCTTCTGTTAAAATGTTAAAGAATATATCACAAGACAGAGGAGAATGGAAAATAAAATGCTTCCATCTAAAAGATAACAGAATGCAACCAAGTGCTAAAGACATTGGTTGCAAATTCTTTCTATTAACTCGAACAACAATTAAATATGTATTGTTTCTTCTTCTTTAAAATAAAATGAAATACAATAATGTTGTAAATAAAAGTATGTCCTATTAAGTATTACAAGTCTTGGACTTTTCACCCACCACTTGTAAAGGTATATTTTTTGACCCTATTTAAAGTTTGCCACCAGCGTGAGAAATTACCTCAACAGATGTTTGCTCTGACTAGGCGTTACAGATACTGCTCAGTGGGGTTTGATATAATGATGATACTTCAGTTCTGTGCCTACCATTTAAGCTATTTAAGCTAGAAAGTGCTCACACTGAAGGCTTCGTTTGTATCTTCTGTTCTGTATTTGGTTATCACAAAGAGCAAACAAACCACTTATATTCTGTCTTTAAATAGAATTCATTTGATAACTATTTGGTGTTCACTTTTTTAATCAAGATAATGAATAACATGACCAAAAGTAATTATTTTATCTTGTTATACAGCTTACAAAAAACACCTTATTATTTCACTCCAGTGATTATGTTGTTGTACCAGCATATACAATAGATTGTTTGCTGGTAGGATGAGCTTCAGTTTAGGGTCTTAGTAACTACTGTGCAGCTGTGGACAAAAGTTTAGCATTACCTAGAATTTTAGGATTGAGATATAACAACTATATGAACATCATTCATAGCTGCAGATGAAAATGAGATTGTCTTGATTGGACTTCTCCACACTTATCTGTTGGTTCAGTGGGTATGAAGCAGTCGGATATAAAACGTTACATTATTTATTAGCCAGACTGCATAACATGCACTGCTTGATGGCATGCTGTTTGCTGACTTCCACAGGCATTACACAAAGGCCTTGCCATGGTTATCACATCTTTGTGATTTCATATATAATCGTGTTCATTCTGTGCCTCTTAATAAAACGAAGCTGACATTTATATTTCAGCCCACACTGTAATTGGGTATTACTTTTAAAACAATAATTGTCCATTTATTGCATGCTGGCTGAGGTCATAAATGACTAATATCCATTACCTACAATTACAGCTCTGCTGTTATATCATGTCACACATGTAAAATCAGTAATAAAGCATCCAATTTAGCAGAAGTAAGATCATTATTTAAAAAGGGGTATTGCATATCACACTTACTCATGGCTGTACTCTACTTTGAGCCAATGAGCCAACAGGCAGTAAACGTATGGGACGAGGTAATGAAATAGTTACTTTACCTGTAATGGATACTTTATATCATATACATTTTTACCTGTTAACTGTCATACTAAATGTGTTCTCTATCATTTTCTGCTGTTGTTTCTGCATTGGTCATTGTTTGCCACTTACTTTTTCAATCAGTTTGTCTGCTTCTGAAAAGACTCAAAAGCCTTCTGAGTGAGGTTGCTTGAAAAATGACAAGTGGCGTGCTGTTATAATTTTGGTCTCCTGTATGTACAGTTACACATCCCTATTGGGCAGTTTAATAACCACCTAACTTCATAAAGTGTAATAAATAATGATCTATGCCGAAACAGCAATCGAAAATCATACAAAACAGGATATTAAACAGGAAAAAAATTAACTATTCAGAAAATGAGACAAATTGGCCAGTTATGGTCCTTTTTTGCCGCAATTTAGGATGTTCTTTGCATTGAACACCTACCTCTTTGAAGCTAGTGTTGGACATTTGCCTGGCTGTGTTTGTAATAGACTACAATTTGAGATCATCTAGAATGTTCTGTTTTGCCCGGCACTTTCTTCTATGTACTGCTCAATCATCAGTAAAATGCTAATGGACCAAGGCATCATATTCCATTTTGTTATGCTTTTTGACAGCCACTGTGAAAAATACATTTTGTCCTCAGAGTCTTCTGACAACCTTGTTAATATTGTGAAGTAATAATAAATGGAATATCTTTGCACCCAAGTTCATGAACATGTTATTGCTTTTGTATATTCTGACTCAACAATTCCTTGACAGATCTATATTCGTTGTGCTTTTGAACTGTAAGATCGCCATACATCTCAGATGTTGAAAAAATATAGTTGCTGACTTTTTTTGTACACATCATGCAGATGTTTACAAGGCATTTCTCTGACATAGCAAAGAGTTGAATTATTTTGAAATTAATTTTGGCAGGGATGGGGTTAATTCCATCCCTGCCAAATATAAATTCAAAACAATTTAAATTTATTTAACCCCAAGACCAAAACCACAGTCTGCCCTGCCACAGTAATATTGATATATTTCGCTACCTATTTCATGAAGGAATAATAACGCCTGAATACTAAATAATGTTCTCTTCAATCCATACAGTAGAGGTACAATGTTGCAGTGCATACTTTAGTCAATATTTCTTCAGTGCAAAAAAGGTTTGTATGTTTTGCTGTGATGGATGGTCAAGAAAAGTCAGAGCCATTGGCTTAAGTCTCAAAGTACTTGAATCACTGACTAATTACCTCACAATGATGTCATGCGTGCATTCTCATGTGCCTTGGGTGGAACTGTGCATCGGTGGATAAGAATGAACATTGTTGTCAGACCAGATAGGGCTCATGAGTCTTTATAATGTCATTACAGATTATATTTAGGAGTATTTTGATGTGTTATTGCCAAAGGGGTAGGGTGCACCTTTGAATAACCACTGAACTTAAAAGACATTAAAATGTTTAGCCAATCAGCTTCCAGATCCAGCGGGCTTCTATTTTGCATAGATGCCTGCTGGAACATTGAAGAGCTTAACTGTGAATTAAATTTTAAATCAATCTGCGCATAAATATCGGCTTTTTCCCTTAACATTCTAATCTACAACTAATCTGATAACATAAAAAGCTACTTAAACATACTTTCTGAAGCTGGTCTAGAGACAAGCAAAATGATGTCTGTGACAGGACACCGTAATGAAGGCTCAATTTGCAGCTACTGGACAGCAAATCAACAGGAAAGTCACGATTAGTCCACAATTCTGTAATTAGCTGGATCCAAACAACACCCTCCCTCAAAACCAGTCAGTCAAACTGCCAACCCTGTTTCAGTTCCTTCCATACCAGCCAATCCACTCCCTGCCAGCTTTAATGACACCCTGCAATTGTACATGTCCAGATAAATTATACTAAGAAAGAGTAAGACCCCAATAAATAAATATGTTAGCCAAATAATAATGATTTTAGTAATAATAATAATGTTTTCTCTATGTGTATGTCGTTTTTCTATACTAAGTATGTTAGGGACTGTTTTCCTCAGTGGAAGGTTACCAGAAGTTTAAGGTAAATATTATTATTATTATTATTATTATTATTATTTATTTCTTAGCAGACACCCTTATCCAGGTCTACTTACAGTCGTAAACAAAAATACATTTCAAGAACGATAGGTTTTAAAGTTTTTTTTTAAGAGAAAATAAAGAAATAAATCATTTTCTAATAGCGATAGAGCCCCCTCGATGCGGGCTCTACCATGTGGTAGATGAACTTGACTTTCGTTAGCACCCTCGCCTATGGCTCGGGATGCGTAACTCCACTCGTGGTCATCTACCACACGGTAGAGCCCGCATCAACGGGCTCTATTGCTTAAATATAACATCCTACTTTTTTATTACATAATAAGTAAGGACATTATATTAGTTTTTTCTGAAGAAACGAGTAACGAGTAACATACTGCATTTGTCAGAGTTGGTTTATATTATATAAAGTGTGTGTTTTAAAGTAAATAGAGAGTAACATAAAATTAATCAATGAACAAGTAACTCATGCAAATTGCCAGAATGACAGTTTGGAATGACCAGGCTTCTGGTTAGGGAAAAGGCACAAGATGACAACCGAACACTGGTTCTGACCTCAGCTCACAAACAGAGTGGTTTCAGTATTCAATTTACTGTATATATTTGCCATGGCAGTAGGCATTTTACAAAAAATAAAACATTTAAATTACTTTTTAATCATGTCTAAAAATACAAAATAAAACATGCCTAAAATTAATAGGCCATAGAGTTAATTCATCTCTGCTGCTACCTGACCAGAAAAATGAAGACACTAATTCTGGGAAGGGAGTCAAAAATGTAAACATACTGTATCACCAAGCTTCAGGATAGATTGGAGGACTGGAAGTTATTTCAAGTGATCAGGGAAGATAAGAAACAGCACAGCAAGGACCAAACATCTTACAAGTATTGTTATTATGTATATCGACGTGATAGTGGTTCTTTAGACAGATTAATGTCAAAATATGCCGGTAAGAGACTTTTAGAATAAGGTTGGCCTGTCAGCAGTGTTTTGATTGTGGATAAATAAACATGGTATTCCTTGTTCCCAGATTGAACAAAAAAAGGTAGATTTGAGATTGCCTTGTTTTAACAATGAGTGTAAAATCTCACTGTGAATGACAGCTCTCAGATTTTCCTTTTCAATGTTTTGTTTACTTCCTGTTTTCTTTTTTTAAAAGCTTTCTGATTGGTGGATGAAAGTTATTGAGCTCTTTAAGATATTCCACCTGGAGTGTGAAATTCTCTCTGCTTGTCTTCATGTAAAACAGCTGTTACAGTGAGGAAATGAGATGAAAGATCTCAAGCCAAGAACATACATAAAGATTGACGCACTCAAGCCAGGCACTGACTCATGGATAATCAATTGTTTGCAAGGGAAGTTTGACTGAAAAAAGTGTGATGTGTTGGTTGAGCAACAGGGATATTTACTGTATAATGTTATGTCAAGCTGCCAATTGCCAATCACTAACCATGGACCCTTTTGTTTCTTGCAGCAGAGAAGTGACCTTCCAGTGTTGTTTTTACCTGCATCTTTTTTTCTATTGGGGTGTTTTTAACATGCAATGCTTAACATGCCCCTAGGGACAACACAAATTGTCATATGCTGGTCAACATGTTAGTTTTAGCAAAACAGAATATGTTTAAGTTCAGGATCAATGATACATTAGTTATTAAAATATGCAATATTTGGAAAAAAATCAATAGCAATATTTTTTTGCATTTGAAAATGCAGAAAATTCAATAAATGCAGGGTACTTATTTTCAGCAACATTATTGAAGGAATAGCCACTGGGGATTTCAGGAACCTGGCTGTATTTGAAAGGGATCAATAAGGACTTCACAGAGATGAATAAATTACATTCTCAATTGAAAGTTCATTCTTGTGAGGTTATGTCATACAGTATACTATAGGGGGATATTGATTTGTCATACTGTACATGAAGGATAGAGATGCATTTGTCCCAGATACAATATAATATGTAAAAGTAATATTTGCTGAACTAAGTTTAAATAAATAAAACATAATTATATTTGTTATACATTATTGGTCCCTTTTCATGTTATAAATGTCCTTTAGCCCTAATGGAATATAACAGCTAGGACCAATTACAGTAAATGGTACATTATTGTAAGGAAGAGCATTTCTTTTCTATAATGGAAGTCTGTTATACCCCACAGGGGATTCATATTCTGGAACAATTATATTGTGGAGGCGTGTATCTGTTTATCCATTTATGATATAGACGGCTGTGTGGTCCAGTGGTTAAAGAAAAGGGTCTTGTAACCAGGAGGTCCCCGGTTCAAATCCTGGCTCACTTACTGACTCATTGTGTGACCCTGAGCAAGTCACTTAACCTCCTTGTGCTCCATCTTTCAGGTGAGACGTTGTTGTAAGTGACTCTGCAGCTGATGCATAGTTCACACACCCTGGTCTCTGTAAGTCGCCTTGGAGAAAGGCATCTGCTAAATAAACTAATAATAATGATAAAACATGTTAAGAAGATTCATTTTTGTTGAGGGTATCAGAATAGGTCATGGTGTGTTCTCGTCTGTGATAGTTTGGGCTAACAACGACTAAAGCTATGCATTGGGCCTCTGTTATGAGATTATTTTTATTAACCTGCATTGTTGAAAGGCCTTAATGTGTTCCACTTTCATCCAGATTACTTATGTTAAGACTGGTTTAGATTGCAATAGATTTAACTAAATAAAGTAGTGATGGATTTGGCCACAGACACTGGGGTGACAACCACCTATTATCAGTATTTATATCGATGATCTTGGGCCACAATGCCAGTCAGTGGAATGGCGGTTGAAATGGCTTCCATTTATCCCAGACTTTAGCCCTCAGATGGAAAGGTCAAGCCCATTGTTTCCAGATCCTGGAGAGTTTACTGCTCATCCATCATGTCTTATCAGTTAGAGCAGTAGTGAGTGGCCAACACAATTCTGATCTCCTTAAGTCTAAGCTAAAAGATGGTATCAGAGTCAAATACCAATGTCTTCCAGGCTGCAGTGTCATGCTGCAGCATGCCAGTGTGATTCCCAATGCTGTCAGTTTAACCAGAACAGGTACTCTTGTCCTGCAGGGGGAATTACTCTCCTATCCTAGTTATCTGTTTTCTAACAGGAAATGCAGTAAATACTATAGAGAATAAATGCTGAAGTTAGTAGTGGTCATATGGGAATCAAAGGGCTGTCTGGCCCCAAGTTTCTTCATCTTCCATTGACCCAGCGGATAGAAGATGATATTGATTCAGGCCTTCTGGCTGTAGAATAAAAAAATTTTTCTGAGAAATTGAGATATGTATTTTTTTACTGCCATGCTCGCAAAAGAATATACAGTAGATAGCTTCCTGTGTATTTTAGAATATGTATCTTAATACATATAGTAATATGTTGTGCATTCTTTTTAAATATATTTACAGTCTGGAAGCAGTCAGCCATTGTATCATAATGTGTATTCATTCCAAATAAAAATCCAACTAAGCATCTTAGCATTTTTTTTAGGAAAAGATTCTCCCTTTGAACCCATGGCATATTGCAATTTACTATTTCTCATATTCCTAGTTGAACTTACCTCAGCATCATTAAGCCCTGTGATCAAATCATCATTTTTTGCTATCTGTGCAACAGAATATTTCTATTAGCGCTTTCTACTCATACAGCATACATTTTAAGTGTGAAAAGGGTTTATTGAGCTGACAATGTTTGACAGGGATGAGCAAACCTGTAATTGTGTAAGAGAAATCTGCACAACAATAATGTGGCCATCCTCTCACATAATTATAAAGCACTATTTCCTCAGAATGCATCAGTCAAACTTTTTGGTTCTATGTCAATTTTGCCCTCAGATCAATCTCTTTTAATAAATCCTCCATCCCAAAGCAGGCTGGATTAAAACAAAACAAAACAAAAACTATTGGTTTTGTGTTGAAGTGCCTACATTACAAAAGCCACCATAATATTTGTCATTCCTGACATATTTCTTTCGGAAAGGTGAAGGGTTAGTTGGACTGAACAGTATTTTCTCTGCCAGGATGGACGTTTAACAACATAAATAGTAATACATGAATTATATCCCTTCCAATTGCTGTGACTCTAATGATTCACGTGATGTTATGTGTCCAATGACTGTGAAAAATAATACTATGTAATGAAAGTGTGAGGGAGGAGACCCTCACATTGTCTCAGTATGTATCTGGACATTTACTGCAAATGTTTTTTTAACTGTTTTTGTATTGTGTTGCTGATCCTTGTGTCTAGTAACGAAAATAATAAAAACAAAATTCACTTACCTGTTGTATCGGGACTGGAGGCCTGTGGTTGGGAGCGTCCTGAAAAACAAAAACAAAAAGAAAGGTTAATCAAGAGTACTGTTTAGATAGTTGGTTTGGAAGGGTGCACACTTCCAGAACAATGTATTGCAGTACTATTGTTAAGATAAACTTTAAAATGAACAACAGTTATTTTAATGTGCATGTTTTTTGATATGCAATGGTTTAGGTAACCTGAGTTGGGTGTGGTGGTGTGGTCCTCCATCTTGACAGGAAGTGGGGAACCAGCCATGTTGGTGAGGGAAGGTTTTATTGACTTCCCTGGGTACTGACTTCCTGTAGTAGGGCAGTACCTGTAGAAGATATTGAAAGGTGGGATAGCTGATTTTAATTAAGTTTCCCTCTGCTTGTTTTAAAGCATAGTTTTAATGCACGTGTTAGATTAATGTTTAGTTATATATATATTCATTGAGTTATGTTTCTCTTTGAATACTTTGATATTTATTATTGATAACTGTTTGCTGGTTTGTTTTTATATAACCACCTGCATAATGGTTTATTCTGGGGGAGGGGGAGACCTGGAAGGGTATAAAGGCTGTTAGTTGGTTCAGTCAGGATCTTCCTTTTGTGTAGATCAGAGGGCAGTTTTGCAGCTCTGTGGTTGGACTCAGTTATTGAAGTCAGTACCTGTGATTAGGTGACTATAAATAGTTATTTTTGGTTTCCACTTTTTCTTTCTTCAAATTGTTTGATATTTTGTTCAATTAGTTTTTTGTTTACCATTGTTCTTAAATAAAAATAATTGGTTTTACACCAAACTTCTCTGTGATCTGCGTGCTTCCCTGCAAATCAACAACAGCCGCTGGCTGCACTCTCCAACAGAAAGTCAAATAAACCATCCCCTTAAAGTAAAGTTCTTTCAATACCTAGAAATAGACAGGCATAGTAACCATACAGTAGTAAAGTTTAAATTTGGACAGTAATTGGCTTGCTTTTACATTGCTTTCACCATATATATTTGTACTTTACCATACATATGTGTGATTTATCATGCTTTTACACTGGAAATAGCACTGCGTTTATGTAATTTAAGACACTTTGGTAAGGAAGTATTATTTAATAAAAGATACTCACTAATGGAACACCTGCCTTGTTGAAAAACACTGTTAAATAACCATTTGATTGTGCACCAGCCCAAAGCATTCAGTGAGTATTACTATAGTTCATGTCTACTTTCCATGTAGCAGAGATACCATTGTTGTACAATGCAAAGAATATTCATTATTTGTAACTGAACATTATCTCTTCTTCATGAATTATAGAAGGTAAACAATGCTGGCATTTATGCCACTTCAGCCTGCCATGGAAATGCGAGGACTGGCAATGTTAGCTTTTAATCACAAGGCTTTTTGTGTACATTCATTCTAATGCAGAAGCACTGAATAAGCATTCTGTGCTCCATGAATTATTAAAGAGCTGAGAAATGACAATTAGCTTGGCAGCCAGCTCTGACTTTTTATGCAGAATTTGCCCTTTTATTCTAATTGTCATCTTTTTTTCATGGAATAAAAGGAGTTGCATGTATACACTTTTTTATTCCCCTATCTAAAATTTGGATTAATTGGCAACCATTTCTGGCTACGGTATAAAACGGTATATTGATGCGTCCCCCTGTTCTTTATTAAACCTGGTATCAGAAAAGTAGTGTCAATGTATAACAAGGAGCTGCATAAAAAACTTTCATTAAACTGTCATGAGGTGGAAAATAGATTTTAGAAAATGTGTGAAATAATTGCTTATAGTATTCCATGCATGTATGTCTGCCAGACTGGAATTTTGCCAATACCACACAAACACAATCAACTACGCTATAACTATGGATTATATTTATGGCTTTCTATATTACAGATTCCTTAACTACTTGTGTCTCTTATGGAACCTTGTTTATAGAGTGTTCATAAACATTCTCTTGTGTTAAACTGTGCATTAAGTAATGTTTTTTGTTCTTTAAAATAGTGTTATGAATAGGGACTAATATCCCATTGTTATTTCATTGTCACCTGTTGATTTTTTTCCAAGTAAAGTTGAGCTAGTACTGAGCAACTGTACTTGTTACTTTGGAACCATGTGGTAGATACATAGTCTGGGCCCTGGGGAAAACCTGAAGTGTGATGCTTCTGGTCAGTTCTTTAGTTAATGCCCTATATCATCTAGACTAGGAATACACATTAGGCAGGGATATTGTTTTTAGTTTCACTTTCATCTTTAATCTCAAACATTCCTATTTTAACACCACTAGGGTATTGTACACATAAGCACCTATTGTGCTGAAGCCGAGGGCAATTAATATAATAAGAAGGGCTTTACCAGATGGTAAAGCCTTTTCTATTGCTATTACTGTAGAAAATGGTTGCATAAAAAAAGGGTTTTCATTTTTTTTAAATTTTTTTTATTGATTTTATGTGCTAGTTTTAGTTGTGGATGCATACAGACGTTTTCCTCATATTGCACCAGTAATGAGGTACTCAGAATTTCATATGTGGTCTGGAAGAATTCCTTCAATATCACAGTTAGAAATGGCCTTTACAATATGAACATGTCTAAGTAATAACTTTATGTTAAAAAAATATATTTTGCTTACATACAGCTTTCCTTCAGTTCAGCCACCTCGTACATAAAGGCTAACGTGGTTTGTGATCTGTTTATTTTTATCTACCTTATCTACTAAAATATGTAAAAGAATAAAATAAACATTTTTAGTTTTTATCAGAATTTGCAGGCTTATATTTACCAATCAGGTTAAAGGAAATCCATTTTGAAATTTGAATTATGGCAGTCTGTCTGTATTTGTTCCTAGCGCATTTTAAAAACTAGCAAACGACAAAACAAACAACAAATGTAACTGATGGTTTGTGAAATTTTAATTGCAGCGTCATCATTTTTGTTTTATATATACGCTGCTATTAGAACAGCAGTGACATAATTAAAATGACAAGTAAAGTGGGTCAGATTCACAAAATGCAATGACCAATAATGTCATCTTGCAACATCATGATAACTGATTTTGTGACACTGCACTACCTTTTTAGAATCTTTAGCAGTTTAGTGCTCATGTGCAGACAAGTAGCCACAGCATAGTATTCTTTTCTTCCTACTCTTTAGCTTTTCTCTTCTCATATTTAAAAAAAAAAGTAAAACATTTTGAAGAGCAGTGAAAAGGTATTTGAGGAGTAATCCACAAAAAAGGAATAATTTTAACAACGTCAAAGCTATTGCCTAATTGTATAATTAAGTTTTAAGATGTACTGTCATGCGATGCCTGAATCATACCAGACAAAAAAAAAGTTTTCAGTGGTTTAAAACTGAATTAAATAGCGGACTAAACTGATGTTAACACAAATTCCCCCCAACTGATGTAAAACACAAGTCAGATGTGTTTAATAGGCATAACAGAGTTTATAAAATGTACTTGACCTAAAAAATCCTGAAGGAAAAGATTACTTTCAGAAAACCAATAACAGTGTGTGTGTGTCTCTTGTATCTTCATAAGTAAAATGACTGGTTTATTCCTGAATGTCGCCTCACTGCAATCAAAGTGAGGGTTCAGGACTGAACACCAGTGGATGACCTTGGTACTTGTTGTCTAGTCAATCAACTGTTTTCACTAAGCAAACATAAGCAGTAGATGCTGCCAAGCTACTGAACCTCAGAGAGCTCAGGCTAACTGATCTCCGTCTGGCCTTGCCTGGCGCCTCACCAGTAGTTGTTCCTGTGGCGCAGTAAGGAAAAGCTAGTGTGAGTGCAAAGGCCAATGCAATGTTCCCCTTGGGACCCCAGCCAAAACAGGCAACTCAGCAAAGCCAATGATTTTAACCAGCAAACTCCTGATTGCATGACTCACATTTAGTGTTTAGTAAGACTTTACCACAGGAATAACATCTACATATCTTACGCACTTCCTCTGAGTTGTGAAGTACAGTACAACATCACATATCTGACCCCCTGTGGACTGGGGTATAGGCGGATATGTGAAAAAGTCAGATTTGCGAACATCTATAAAAAAAGCATTTCCACATCCATAAATAGGTTAGTGAACAAAAACAACACGCAAACTGCTTTAAATATGGGAAATGTTTTTGTTTTTAAGGTAAGCAAATATAAACAAGATTAATTAGGCTAATACACTGACAAATACACCGTGTTGCTATGCAGTTTGCTATAAGCCATCTCCATGCAAAGCTTTTAAAAAAAAAAAAAAGAAAACTGTAAATGTACAGTAACCTGCAACTGATGGCTTCTTTCTTAACTCTAGAAGTCCCTGCCTCCCTGGTTCTGCTTTCTTAATACTGGTATCTCTGTCACGGTACTTTGCACTCTTTCTTGATATTGCCAACAGCCGATAAGCAGCTCGGTTTGATTATTGCTTCAGCTATTTTAAACAAACGGCAGGTAAGCATTACGTATATGAAGCTTGCTTTGTTTAATTCAAATGCATTTAAAAGCTACAACAACACGCTGCCAATATATGCAAGCGTGCGCTCCATCATATAAACACATCACACAAAAAAAAAAACTTTCTCGCCTGGTGTTGGTGTATTGAAACGTCACTGCTAACACGCAGCTGACTGACACACGCACACAGCCCACCTCTCTTAAAGGGGAACGCACCAAAAGGCTGATCGCTATAATGCTTTCTTTCTGTTTCCATTGCGGAAGCTGCATTTGCTGCCAATGCCATTACTCTAGTAGCCTATTTTTATATTTATTTATTTATATAGCGAAGCGGTTAATTGAATTCCGCCCCATTAATTCATCATGATTTAAAAACATAGTTTCCCCTTTTCACTCCATCCATTCCGAATGAATTCACTGTTTATTCTTCACTAATTCATACTCACCCACCAGGGGATTGTGAGAAGTGTTAATTCAGGCATGAATGCATGCCTTATACATGTGACAAACATCATGTTACAAAGGAACATGGAATGAATATGGGTAATTTAACCCACATGAATTAACAGGGCTGAATTCAAAATGAATGACTTCAGAAATCATAGGAAGTGCATGGGATATTCAGGTGTTTTTCATGTGGTATTCAGTCGAAATTTATTATCAATTTACAGCTAGTATTTCAAAGGGTTACCGTGTGTTTCATGGGTGAGCCTTTGTGTATTAACCCCTGCATGTCCCTTGTGATGGGAATATGGGAGAAATGACTTTCTGACGACTGTCTGTATTGCACATCACATTTTTACATATTTTGAGCCAGAAAATTGCTTGTCCAGACATTCTTTAGCCTGAATTATTGGATGTATAAAAATCATGCCTGTTACTGATAAAATGTTTGCATTTATACAGTACTGTGTCTGCATGTTGAATCAACATCAGCAGAGATATCATGTTGAGTTTTGATATGTTGTACTATTGAGTGGAGTTTGTTGATTGCGCTATGTTTCCTGTAGTAATATTTTAGATTGTTTTAAAGTTGTTTTTATTCTTACTTCATCAGCATTTAGTTACCTTTAAGCTGGTCAATGACATGATTTCCTCCACACTGACTTCATCCTGTTTTTGGAACAGTTTCCATGGAAATGAAAAGACAGGAGAATGAAGACACCACAGAGCAGGTTTTTTCCCCAATATGTCAGATCATGTAGACATGAACCAGCTTTAGAGAAAACAGGAAACGATAATTAAACATTAAACAAAAATTAAACATAAATATAAAACATAATGGAAATCAACCTAACAATGCTATAAAAGGGTAATTTTAAACCTGCTTTTCTAAAAATAACAGTGGACTCACAGTAAGAAAAAATAGTAAATTACATACAAAATGAAATAATAATAATAATAATAATAATAATAATAATAATAATAATAATAATAATAATAATAATACAGTTTGTGTTAAATGTGCAATTGCAGATTTCATTTTTGTGTTATGTTCAATTGTTCATAAATACAAATCACGCTATTTTCATAAAACACATCATCAATGTGTTAATTTATGCTTTTATTTTACTTAATTTCCGTGGCGTTGAACAGGTGGTGTACACACAGAGTATTTATTATTGGCCCATGAGGGAGATTTGGAGGGGCAGAAGGAAAGCACAAGTGAAGGGTCAGACAAGAGCTTTGCAGTTCTATTCCTGTCTTTAATTACTGATCTGTTTTAGATTGTAGCCCATGCATAATGCACACCCACTTAGATAATTCCCAGGCTGCATTCTACTTGACTTTACTAAACTAATGAGTGGTTTCTGTGGGATGCTGCAGACAGAAGTGTTTAAACTAAGGAGCTGGTCTATCTGTGTTTGTACACATTGTAATTACTGTGACCTGTCTAGGTCTGGTCAAGATTATATATAAGTATGTTAAATCTAGCAGTAAGATATACATCTTCATTACAGCCACTGGCATGTCAATTATGGTGTCATGAGAAGATGCTATTTATTTTATATTAGGATAAGTGTATTCATAATGCTCTTGCCAACTGAGCAAGTATATGATGTACAGGGGCTGTAGCCCTTCAGGGGTTAGAATGTCTTGCCATAACACTTTCAAAAGATAACCTGCTTGAAATTTAAGGCACCTCTTGGAATTCCCTTCAACAGTAAAGCCAGTTTTAAAGAGTGGCATCACAGTCGGTGACATACCTTGGTTATTTAACAGTATTTAGTTGATAAAATGGGCCACTTACACACAGCAGAAAAACAAAAACTGCATACTGAATGTAGCGTATCTCTGTTTATGCCTAATAAGAATCATTTTAATTATCTTCACAGAGCAATTCAGGGACAGATTAGGTCTTCCCAGTGTGCCACTCTTTTTGGATGCTCAGGAGTTTTGACAGACGATGACACTGAACACTGCCGAAGGTCAAAGGAACATTTCACGAATCCTTCACAGCTACAGTCTAGTTTTATTTTATTTTTATTCATTGCACATGAAGCTCTATCTGAGGTCCTAAGAGACTGCATTCCATTCTTTCGTTGCAACACCAACAGCTGAACCTCAGCTTATTTCAGCAACACTGGAAAGATAGCTTCATTATTTAGATTCTATTTCCTCTACCCGCCCAGCTGCCAATATGCGACTGCTGAATGATTTAAACCATTGTATAATTTAAGAGCTTTTCTAAAATACTTTTGTTGTACATTTACAGGCAGACGAACAGTAGCTCAGTATACAACAAAGGCATGGGCTTGTATTATGAAATAAACAACAACTTTACTCTGAGGTGGTATTTCTCAACAACTGCTGCACAAAATGTCATGAAATTTACTCAGCAGCATAATCTGCAGAAAGTGATAAAAGAGCGGTGTCACATTGTTTTCTATGCAGGATCATGCACAATTATTAAAACTTTATTATCTCAACACCTGCAATGCCGGTGTAGCCGGTCTAACCCTAACCCTAACCCCTAGCCTAACCATAACCCCAACCCTAACCCTAACCCCTACCCTAACCCTAACCCCTACCCTAACCATAACCCTAACCCTAACCCTAACCCTAACCCCTACCCTAACCATAACCCTAACCCTAACCCTAACCCTAACCCCTACCCTAACCCTAACCCCTACCCTAACCATAACCCTAACCCTAACCCTAACCCTAACCCCTACCCTAACCCTAACCCCTACCCTAACCATAACCCTAACCCTAACCCTAACCCCTACCATAACCCCTACCCTAACCCTAACCCTAACCCTAACCCCAGTGCAGTCAAGAGGTTGGTTGGTATCACACCAGACTTGCTACTCAGTGGTAGAAGAAAATGTGATTACATATGTATCAGTTCTATTGATACAAACAATTGTAGACTATAACCTCCTGTCAGCTGAATTAAAAAGACGAGTTGTGATAGTTAGAATTGCAAGAAAGACAGGAATACAATATTTTGCACAAAGCTGCACTATTACATACACATGCCCTATAGTTAGTAGTGAGCAGTTTGAATTGTTTAACTGCAGCAGCCTGAGCACGGTTGTTTAGGGCCCTGGATACCACTGAAACTGAAACCTTTTGCAACAGTTGGCTTGCATTTGATGTTTACAAATGTATTATGTTTTTGATGGATTACATAAAATGATCTGGCAGTACAGAGATCACCTGTATAGAATGACCCTGTCTATTTAGAACAATTTAAGGTTGTTCCTTGAGTGGATATTACAGGCAGATTGCACTGCATTTCATGTGATAAATATTTAACTTTTGTACAATTAGTATCAGACCACTTAACAAGTGGAGCATAGCTCTTAAAAAAAAAACTTTTCGTGTATAGCTTTCTGTTGTAGGATGTCTGACAAAAACCTTTTGTTTGTAACTCTTTGGTAATTTATAAATGTATTTTCTTTTCCTTTCCTTTGTTTTTATCTGTTTTTTATATATTGCCTTGCAAACAAAGTTCCATTGTTGCCCAAGGCTATATACAGTACCAAAGTCAAAGAAGCTGAAGATTTTTACGTCTATTTATTTAAATACTGATTAGCTTTCAATGAAGTATTTTCGTATTATATATTATATCATCATGAGGACTAATGAATTCATATTTCACAATGGCCTTTTTAAACAACAATTGGGAAAACTTAATTAAGACAGATGATGCAGACAGTATGTAATGTATGTAATGCTGCTAGTTTATTTTGTTTTTTTGTTTTTTTAAGGGCTGGACACACAATATCATCTCACTTATAATGAATACTGTAGATACATTATTAAAAACCTTAATATAAAATAATGCTTTTTTCCAAGGTTTTCTCTGGGAACAATGCAAGCTGGCATTACAGTGGTACCCAATGGTAGGGATGACAACATGTTTCTCAACATGTCTTCTCCTAGACCTATCCTTAGTCTCCTAATTTGTCTACTCATGTAGACAACTCTATCTAGCCACACGTACGGTATGTACTGTAGACAGAACAAAGACTTTGATAGTTTTGTGTGGGCATGTTATATCAAACAATCATCTTCTCTGTATCAAGAAAACCATTACACACTTTATTCTCCAAAGCTACTGTGAAACACAATTCTATTCAATTGTATTAAAGTCATCCAAGCTTTAGCCTCCAGCTGTTCACGTCCTGGTGGTTTTAGCAGCAATGCTTTGACAGGAACTGGGTTTTTGCCAGATTTTACCATAAGCTTTCCCAAGATAACGTATAAAGTATTTTTTAAAGTCAGTAACTTGTGTGCATTTGAGAAACACTGTTGTTTTGTCTTTATAGTATGAACCTGCTAAGGTTTGCCTTAGCTAGGGTTCTGAAAACTTCTGCTGTCAGTGAGTCATGTGTCAGATTTCTGACTTGCTCAGTGATCTGTACCTTATCTCAACAGTAGATCCTTTCTACCGATTGACAGCTATGAAGAGCTGTATTTCAAATATATATCCCAGGGTTCAATACCATGCTACATAATAGATATAAGATATTACAGCACCCTGTAACTACTGGTGCTGCAATGATGTTCATACTGTAGAGTCACAAACCCTACAAACGGTCTAATTTACAAATAATTTAACACTTTTATTTTATTTTTTTTAAATTATTTTATTTTATTTTTTTTAAAATAAATTTAGTCGTTGCCAATTATTTTTATTATTTTGTCCCAATTTGAAATGCCCAATTATTTTAGGCTCAGCTCACCGCTACCACCCCTGCGCTGACTCGGGAGGGCGAAGACGAACACACGCTGTCCTCAGAAGCGTGTGCCGTCAGCCGACCGCTTTTTTTCACATTGCGGACTCACCATGCAGCCACCCAAGAGCTACAGCGTCGGAGGACAACGCAGCTCTCGGGCAGCTTACAGACAAGCCCGCAGGCGCCCGGCCAGACTACAGGGGTCGCTGGTGCGCGGTGAGCCGAGGATACCCTGGCCGACCTAAGCCCCCCCCCCCGGGCGGCGCTCGCACAAGTGTGCCGTCCCTTGGGAACCATCCTCGGTTGGCAAAGGAATAGCCTGGACTCAAACTCGTGACTTCCAGACTATAGAGCACATCTTGCGCTCCACGTGGAGCGCCTTTACCGGATGCGCTACTTGGGAGCCCCACACTTTTATTAACAGTAAATGGTTTAAATATGATATTAAATATTACATACACAGGTGTGCAGGGTGAGTAATACAGGCAGGGGAGCACAGGCTTGTGTCTTGGCTGTACAAAGCCATCAGTCTCTGGGGATTCCAGAGGAGGCGTGGCATTGCCTGGTGGTGCTGCAGGTTAGGGATGCTAAATGGACATTGCACTAGCAGCCATATGAGCTCAAAGTGGACTCCTGCTGGGCTGGCCTTTTGCCTCCAGGGACCTAATTTTCAGCGACATCCACTGAAAAGTTCCTGGGTGTAAAGAGGCAACTGGCTTGGTCATGGGATCAGCTGACTCCCACTGGGGGGAAAATAATTGGGCACAGCTCATTTTTCCATTACAAATGCTTTATAAATACTAAGGCATTTTGTTTAACGTCTCTAATCTTTACCTTATTTTATTCTGTGGGCTCTACATTGGCACACTTCACACTTAAAACACCCTTTGTTTTACACTTCCTTTTCACTTACCGGTACTAATTATCTTCTAATTGTGTTCTCCTTCTCCAGTTCAGGCTTAATTTAGAATCAGCTGTGGATGTATTCTGAACACATTCAATTAGGTGCTTTTTTCCGTCTAAAAATAGGGGGTGATATTTCAAATAAAAAGTCAACATGAAAAAAGTGTATCTTGTGTTTGTTAAAGGCATTAAATCAGTCTACTGAAACACTGCTTGACAGCCACAAACATTTTCCAAAAAAAGTGGCATTATTCTGTAGCACAGTTACAAATTATATGACACATATATGCTTTTTGACTATTACAGCAATGCAAATATGGTTACTGAAGTAATAAAACTATATGCAGCATGTTATGGATTTTTTTATAGGTTTGTGATTTTTGTAAACTGCAAAGAAAGAAAGATGAATTGAAAACCTTATCCATACTATAATATAATAGCACTAAACAATGAAACAATAAAGGGAATGCATCTGTCAACCTTGCTAAATATATTTGGGGATTTTCTGTTGTTGTCACCAGAAAACGGTGACAATGGTGGAATTAGTACAGTATGCTATGAACAGTCATGGTGCATCCTCTATTAATCCCATGTGGACTACCTGACATTCCTGTTAAATGTCAAATTGCAGCACAATGTCACTTAGGAAGATTGACTCTTATTGAGCAACCAACACCATTTTCTGCAGCACCAGGTTTTCAACAAAGGCTCCCCATTAAAGTAGTAACCAAGACCAGCCTGAAGAGACAAGGCTCTATGGGAGTATGGCTGCCCTTTCATTTTCTGGTGACAATTCGCAAATATATACAGCAAGGCTGACATTTAAAATAATGATTCATTCTCTTTACTGTCTCAAAGTCAGATTAGGTAAAAAACATATCTCTCAACATTTGTTGTATAAGGAAAATAACACCACTTCACCAGAAGGTCTTTGCTTGTTACGTTTTTAACGCTAACATGCACATTATACTCCAATTAATGCACTCTTCTCTTTACTGAATTATATCTTTCTCCTCTGCCTGTGTGTCAAGATGGCACATATTGATTAATTGGCTGATTCACTTTTTAGCCGCTGCATGCAGACTAGCACACGTTCAGTTTCTTTTCAATAAGAATTTGTCTTTCATTGTATTATCTGTATAAGACCACTTACAAATCTCATTATACCAGTAAATACATTTACACATTTTTAAATAACCAAATATTAGACCATGTACTGTACAGGAGCAGAAGCCACCAATTGAAGATTGGAAAATTACCATGTCCAATTTTAATTTCAGAAAGCTTCTATTTTAGATGTATATGTCTAATATATGTCTGGTCACAAATTAAATATTTTATAGTTTCAACTCAGTCTCTAAACGAAGAGTTGTTCAAACTAATAAAGCAGCCATAATTGTATTTAACAACGCCTTATTCAGTTGACTTTAGTGAAGTCTGTGTCATAATACTGGCAAATTGTGCCAGGCTGTTTAAGAGACCCAACTTTCTCTGCTTCAGAGGGAATGACCTCCTGGTCATCTTTAAAGTAGTGCACTGTAATCTGACAAATATCCTCTGTCTACTGTCAGTCCCCAATGGCACACACAACATTCTACAACCAAAAGTGATAGAAGCTTCATTTCAAATAAAATGATTTTGACGTGAGACTGAATACAGTGCAGTTACTGTATTTGTTGTGTTAGTTTCTTTTGTCTCTTCAGGGAAAACACACAAATACACAGAACAAGAAGTGAGTACTTACAGTACCAGAGAAACCCAGTGAAAGAAAACAAGTAATCGGTTGTAAGTTAAATTATAATGACGTCTTATCAAGGTAGATTTTCATTTCAGGTATTAATTATCTCTGAATTGGCATTACTGTAAAGATCCACGAACTCGTAATGAGTGCTTTGAATTTGAATGTGATTTGCCTTAGAGAAATAAATGAGCGATGCTTGCGATTTGTAAGACTCTCTTAACTTCCTCAGCTGGTGCACCTAGATTGAACAAGCATCTTGTAATCTGCCACTCATCTGCTGAAGCACACCGTATTCATTTGTCTTGTTGTCAGTCTGCTTGGGACCTGCAAGCTTTTTTTCATTTTATCAGTGTACCGAGGCAAAGCAAGGAGTGATCCTGCAGGGTTTTTTTTTAAAGAGCTTTGGAAAATTATTAACTCTGCATGCTCTAAATACCTGCTTATAAAAAAAGAAGTTTTTTTTGTTAGTAAGTTTCAGTTCCAACTAATTAGATATAGAGACGACTGCTGCTGAATGGTGTGTTAGTTTCACACGCCATTTATAATTTGCCCTATGAGTATGGCAAGGCCGTTGAAAGTGGCTAGTCCTAAATTGGCTGCGTTACAGATATTTTCATTATCTACAATTAGAATCCTATATTTAATGTATTTTCTCATACCACATGATGTTTTTTTTTAGAGATTTTGGGTTGTTGTACAGTATCCTATGGTGTATAATACATTTAAATACTTTTGTCGACAATATATATATATATATATATATATATATATATATATGATGTCACCAATGCAAAATTTCCCAAAAAGCATCTTACACAGCTACATACTCTATCTAATCCTTAAGATGAAACAGATGGGATTCCAAGTACATGCAAGTGGATATATAACTGGCAGAAGTGTAGCTGTATAACATTTGCCTATGACTTTAAAAAAAAAAATCTGGTGCATCTGGGTTTGGAGATTTCATCTTTTATTTTTAAATCTGTGTAGGCCTCCTGCTTAGGGAGGCATATTAATATCTGACTGACTCACAAGCTAAAATTACATAATCACTTTAAAATTAGATGTGTATACACGAATAATATGATGCAGTGTGTGTTTTATAAAACTACATTATTATCCTCCTCTGAAAGTACCTAAATGAAGTTGCTATGTGTGACGTCATTCAAAAAGAACAAAAGAAAAAAGAAAAAACTGTTATGCATGTCATGATACTTCGTTTTGTTATATAGCGGAATGTCTGCACCTCACCTGCAGAAACAGGCATCCTTTTCTTCTATGCAGAAATAACCAGTGCTTACCACAGGTATAAACAGAATGAAAATTACAGCAGCTATCACACTGTCTATGCTTCTAATGAGACCAGAGAAAGAAGACATTTGACCTCAAGTAATGTAATGAGGTTCCCTGAATCAATTTATATTAAAATGAGCTGGCACTTTTAACTTTGGCTACCTGTTATCTGTGAATATTAGAATCCCTAACAAAATGTGACTTTTCTATTCTCCTGGGGAACTCCAGGAAAGAGACTGAATTAAAGGATTATAGGAGCAGACAAATAGTTCACAGGGTTAATGCCAGGTTTTTTTATTTTTAATTTGCCAATTTTTAACATGCAGGGTGGTCTTTTTGCCTTCTAAACTAATTATCATGTAGAAGACATGAATGTTTATTTACAAGGATGTCAAGAATAGCTTGAGGCAATTGTATTTTGCATGTTGTGTGATAAAAAGTTGTTTATATTATTTCATTTTTTCCTTGTATCAAAACTGCAGACTTCTCAACAGTAAAACAAATAAAGTTAAATAAAAGCACTCCAGCTCGTTCACATTTCATTAACTCTGTCCAAGTGTCCAGCAGCTCAACTGTATGGATATTCCTGCAGCCATTCCATCCTGAATGAGTGTCCCAGCACTGCTTATAGTACAATATGTCAGCCAGTTCACTAGCATGATGCTGAAGTGGCTACAGCTAATACAAAAACTACTAATCTTACCTATTTGACGCAAGCTGTTTTGAAAGAGCATTAAAGATAAAACTAAGTTATTTGATCGCTTCTGATTTCGCAAATGTTTTGCAATGAAAATGCAGCTAATGTTTTTTTTTTTTTTCCCTTGCAGTTGTGTGGCTCTTAGAAGAAGTGGATGCTATTATTATTATTATTATTATTATTATTATTATTATTATTATTATTATTATAGTGATTTTGAAGAGTATTCAATTGTTTTCAACCTTATTATAGTTAAACTTCATTGCAAGACAAGGCTGTATCATGCAAACTGACTCATTCCAAGTAATTGATTTGGTTCTGCTTTATCTAGATTCATTATCCTTAATGAGCAGAAGGCGGTCTTGTTTGATCCTAACACTACAGAATTACACAGCTATTTTCATGTCTCTCCATTTGCCCCACAGGTTAGGAAATAGGACAAATAGTTTGCATTCTACATAAGAAAGGCACCATTATTTTACATAACATCATTTAAATTAAAACAGCTTTGGGAAAAGGTGCTACATTGTTATTGATACATGGGAAACATGAACATCTTTACTCCAAGACTGTCAGCTAGCAGCAAATCAAGATCAAGTTCAATCAATCTTTCATCAGTGGGGTAACAGAATAACCTGCTTAGCTGTCTGTGTGATTGATTCTCTGATTATATGCATGCCTAGTCTTCAGGAATGTACAAATTACTAAAACCAAACTGGGTGAAAGAGGTAGGCTGGAAAAGAGATACAAGATAAAGATCATTTAATGTGGATTGGGCTTGTCAATTGTCAGTTAACATCATTTAAACAGTAAGTACTGTAGCTTCAGTTTAATAGACACATATATGAATGACAAACTGGTTCAAAACCTGGTCTTATATACTGTAGATTCCCCACACAACAAGACATCTTTCATTGTTTCATGGTTATCATGTCAATTGAAAACATATATTAGTCACAGTAAATCTGACTATCTCTACTGTTGCTATTTTACTGAAAAGCGCTTTTGCTGGGTTACCGATGTAAGATTTAATAGGTTCGTTTATTTCTCAAAAATAATAATTCCAGTCCTTTTGATGTGATTAAAAAAAAAAAAAAGTTTAATTCCGGAACCGAGGAAAAATCAATCATACACAATACGGAACGTAACCACATACGAACTGTACGGACAAATCTTCAAACAAAAATACTGTAGGGTTAACCCTACAGGACCCTTCAGCGTCGTCCAATGAGCTTGATGAAAGAGGGTCCAGAAAACCAGCCCCCCTTCTTGGAGTCGCCCAGCTGAAGTCTTTGACGATCAAGCTAGCCCAGGCTTGAGACTTGTACCTGTGATCGTAATCAGTATTTTAATTAACAAAGCAATTCATACATAATCAGGGGTACTCAGCCCAAGGTAACAACTGCTCTCTATGCCATAAAATAAACCACTTTGTTCTGTTGTCTATGTGATAGAAGCAGGCACCAGCCCTAGTTATTTATTTGCGAGAACTGGACTTTGGTTGGGTTTGATAAACCCTATGTTAACAACTTTGGCAAAACAAAAGGGACCAGATCTTTATCCTGCTTTCCCAGTCTCTATGTACAAAGCTACTCAGAGAGAGGGCATTTAATGATTATGTTTTTATATAAAACTTTAAATCTTACACCAATATCATCAGTATTAGTTTAAAAATATATTCCCATCCACAGAAAAGAAAAAAACGCCAGCGTTATAAGTAACATGGCCTAATTATTGAGCCATTAGCTCACTGACTTTTACGCATTGCTAGTTATCTGATGGTTCTGTTCGAGAGGCATCCAGCCGAGATGCTACTGACAGCCCCTGGGCAGGAGCAGATATCAGTAAATATGAATGTACATTGACTGCCTGCTGGCACTGTATTTAGTCTATGTTAGTAGGCACCAGCATGACCACAAGTGAATGTCATGAGGAACAGGTTATGCAACAATCATATAATGCGCTGACCTTTTTGGTGGTTCAGATCATAATTGCTATGATGTATTTGATTAGTTTTATATCATTATGTCAGAGTCAGTAATGTAGGTCAGGGAATGGAAATGTCATAGGTAGTAAAACATGGCTTATTTCTAAAAATAGGTATTTTAAGATATTTCAAGATATTTCACGATTATACATAGTAAAAAATAGCGTTGTCACATTCAAAATTGACCATTTTCTGTAGCTATTATACAACAAATGTTCCTAAATATTTAAATGCTTACCTGAAAAAACAGTAAACGCAAAATTGTAGATTTTTTTTTGTGTCTACCTTTTAAAGACATTCCACTTTCACCATCAGTGAATTATCAATAAATAAATGTAAATATAACAACAGACACCCCTTCTAGTAGTGGACAGAGCGATATTTAGCAGAAATATTTGATGCAGCCCCATGCAGAATTTTCATGGGGAACTACATTATACGATAATGGGTACATTTCATGGTAATCGTGAAATCTGTGATAACAGTGAAAAAAACACAGCCTTAGCCATAGGTTCTTACCTGAACACAGCAGAGGCATCCCAGCATGCCACACTCCTCTAGCAAAATCTTTAGACCAGGGATTGCTGACACTGTAGCTAATCAAACCCATCATCAGAATTCTGAGTTTAAAAAAAAAATGCCTATCAAAGGAAAAAAAAATCAATAAATTCTATTTTGTTTTCATAATAAACATTCCTGTGCTTTAAAAGCCGAAGCTTGTATTTTAAAAAATGGTCACAAAGCACTTTCCATTGCTATCTCTACCATCTTTAAATTATGCTGGCCAGGACAGTAGGTGGGTGCATGTGATGGGTGCATTGTGATTGATGCAGTCATGAGAAGTACAACACCTAACCAGAGGGCTGACAGCAACTTGTAATGATTTCCTGTGCATGTGCGCACTGTCTGAGTTACATGCTGTAAAGGGGTGTCTAAGACTCGTGGAGCTTGGCTCTTTTAGTGCAGTGTAGTAAGTTCAATCTGGAGTCCAGATGGCTCAGGTTTGTGTCATGGGGAAATTCACCACAACTACATGCCAGAGAGATTTATAGATTCTTTAAAATCATCAAAATCATCAGACGAATGAACACAGTGTAATAGTGCTTTATACTGTAGAAATAAAATCTGTAATCAGCAGCATAAAACCTATTCAGTATTGTCTGAAACCACAACAGTCAGGTTTTGATCAATGGTACTTAAGTTAACTTTTTAGTCTTTCCTGGTAAAATGTTTAGCATAACACCTCTCTACTAGAAGTCACTTTCTGTTTTCTTGAATTCAAATATAGTTTTTCTTTATTAAGACATGACTTATTTAATTATTTCTATTTTAACAATAGTTTGCGGGATGGAAGCCAGGGCTGCGTAAGGGTTAGGTAGAGGCTTGGCCTCGGGTGCATAGAGGTTGAGGCGTGGCTTCAGGGATAAAAGTGCTTAGGAACGTGTAGGGGAGAGATGCTGAAGGGGAGAGAAAAGGACGGGCCCGGACCCACCCGGGGGAGCCTTCTTGAAGGGTTTGAGGCCAGGCGTGTTGGTCTACCGGGCCCCTGAAATGACAGAAACTCCGACTCTCGAGAGCTGTTAATAGGCGTTGCCCCGCAGCTGGGTTCTCGAGAGCTCTTAATAGGTGTTGCCCCACAGCTGGATTTCCCTCAGAGGACGGAACGGTTTCAGAACTTTGAAAGAAAAAAGAGTCTGAAAAGACTGTTAGTTGTGAGACTCGAGCACTAATGTAAGAGGGCCACGTCCCAGGAGGATAGAGAAAGAGCCTTCTCGTCTTGAGGCAAGATATACCACATCAGCTGTGAAAGAATAGTTTGGCCGGTGGTCCACTCTGACCATTTGAAGAACCTGCGTATTACCGACTCCAGGCTGAGGAAGTGAGACTCACTATCCCCCCGAGGGGACCGACACAGAGGCACGTGGCATATGAAGAACAGAGGAGGAGGAGGGAGGAGGAGGAAAAAGCGAACGCAAAGGAGAGCATAGGCTGTGAGGGGTCTAGATTGTTTGATATGAGGATAGGAGGATAAGAGGATAGGAGGAGGTGGAGCCCTGGCTACTGTCCCCTGAATTACACACAAGATTTAACGTATATAGGGTGCACAAGGAGATAAAATATCAGACGAATAAATTGACATGGTCTTTAACCAGATCAGTCATTTGGATCGACATAGGCTGCTAATACTGACAATGGACTCTTTAAGACGAGTGGGTGTGTTTCCACTACAAATGACTTAAATCACCATGAATTCAGTAATATAAAAGACATATACGTATTTCCTAAAGCCCATTACGGTTTTATAAATTTACTCTTTTGAGTGCTGTGTTATCTTTAAATTAACAAAATTGACTGTGTAGTTCTAAAAAAAAACTACCTTTCTTAACATACAGTACTCCATAATATTAATTAACTTTACATCGTCATCAATTCCTTCAGGAAGTTCAAGCATATTAAATAATTGAATAAGCTATAATTAGTTTTATAGCATTGGTTCCACCAATAACTTTTAGTTTTGTTTCTGAAATTGGGTAAACAATGGAATTGAATGAGGCGGTAGTGCTTAATTGTTTAATTTCCTGTCACCAACAGCGCCGCAGCCTTTCTGGAAGGCATTTCAGAAATATTTATTACGGTATTAAAGGATGTGTTTAGAGGAATCAGGGCAATGTATTGCTGTATTTTGCCGGAAATGGTGCAGTGTGCACTGTACAATTTGTAAATTCAACGACACAAATTGTGACTAAAAGTCTTGTTCAATGTTTTGAAGCAGTGGTCCTTGCCAGATGACACCATTGTGATCACCTCAATGCTTTGCTGTTAATTTTAGATTGTGTTTTATCTGACATACACCCTGCACGCATCTGCTAAATGTTAGTAAATGTATGTTGTGGATACAAATCTTTGTCAAAAAAGCAGATTATTTATGAATCCATTACAGCTATTAAATTGTACTTTAAGATTGTATCTGTCAGGCATCTGTAAACCTAGAGCATTACCACTGAGCAGAATGAAACAAAATGGATCATTAGCACAAAACCAGGAGGCTGATATATAGCATGTGTGCAAGACTTCTGCAGCTGTAGGCTGTATTTTTACAGAATTTTACTTGTGGATCAATTGACAGCGTTAATCGTTTTGATGTAGTTGTACTGAAATAGTTATGATTTATTTGCTGAACCTGTTTCTAGGCTGTAAAATAGAAAAAACATCATAACTTAAAAAAATGAAACAGCAAACATAAAGTATGCACCCCAGAGTGCTGAGGCAGAATGTATTGACAGCTTAATGTGTGATAATGAGAGCCGGGTGATGCATATTAACAGCTTCTGGACCAACCAGCCTGAAAATTAAGAAAAAAAAATAATAGCAAAGAAAATGTGGAGATTATTGCAAACAAGGCTAATTCCTATACATGAACTGAACAGTATTCCTCACAATGCTAAACTTCGCTAGTGATTTGATACCTGTAATGAGAAAATTATTGCTTAAAAAAAAAAAAAATCTTACTGATCTTTGTTTTAGTTTTAAAAATTAAACAAAAAGGTACCAACAATATAAGAGATGTGTTTTAACATTTGGCACACATTAAATGTTCTTGACCCACAGTCTCAATTTAGAAACATTTACAAAATGCAGACCATGCCAATGTGCCAAATTCAGTTAAAATAAAATCAATATTTCTGCCTGGTAAATCTCTCAAAGCCCTATGTGCTGTTGCAGCACTTTACATGACACAGAGAATTTCTTTAACAAGTATTATCGTTTGATCAGATGCATCTGTAGGATGTTCTGTACAGAACGTTATATGAACAGAGACTCTAATCTAAGTTAGCACACTGTCTGAGCAGATTCAAAAGTCAAAAGACAAACCAAGGGCTTTCAAAATATGTGTTGGCTTTATATGCCACTTAGTAGTATACGAAAAATTGAAAATGAAATACTGTACTACTATTACGGCTTCCGGTAGACTTTTGCATTGGATTTTGTAGTTTCTTTGATTACACAATGTTAAATAAAATATCTAAATTATGTTCAGTTTTTTTTTTTTAATCTTCGTTCTTGTGCAGTTATACTATACAGCCTTGTGCACATCACGGCTCTGGGCAGCACTGTGCCAGTCGGGTATGAGGATGCTGGCATTGCATGGTGCCGTTACAAGCCAGGGCACGGGTATGGATTTTTACAAAAATCATGAAAACAATGTGGCACGATTTCATAGCAGTGACAGAACAATGCAGCATGGTGCAGACGTCATGGAAACAAGGTAATTGCCAAGTGTGTGTGCGCATGTGTGTGTGTGTGTGTGTTTTCTTTCAAACTCACGTCCATATTATTATTATTATTATTATTATTATTATTATTATTATTATTATTATTATTATTATTATTAATAAACGTATTGTCGTTATTATTACTACTAGTATTGGTTGTATGTAATAGCATTCATTCACTGATATTCAAACGAAACAGTAGTACAACACAGACTTTAATTTTATTTTTATTCTGCCCTGGCTTTTCTTCGCCTGCCTTTTCGCATGTTACCGCCTTGTTTCCGCCCCTTCAAAATGTCACAAATACCGGCTGGGGATTGGTCAACAGCTGTTTTCATGTTTCTTTTGGCGGTCCCTCCTACTCCTGCGAAACTTCTCTCCGCCCATTTCACGGATTGGAAATGGCTAGTTTTGGTTTTGTGATAAAGAAAATGCGATATGGAAGCTAGTGATATTATGTCATAAACATTCTTTCACAAGAGCGATCAGGGTTTGATTTGGTCCGGCCATATGTCTTAATCCTAAAATTCTTGGTGATGCAAAACTTTTGGCCATAGCTGTACTGTTACCTTTATTATTCTCCTTAATATGAGAATAAAATAAATAGCTTAATTGAGCATTTGAATCCTAATAGCAAGTCATTACCATTTACATGGATGCAAAATATACCACTATGGTGTTGCTAGATATTACATTTTATACCACTCATGCGACTACATTTCCAGGAGCTATTTTTATGTTATGTCATAAAAAGTAAGTGGCCATATCTTTTTTTTTTTTTTTTTTTTGAAATACTAGAGCAGAAAAACACTCTGTTACAAAGCACAATGTGTATCATTTAAAACAAACAGTTTACAAAACCTTGATATTCACAAAATTTTAAATGATGAATTAAAAAAGATTTTACAAAACACTTCCAGCTCACCAGTTGGAAGAAACAAACTCCGTACTTTCTTGTAAAAATGATTACATTACCGTACAGTACATTCAAATCTGGATAAACACAGTATTCATTCGTGGCATAAACAGAATAGGAAAAACTATATATATATATATATACAGTACTGTGCAAAAGTTTTAGGCAGGTGTGAAAAAATGCTGTAAAGTAAGAATGCTTTCAAAAATAGACATGTTAATAGATTATATTTATCAATTAACTAAATGCAAAGTGAGTGAACAGAAGAAAAATCTAAATCAAATCCATATTTGTGTGACCACCCTTTGCCTTCAAAACAGCATCAAGCATCAATTCTTCTAGGTACACTTGCACACAGTTTTTGAAGGAACTCGGCAGGTAGGTTGGACCAAACATCTTGGAGAACTAATCACAGTTCTTCCGTGGATTTAGGCAGCCTCAGTTGCTTCTCTCTCTTCATGTAATCCCAGACAGACTCGATGATGTTGAGATCAGGGCTCTGTGGGGGCCATACCATCACTTCCACGATGGTATTGCATGATGGATAAGTATCTGCCTGTACTTCTCAGCATTGAGGAGACCATTAATTCTGACCAAATCCCCAACTCCATTTGCAGAAATGCAGCCCCAAACTTGCAAGGAACCTCCATCATGCTTCACTGTTGCCTGCAGACACTCATTCGTGTACGCTCTCCAGCCCTTCGGCGAACAAACTGCCTTCTGCTACAGCCAAATATTTCAAATTTTGACTCATCAGTCCAGAGCACCTGCTGCCATTTTTCTGCACCCTAGTTCCTGTGTTTTTGTGCATAGTTGAGTCGCTTGGCCTTGTTTCCACATCGGAGGTATGGCTTTTGGCCTAAGTCTTCCATGAAGCCCATTTCTGACCAGACTTCTCCGGACAGTAGATGGGTGTACCAGGGTCCCACTGTTTTCTGCCAGTTCTGAGCTGATGGCACTGCTGGACATCTTCCGATTGAAGGGAAGTAAGCATGATGTGTCTTTCATCTGCTGCAGTAAGTTTCCTTGGCCGACCACTGCGCCTACGGTCCTCAATGTTGCCCGTTTCTTTGTGCTTCTTCAAAAGAGCTTGGACAGCACATCTGGAAACCCCTGTCTGCCTTGAAATTTCTGCCTGAGAGAGACCTTGCTGATGCAGTATAACTACCTTGTGTCTTGTTGCTGTGCTCAGTCTTGCCATGGTGTATGACTTTTGACAGTAAACTGTCTTCAGCAACCTCACCTTGTTAGCTGAGTTTGGCTGTTCCTCACCCAGTTTTATTCCTCCTACACAGCTGTTTCTGTTTCAGTTAATGATTGTGTTTCAACCTACATATTGAATTGATGATCATTAGCATCTGTTTGGTATAATTGTTTAATCATACACCTGACTATATGCCTACAAAATCCCTGACTTTGTGCAAGTGTACCTAGAAGAATTGATGCTGTTTTGAAGGCAAAGGGTTGTCACACCAAATATGGATTTGATTTAGATTTTTCTTCTGTTCACTCACTTTGCATTTAGTTAATTGATAAATATAATCTATTAACATGTCTATTTTTGAAAGCATTCTTACTTTACAGCATTTTTTCACACCTGCCTAAAACTTTTGCACAGTACTGTATATATATTACAGCATGCTCTTATAGATATGTCATGAAAAACCATGACATTCGGTATTGCGCAGTGAGTGGCGACTTAATTTAATCTTTATTTTTCTGGAGTTACTATAAGTGATATATGCAGACATGTTGTATTTTTATTTATTTATTTATTATTTATTTTGTTGTAATCTGCCAAATCCTATTGTATATATGCAACCTACTTCATAAAAGCCCATGGAGACTAAAGGTGACATCTCACCTGTAATCGTCCTGCAAGCAGACCTGTATGATGCCTGATTTTGTAATAAGTAGGATTTTGTTCTTAAGAGACAGCTGGTGGTACAGTGATAAAATAGCCACTTGATAAACCTGCTGTTGGGAAAACAGGAAAAGAGACTGTGGTGTGCTATTTTGTTTTGCTATAATTAACAATAAGTTTTAAAAAATATTTAGAAAATTGTCTTTTGATTTCCTGGCATCTCATTGGCTAGGACCCTTGGCAGGGGGCTACATTAACTTTCAATAGATGACCAGGAAATACAAAGTATCAACTTAACTGCCTTTTCACCTGGACAGATATCCTTGAGCCAAATATCAGGAATACAAATAAATAAATCTTCTCTGCTCAAGTTTTAAACCACAAAATTAGTTTCTGTCTTTTTTTTAATACCAGTCCTTCCAGGGGCTCATTGTGGGCGCTCCGGTATTGCCCAATACCACCCACCCTGTCGGGTCTTATTGCTTACATATTTTTATATTACCACACTGTATGTCCCAAATGTATTTTATATTTTAACTAGCCGCGACTTTATTGAGTGTTGAGTTTAAACTATATTCAAAGTTAACTAAAAAGGTTAATGCTGTGTTCTGTCATCCACAGTGATTTATCTATTGAGGGTTTTTACTGCAGTTAATTCAATACACATTCACCACAGCAATCTATCTGTATGCCTTAGCAGTGTGCTTTACTGTCAGAGAAAAAAAAAATCACACAGAAGAAATGAAATCCATAAAAGATTCTATTTACATTACATTTGGTTGGAAAACTGATTAGATAGCCACAAGGCAGCAGACTAGGTTCCCAGGCTGCAACAAAATACATTTGTCACAGACAGCATTAGCATTATAACGCTCAGCTGTATGTGTCGAAGTGATCATTCTTAAGGAAGGAATGTGTCTGGCTAATTTGATTATCCAAGAAGGTTAACTCGAGAATAACTTCTTATGAAAGAAATGATTTGAGAACACTGTACAAAAGTTTGACGAAAACAGTGGTATGGGCATATTCTTTATTACAAATAAATACAAAATATTTAATTGTTCCATTTTTTTCCAGAACATTAAAGCACCCAGCATGCAGCTTTCTCTTTATTGATGATAACAATAATTTTTCATTTTATAAGAAATCTTTTTTTTTTCTACTTTAGTTTGTTGTACATGTTCCTGTGTCTGTGATTTTAAAGGAATGCCTTTAAAGTATCCTTGTAAATAACTATTTTTTTCACATGGTATCTATAGCATAAGTGGTATTTTCAAATAAAAAACCTTGCTTTTAATAAGGTGAATAAAGGGGACATGCCCATTGTTTTTTCTTTTGAAGTCTTCAATTAGTTGCAGATGAATGGTTTAGAGTTGAATGGATCAATGACAAGTACCTTCTCAGATAATTAGAAGCTCATTATTTGAGGACCGCTAGCCATTTGTTAAGAGAGAGTAACCAATGGATAGTTGTTCAAAACTGGTACCTTTCTTTCCCGAGAGCTCTGAGCTAGTCCACAGTTGCACTGCTTGGCATTTTTAGCTAATTGTGTTCAATCCCAACAGAAACTGTCAGACTCCTTGACTCTTCGCCATGACAGACTGGGCAGACCTGGCGTCGATTGCTATTGTCAGCATGACAGCGAAGCAGCTGTTCTACAGCTCCAGTTTCCAATCAATGAGGTAGGAGTACTGTTCAGACACATGCTTCAATTGTTATAGACACTGAATGACCTGCATAACACAAACCCTGTTTGGTGCTACTGTTATATTTCGGGACATCACACTATTTCAGGGTTAACAACATTTTTGTTTGTGATATGCAAATCCTTCGGTTTATAGTAACTCCAACCCTCTTTTGCAGGTTTGTGTTAATCATATATGGTACATTTAAAAGAAAGCCCCCTAGCTCTCCTATATCATCATAACTTTTTAAGGTGTTAAAGGACCCAGATTCACATAATGCTTTTATATTACGTTTTAGCCAAAATGGTTTCATTCTGACAATTTCTATTTCTTAAGAAAATTAACATAAAATGTGTCAAAAATGTATACAAAAATATAATGCTATTTTTTATTTTTTATTTAAATTAGTATTTTAATGTTTGGTTGAAACTAAATGACTGTGTGAGGAAGGAGCTTTTTTCTTTTTTTTTTTTTGACATTAATTAAAGACTGTGTGGTCCAGTGGTTAAAGAAAAGGACTTGTAACCAGAAAGTCCCCAGTTCAAATCCTACCTCAGCCACTGATTCATTGTGTGACCCTGAGCAAGTCATTTAACCTCCTTGTGCTCCGTCTTTTGGGTGGGATGTAGTTGTAAGTGACTCTGCAGCTGATGCATAGTTCACACACCCTAGTCTCTGTAGGTTGCCTTGGATAAAGGCATCTGCTAAATAAACAAATAATAATGAAGAGGCCTGCTTATGCAGTGTTGAAAGCTTTTGTTTATTAGTCCCATAAAATGTGTACAATGTTTTTCTTTCATTTAAGTTAAAAAAAATCATTAGAACCTTCTCCTTTTGATGCTGCTTAACTAGTATTATTAGTTTGATGAGGGGATTAATCACAGGATGTTTTGGCAACAGCTTTTAGTGACAGTGACAGAAGTTATTACAACACTAATTAAAATTATCTTGATAAATATGCAATATCTCTAAGCAATTACAAAGTCATTATATTGTATGCATGTACACTGCACATATAATTAGTCTGAAAAACCTGCCATATGTAATGATGATCTATTGAAATGTGTCATGTGCCTATACTGGCCTTGAATTCTATATAATTATAAATAATCTGAACATGTAAACTTGATGCACCAGATGTGTCTGTCCGACCCCCCCACCCCACCCCATGATTCAAACACAACTGCAGATTCTGTACATGATTTCAATGTGTACATGAATAATAGTTACTGTACACCCCGGGACTACCATTCACAATCGATTTACAATGGATTGTTCATCAGCCTCAAAGGATTCAAAATAATGTGTAAACCAGTTTGTAATACAAAAAGAGGATTTGGCAGGAAAGACTGTATTTGCCATTCATGTTTATTTGACAGCCTCGTAGTCATGTATTCTACAACCACATTAACACACATATCAGGTTTTTTTTTTATTTTTATCCATGTACTACAAGCTGTCTGAATGAAAAAAAAAACACTTAGCAACAAAAACAGCAACCATGTCCAAATCGTGTACCTTTCCCCTGAAAAGAGACGATGCTTTTACCAATGGTCTAATGTGTGAAAATGCATTAACTTAAACTTCGGTGCAGCTGTCCTCTTTGAGCAGGTCAAGCATACCGGTTTGTATGCTTTCATTATAAACAGTATTGGTTAAGTTTATAAATGTGCTATAAAACAATATAAGTAAAGCATCTTAGTGAATGCATATTTATTTTTAATGTTACTGAAATAGCTATTCTTTTGGAATTTAAATGGCTTTCATATGTTTCAAGTAGTATGATAGTTGTCTCCAGTTGGAAATCCAAGTATGTAAGATTTTTAACAGAATAAAACCAGCATTATATATAAGGGTGTGGGTGCCTTGGTGGTTGACAGCTGAATAAAGGTCTTCTTTTAATATAATTTAAAAAATAAGTATGATAGGTGTATACACAGTATACATACATACATCTATACATTGAAAATGAATTACTCAATAAATAGATTATTCACCCTAGTTTCCAAATTTTTATTAAACAGTCAAGTTTCCCTCTACCCTCCTGTAGGAGGTATTCCAAAATTAATATATAGATTTATATTTTTAACATCAAATTCTTCACTTCTTGGGAAGCATCACTTGCTATAAATGCCATTGATTCTGTGTGAAGGATGGATGAAGGTTTTCAGGTTCTCCAATAGTTCTTGTATTCTCAGTCTTCTTTCTGGTGAAAGGGTATCTGGACCCAAATCACATCATCCTGGTTGACTCCTTTGAAAAGTGGTACCCATTGGCACAAACAGGAGGTACTGTGCTGTATTGCATTAATACTATTTTAAGTAGCTGTAGATAAGGAATGCAGTAGCTGAGTGTTGATTTTCAACATAATGTAATGCAGGAGGTATAGAAATGTGAGATGTATCTTGTTTGGCATCCCAATCCATGCAGGGTATGTTGATATGTTTCTGTTTCAGATGCTTTGCACAGGATTGATTATGTTTTCTCATTTCGTGTCAAGTATGGACTGCATCACATGGGTCTTCTCTGACCTGTTCACGTATCCAAAGCTATATGCACTAGACATTCATCTGGCAGCTGCTCGTCAAATTCATCATGTCTCTTTATTCAAGGTCCAAGGTCCAAGTGGACCATCCCGTCTTTCAACCTCCTATTCTCGTCCCTTGAAACAGTGGCTGGATGAAAAAGCCATTAGTGTAACATCAAAATTAAATCTTTAAAGGTGTTTTCTGCTCTATCATTCTTAAAGCATTCCTCTTTCAATGAAGGTGATTTCATAAGAGACATTGCCCATCTTTATGGTGTGTGTGTATATATATATATATATATATATATATATATATATATATATATATATATATTAAAAGGCTTGAAAAAAATAACAACCTCTGATTGGTTAAACAGCATCACATGACCGTGCTGGATAAATAACGTATATGGATGGCTTGAATACTAATGAGTCGCTTCACACTGTATAAATCAGCATGCACCACTACATTCTAAATTCCATGGCAAACTGCCATTTTATTTATTAATTATAAAACCACTACTACAAAATGAGTGACATTCCACCAGTTTCCCTTAATGTATTTGGGGATTAAACTCCAGAGAACTGGAACAGCACCAACAGCATTCTGAGGAGATTTTATGCCAGTGCAAGAAGTTCAACTGACAACCAGTATTCAGTCTCCAGTTTTTTTAATGCTGAGAGCTGGGATAAATAGATTTTTTAATTGGTAGACATTTTAATATCTCTTTTGACAGTGAGTTTAAGACCAGCAATAATGTGTTCCTGTCAGTCATGAAAACCTTCAGAACAGCCGGTAAAGACAAGGCCAAACATCACCACCCCCTTTACCGACCTGGATTTGAAGCACCTGCGGGAATCTGAAACCCTTTCACCGGACACCACTGTCAGATTGGTACACAAGGTCTGGTTTTATCTTCAGCTTAACCTGGCACAAGGAAACTGGACATCGATCTAAAAGCAGTGCTAAGCTAATGGATTCCAATGCTGCGAAACAATAAAATGTTATCCTCAAACTCACCTTGGAATCTGGCTTCAGCCTCCATGAGCAGTTGCTTCACTTCCTTCCTCAGTGTAATTTGAAACTCAGCCCAGAGAAGCTACAGCTACGGCCAAAAGTTTTGTATCATCTAGAATTTTAGGATTGAGACATAATTTAAAGAAAACTACGTGAACATAATTTAAATCTTTTATTTAACATAATTTAATTGAAAAAACTACAAAATGATATCACAAAAGTCTACCGGAAGCCATAATAGTAGTACAGCTTGTGCTCTGCCCTCTACTTTTGAGACGCCACTTTCAATGCAGAACTTAACAATAAATGGAAATGTGCAGTTTATTTTTAACAACTGAAATTTAAAATGAATGTCCTTTGGGACTATATAACTCTGTGGATGAATACAGATTTATATTCTACATGTAAAAAGTGTTTAAATAATGCTCTTCTCCCAAATGACAATGAACTTTGAAATAGCCATTTTATAAGCGGTATAAACTACTTTGGGCCATGCGGTTTCCATGAAATATATGGATGCCTGGGTGGTTAAAGGCGCTTGGCTTTGCATATATTTCATGGGGACATGCAGGACCCATTGTGGTGTATACCTTATATATATATATATATATATATATATATATATATATATATATATATATATATATATATATATGGATTTACAAATAAAGGTTGAATAAGTAGGCTTTGACATGACGGCGGAAAGCAGTAAAAGACTGAACAGTCCTGAGGATAACAGGTAGCTGGTTCAACCACAGGGGAACAATGGAAGAGAAGGAGCAAGTACGGGAGGAACGAGAGAGAAGAGAAGGCATAACAAGACGGCCAGTAGAGGATGAGTGGAGAGGGCAAGAGTGGGAATATAAGGGGGCACAAGGGATTGAAGACAGGCAGGGGCAGTAGAGTGATAGGTAAGAGCAATGGTCTTAAATTGGATGCGAGCAGATATAATATATGCCATCTCTAGCTAAATAAAATATACAATACTAGCTGAAGTACCTGGCGTTGCCCGGGGAAATTCAATATTTCAATATTTCATGTATGAAAAATTGGGGAACAGTAGCTTTATGGTTTCCTACCGATCTTGGGTGTTGCACAATGCGCTTGGACCCCCTTTTCCTTTTTTAACTCTTTGTTTTTTTGGTTTTTGACAGTTTTAAATTGTTTTAAATTGTTGTTCTTTTTATTTATTTATTAATTTGGTTTGTGAGTTTCTTTAATTTGAGATACATGGCTACTGTAGTGATCCAGCAATGGGGGTCCAAACATAGCCCTCGACCATCCCCTGGATGAAAGAGGAGGCCATGCAAAGTTTGGTTGCACTGGCTCCTATGGGGTCCGAATGCATAAAGGAACAGACAGACAGACAAACTTTCTTCTTTATATATTAAGATATGCTTGAACCATTTAACACTTAAACAATGCTCCATATTTAATAGCTGAGAAGGACAACATTTGTATCTCTTTTAGTAGCACATGGCAGTGTGAAAGCACATGGCTCATTCACTTGAACAGGGTCACAAACACAATTTTCTGCTCTCTGGGTATTAAGGTTATTATATGCCATGGAAACCTGATGAAGAATATAAGGCAAAAGCACACCTTCTAATCTCTTTTTCTCTCTCTCTTTTATTTTTCCACAGGGTGCTCTTGTCACTGCATGTGCTGATGACACTCTTCATCTCTGGAACCTGCGACAAAAACGTCCAGCAATCCTCCATTCCCTCAAATTCAACAGAGAGCGGTAAGGGATATGATTTGTCTTCCTGTTCAAATGTTACACCTAAGGACCACTACAATATCTCCATGGTCAAATTATGGGAATATTATTTCAATGGCTGACAAGAAGCTCATTTTTAAACCTCTTCAAAACTGTTTGTTATGACTTGTGTGGGTCCAATCAAAGCAGTTAGCAACACAAGTTGGTTAGACCACTCTGGCAGCTTGTTAGTAGTCAGCGAGTAGTTGGTTGGACCACTCTGACAGTTTGTTAGAGGTCAGCGAGTAGTTGGTTGGACCACTCTGATAGTTTTTTAGAGTTCAGTGAGTAGTTGGTTAGACCACTCTGACAGTTTGTTAGAGTTCAGCGAGTAGTTGGTTGGACCACTCTGATAGTTTGTTAGATGTCAGCGAGTAGTTGTACTTGCTGTAGTTTCTAAGGTGTAAAGACGTCCCTTATTTTTAACATTGGCCACATTATTTTAACAGTATCTGTTGCTTTAGATTCATGCTTGGATTATTTGACGAGACCTTCTCAAAGACTGCCTCCATTCCTTCTGAATCCACAACCGTCTAGTTAGTCATTCAAGTCTGACCTTCTAATTTAATCAGTGGTGCATGGAACTTGAATTTAGAGGGGAAGATTGTTGTATACCCTGACTTCATTTGTATTTTAATTATGCATGTCATTTGTAAAGTTCCTCAGAGTAATAATTAAAGAGCACTGTTTAAATTATTGTTTTCATTTAACTCAACACTGGATAAGTTACTTCAATTATAACAGTGCATCTTAATGTTGACAATCCATTTTGTTTACAAATTACTTAAACTAAATTTGGACAACTGGGAAAGACACTGGGTGCGTTAAATAATTGAGCGGTTCAGAAAAAGAATCAACTTAACGACTTGCTGAGTTCAAGCTCCCGCTGAGCCGCTCAGAGCGCTCCTGAGCATTTTTCATCAGTGATCAGAGTGAGCGGACGGAATGGACACCTGCAGGAAACAAGTGGAGATGATAGGCAGGATTGACAAATAAGTTTGTCAAGAACGATGAACTGGTTTCGACTTATGAAGTTATGTATTAAATTGGCTAAATAAGATGGTAAGAATTGTTGTTTTCGAATTTGTATAATTTAATTTCATTTTTTTTTAAATGTAGAGCTGTTTTATAGTTATTAATGTATTATTATTAGGCATGTAGTATTAATATTATTCATAATTTTCATTATTAACGTCGGTATTGCCGGTATTAAACACAGCCAGATATGAGGTTCAGTCCAAACGGAGCGCCGAACTCAACGAGGTACAGCAGGGGACAGTAACTTCACACGGGTCCATTTTATCTACCATCACCTCAGGAACACAAACAAGCAAATAATTTTTATTCGCCATTTTTAAAAGTCGATCAGCGCTCTCGTGGAGCAGAGAGTTAAGTCATTTAAATCTAGTGTGCTTTCTGAGCGGCTCACTCTGAGCGGCTCACTTACTTAACGCGCACACTGTAAAGTGTAAAGTCTTGAATATTGTAGCAGATGCTGGAAATTGTGTAGTTTAAAAAAATGTGCATAATGTATTTAAATAGTGTAACAAATATTTATACCTAAAAAGACAACCCTGGGAAGTTTTCAGAGAATGTAAAAGTATTTCTAAGTGTATAATGTACTGGTATATCATTTGGTATATAAGTTTCTATCCTGTCTCCCACCATACTATTTAAAGGCCTTTTTTGTACAGAATATTCAGAGGACTTCCTGGCTACCTCTAGAGACCCCCACTGCAATGCAATAGTTATATCCAAGATGATTAAACAGTAATTCCAAAACTAAGGGTTCAGTGCTTTCCCCAATCATTCTTCTAATCAGGAATTAAATTGAATTTCTTAATATAATTTCTTAAAAAATGCAAAGTTGTTTTTTTTGTGATGTAGGAGAACATATAGAGAGGGGGCAATATCAAACAACATGTATGCATGTGACATGATAGGCTATCTAGAGGCATGTATTATTCAAGAGCAGGAGATACATCTTATAATGACGTCAGATGCTTTTGTAACAATGTGAATGAGCCAGAATATAATCCTTTTCAAAAAGGTTATACCCCTAACAATGTTAAATACATTCTAGAATTAAACAAACAAATACGACTTTAGAAACCTCATTCTGAGAGGCCTGTTCTCAATCTGCAATGTAAATGAATCAGCCCCATCTCAAAATGTACGACCATTTTTACATCACACAAGAACTTTAGAGTAAAGTTCTGTTTAATTTATCTATTTACTTTTTTTCTGTTCAGTTTGCTGTGGTTCCCAACTAACCATTATTACTATGATGTCAGCCTTAATTTGAGAAGCTGTACTTTATTTATGCTGGTCCATGTGGAAGTGGCAGAGGTTGATACAACAGTAGCAGGCACCAGTGCTTATGTGCATACACTGCATCAAACACTGTGGCACTGTTGTGACGCATTACTTTTTACATCATTACAATCTGCATGCAGAAAATTAGGTTGGTAATTTCTGTACTTAACTGTGGTATTAGCCGAGGGTAACAACTGTATTAAAAACTGTATTACAGATAAATTGTCATTAGAAGAGTACAAATTAAGTTTCTGTGTTATAAAACATCATTAAAATGTGATGCTGAGAGTCATCTATACACACTGTATTTATAAAAATAAAGCACTAAAATAAAATATCTGTTATATACAGAGGCTTAAAAAACCACTCAGGGTTAACAATTCAGCAGCTATGTGTATTATGTACAAACCTCAGTTCCAATTTACATGACCCTACCTCTTGAGATACAACTCAATTAATGTACAAACACATAGAAATCTGGGTAAACTATAAAATTAGTTTATGTCCTTCCGATTGCTTTGCGGTTAATCCGATTTCCAGAGGGAATGAATCTCTTATCAATACTTTGCTCTTAATTAAATTCACCAATCGCCACTATACCAAAACCATCAAGTCGTAACTGCTGTGTGCAGTAAGAGATAAGAGGTGTGCTGATTGTCCGATAAAAATGTATGTCACGTTCTTACGGTACAATATTAATCCTAAACAGAATTATTTAGATTTCATTTGATGGTTTTAAAATGATATTCTATAGTGCTTTAGATTTAACCTTCGGTTTTGATTAGTTATTCTTTCTGTCATGTTTGAATTAATCCTTTTTAAGAAGACAGAGGATTACCTGTGAGTAGTATGGAGGTTTGGTGGTCCAGTGGTGTGCTGTTAACAGAAGGTTTCCGGTTCAAATCCCAATTCAGCCACTGCGTCACTGTGTATGACCCTGAGCAAGTCCTTTAACCTCTTTGTGCTCCATCCTTTGGATGAGACGTAAAACCAAGGTCCTATTGCAAGTGACTCTGCAGCAGCAGTTGTTGATGCATAGTTCACCCCTGAGTCTCTGTGAGACTTTTGATAAAAGCATCTGCTAAATAATAATAATTAATAACAACCAAGTAGATTACAGACTAAACACACAGTGCACTAAAATGTTATATTTTTTGCAATATAATGAACTTGCTAGTTGTACCTGAAAAAATATTACTGATAATTATATCTGCCCTATTAATTTATTCACACCGAGTGCATTAGAATTTGTTGAGCTTTCTGATTAGATGACTATTGTGAGTGCAACCAATCGCAATACAAGGAACATACGGTACATTAGGCAGGATAAAACGTGTGACCACCTATAGCCAATCTTATTTGTTCTTATTTGTTCTTATGTGACTGTAACAGCACAAATTGCAATAAAAACACTCAAACATGCCTAGTTGAAGCACTGAACGTTTATCAAAGAGACGACATTTAAAAACCAAGATATTTCCTGTTTTTAGTTAGGAAGACACTTTGTGATCTGCTGAGTTCCTTATCATGTAGGCTTTCCTAATAATTGCAATCGCATTACAATCAAATGAAATCATAAACACGGTAAAATGGTTGCCCATTCCTTAAATGTTTTGCCTTTGCCATTTAATTCAAAAGCCTTCGCCGGCAGCAACTGAAATTTAAACTTTTAAGCATCAGAGGTAATTGTGCAAAAAGCGAGTTATCTGTATCTAATCCTAAACACTTACTTTCAAGTACCCCACTGGGATCACCTTAGTGTGATAATATGTTGCTCAGACACTTAGAAAGGCTGTTGGTTTAAGTCCCCACTGAGGGCTATGACTGACTAGCTGCAAGTTTTAAATAGAGGAGCTGGATGTTGGCATTGTGATAATCCCATGGAAATAAGTGTCAAATACTGCTTAGTCACTGTGCTTCCAGGCTGTCAACCAACCCCCCCGACCAAATATACTTCAATAAATGAAGTTCATGAGTGCTTGTAATATGTGTGGGCAAGCAGAGCTATCAATCTATCTACTTTTAGTAACATATTTGCCAAGTGTTTTGTGAACACTTTGATGCGATGAATTTAAAAATATTTATACACATTCAAAGCACTTGGCCTTCTGTTCATTTACATGGTAGCTGGGAATTGTCTATTTGAAATACCTTTTTTATTTTCCTTCTACAGGCTTCAGTCTTTTTTAATTGACATCTTCTGACAATGGGAACTTTGAGTGTAGCAGTGAAGTTTCTCAGCAGCTCTTTTTGCTTCCAGCTTTTCTGCTGCAAAAAAAATGCTTCCTGTTGATTCTCAATCATTATCTTGCTTGACAGTGCCCATTAAATTATGTGCAGTCACTTTCTGAAGGTCATATTGCACCCCTCTGCCTCTCCCTTTTTTCCCTGAAATTAAAATTATGCAAATGTAATGGAAACGAGTCATGTTGCTTGTCACGCCTGTGCACTCAATATTCTTTTTGATTGATGGGCTGTGCTTCTCTTTGTGTGTTGCACAAAGGTAAACTCGCTTGCTTAGCTGCACTTTAGCGACTCACATTATGAGGTAACCACACTTTTCCGATTCCTTGGCACATTGCCGAGGACCCAGTAGATAACTACGATTATGATTACATTAAATCACAGCTATTGCATTTACTATGGATTTAGTTCTAATTAAAACTGCGGTGGGTGTCTTTAGCCTCATATTTCACCAAGAATGTCTTGTGCTATTTGTTGATATTTAAAGGATACGTCTAATTACAGAACTACTGAGTAGGGTTCTGGCATTATATACATTATTTGGATTGGCAAAAAAAAAAAAACTTGACAGTCGAACATATATATATATATATTGTAAGACAACAGGGAGGGGGTTAAATCCTCCCTGCAGAAAAACATGTGCGTAGGCACATTTTGGGTTTGTTTTTGTTAATTGTTTAATTGTTTTTGTTAATTGTTTTATTGTTAATTATCACCTGCATCTGGCTATGATTGTAAATTAGAGCCAGGTGCAGGGTTTATAAGGAGAGCAGTCAGTCTGCTCCTGGCTGCTGCTGAAGAGTGTGGAAGCCCGACTGTGCTGGTGTGTGGGTACAGCCGTAATTAAAAAGGGAAAAAGGTAGTGTGAAGCCTTTTTTTGTGTGTGCTGTTTTGTTTGTGTTTTTTTGTTACAGGTAAACAGCTTAGCTGTCCTGTCTTTAGTTTAGGTTCTGGTTTTGTTTAGTTATTGCTCAAAGTAGAGCTAGGTGTTTGTTTTGTTTTTTTTGTTTTTTTGTGTGTTCATTAAAGATAGCGCATCCGCGCTTTTAAAAATCCATTCCTGTGTCCTGGGTCGGTGTTTTTAAAGGGGCAACGAACTGCGGAGAGGGGCGATTCTTTTACATATGGTGGCAGCGAGTGTGGGCGCCCCTAGTGACCCGGAAAAAATGGATTTTAAAGATTTAATTGAGAGGCTCAATAAGAACACCGCTGCTCAAGAGGAGCAGACGAAGAAGATGGTGAGGCAGAGACAGGAGCTGAGGTTGGCCCCGTTGATAATACAGGAGCGAGGAGCCAACGAACTGGAGCTGCTGCTACAAAGTGGGATCTGCCGTCCCGAGAGCCAGAGGGGTGGAGCTGCCGTCCCGAGAGCCAGAGGGGTGGAGCTGCCGTCCCGAGAGCCAGAGGGGGTGGAGCTGCCGTCCCAAGAGCCAGAGGGGGTGGAGCTGCCGTCCCGAGAGCCAGAGGGGGTGGAGCTGCCGCTCCCAGAGCCCAGAGGGGAGGAGCCGTCGCTCCCAGAGGGGAGGAGGCGCCGCTTCCAGAACCACCAACCGTGCAAGTGAATCCGGCGTTGCCGAGGGAGGTTCCTGGTCCCGTCATCGTGGACACCTGGCCGGAATGCCCAGATCTCCCTGCACTGGACCTTGCTCCTAGGTTGCAGCACTGCCAGGCACAGTCGCTTGCCTGGTCCCTTACTCCACTCCCCCTGGAATCCCAGACATCGCTGCGCAAGAGGAAGACATCGCTACACAAGGGGCAGAGGTCACTAGCGTTCCCCCTGCTGATTGCTCCACTGCCCTTGCCTAGTGCTGCGCTCCACCTGGGATTCCAGAGGTCGCGACGCAGGTCCACAGGCGCACGCCTCTGCCTGTCAGTCCTGGCTCCCGGTCACCAGTCGGCGCTGTGGTCACCCTAGACAAGCCGTCTGGGTCCCTCCTCGCCGGTCCTGGGTCCCTCCCTGGAAACGCCGGAGGGACCAACCCACCCTCAAGCCTGCCCGTGGAAGAGGGCGATAATTGACATTTGTGGACTTGAGGGTGGGTGGTCTTTTAAGGGTGGAGGGAGGTGGCCGTTGAATGGCCAGTGTCTTGAAAAGACATGGGGGTGTAAGACAGCAGGGAGGGGGTTAAATCCCTGCAGAAAAACATGTGCGTAGGCACATTTTGGGTTTGTTTTTGTTAATTGTTTTATTGATAATTATCACCTGCACCTGGCTATGATTGTAAATTACAGCCAGGTGCAGGGTTTATAAGGAGAGCCGTCACTCTGCTCCTGGCTGCTGCTGAAGAGTGTGGAAGCCCGACTGTGCTGGTGTGTGGGTACAGCCATAATTAAAAGGAAAAAAGGTAGTGTGAAGTCTTTTTTTTGTGTGTGCTGTTTTTTTTTTGGTTTTTTTTGTTACAGGTAAACAGCTTAGCTGTCCTGTCTTTAGTTTAGGTTCCGGTTTTGTTTAGTTATTGCTCAAAGAAGAGCTAGGTGTTTGTTTTGTTTATTTTTATTTTTTTGTGTGTTCATTAATGATAGCGCATCCGCACTTTTAAAAATTCATTCCTGTGTCCTGGGTCGGTGTTTTTAAAGGGTCAACGAACTGTGGAAAGGGGCAATTCTTTTACATATATATATATATATATATATATATATATATATATATATATATATATATATATATATATACAGTACTGTGCAAAAGTTTTAGGCAGGTATGAAAAAATGCTATAAAGTAAGAATGCTTTCAAAAATAGACATGTTAATAGATTATATTTATCAATTAACTAAATGCAAAGTGAGTGAACAGAAGAAAAATCTAAATCAAATCCATATTTGGTGTGACAACCCTTTGCCTTCAAAACAGCATCAATTCTTCTAGGTACACTTGCACAAAGTCAGGGATTTTGTTGGCATATAGTCAGGTGTATGATTAAACAATTATACCAAACAGGTGCTAATGATCATCAATTCAATATGTAGGTTGAAACACAATCATTAACTGAAACAGAAACAGCTGTGTAGGAGGAATAAAACTGGGTGAGGAACAGCCAAACTCAGCTAACAAGGTGAGGTTGCTGAAGACAGTTTACTGTCAAAAGTCATACACCATGGCAAGACTGAGCACAGCAACAAGACACAAGGTAGTTATACTGCATCAGCAAGGTCTCTCCCAGGCAGAAATTTCAAGGCAGACAGGGGTTTCCAGATGTGCTGTCCAAGCTCTTTTGAAGAAGCACAAAGCGGGCAGCGTTGAGGACCGTGAAGCGCAGTGGTCGCCAAGGAAACTTACTGCAGCAGATGAAAGACACATCATGCTTTCTTCCCTTCGCAATTGGAAGATGTCCAGCAGTGCCATCAGCTCAGAACTGGCAGAAAACAGTGGGACCCTGGTACACCCATCTACTGTCCGGAGAAGTCTGGTCAGAAGTGGCCTTCATGAAAGACTTGCGGCCAAAAGCCATACCTCCGGCGTGGAAACAAGGCCAAGCGATTCAACTATGCCGCGAAAACACAGGAACTGGGGTGCAGAAAAATGGTAGCAGGTGCTCTGGACTGATGAGTCAAAATTTGAAATATTTGGCTGTAGCAGAAGGCAGTTTGTTAGCGAAGGGCTGGAGAGCGGTACACGAATGAGTGTCTGCAGGCAACAGTGAAGCATGGTGGAGGTTCCTTGCAAGTTTGGGGCTGCATTTCTGCAAATGGAGTTGGGGATTTGGTCAGAATTAATGGTCTGCTCAATGCTGAGAAGTACAGGCAGATACTTATCCATCATGCAATACCATCAGGGAGGCATCTGATTGGCCCCAAATGTATTCTGCAGCATGACAACGACCCCAAACATACCGCGAAAGTCATTAAGAACTATCTTCAGCGTAAAGAAGAACAAGGAGTCCTGGAAGTGATGGTATTGCCCCCACAGAGCCTTGATTTCAACATCATCGAGTCTGTCTGGGATTAAATGAAGAGAGAGAAGCAACTGAGGCTGCTTAAATCCACAGAAGAACTGTGGTTAGTTCTCCAAAATGTTTGGGCCAACCTACCTGCCGAGTTCCTTCAAAAACTGTGTGCAAGTGTACCAGGAAGAATTGATGCTTGATGCTGTTTTGAAGGCAAAGGGTGGTCACACCAAATATGGATTTGATTTAGATTTTTCTTCTGTTCACTCACTTTGCATTTAGTTAATTGATAAATATAATCTATTAACATGTCTATTTTGAAAGCATTCTTACTTTACAGCATTTTTCACACCTGCATAAAACTTTTGCACAGTACTGTATATATATATATATATATATATATATATATATATATATATATATATATATATATATATATATATATATATATATATTGTGTGTGTGTAGCTATTCTACTTCAGGCAAATTGTTGTCATAATTGTTTTCAATTCTCCTTCTGATGTTGATGCTATTGAGTGCACACGGCTTCTGTGACTCGGTCCTATGCCTTTGCTTCTGGCCTCGATTTCCTACATGATTGCAGAACAGATGTGGATGTGGAGCACTCTCTGAACAGTAATAGTAATACACTAAATAGTACCAAACTGCTTCACTCATGTCTCATTAACTCCAGGTTGTTCCTTTGCAGGAATTGACCCATTGTATTGAGTTACAACACATCTTAAAACATATTTTCAGATATCCTTGGGTCTCTGTATTTTTAGGGCAAGCAACAAACACAGTACCAACTGAGACAAGCTTCAGTATTTACAGTTGGATAAATTCCCCTATAGCTATGCTTTAATGTTCAGACTGTACAGCTATGCCAAAAGTTTTGCATCACCTAGAATTTTAGGATTGAGAGATCATTTAAAAAAATAAAAATAAACTATTTGAACATAATTTAGATATTTTATTTAACATCATGTAGTCAAAGAAACTACAAAATGATATCGCAAAAGTCTACATGAAGCCATAATAGTAGTACAGTATTTCATGTTGGATTTCGTTTTTCAATTTGTCAGTTTTTTGTTAAGTATATGGAACACTACAAAGCGGTATGTAATTCAATATGTTAAAGTAACATTATTCAGCAGGTTTCATTCAACTTTATTAAGCAAAAATAGTTAATTTAATTGGGTGATGTAAAACTTTTGGCCATAGCTGTAGCTAATCATTTTGCCTCAATACTGGAGCATATGCACAGCTACCAATAAAACAAAAGCTGTTGTTGCTTAAATTTGAATTGACTAACAACATTTATCTGCAGTTGAAAGCAACTCTGTTGCTAGCATTTGTTATATATATATATATATATATATATATATATATATATATATATATATATATATATATATATATATATATATATAGTCACACAGAACATTGCTTAGTTAGCATTATTCAGCTTCATACACACTGTGCTTTAAGCAAAAAAACACAACGATTTAATATTACTTATGATCCATATGATTGTCATCATTAATTGTGTTTATAATGTGGAGAATGCACCAGGCACCTTTATAACATATCGTTTAACACATTTTAGTGCATTGTGTTTTGTTGGCATGCACGGTGCCAATAAAACACAATGCACTAAAATGTGTTAAACGATATGTTTTAATGTATAATAACCCACTGGAATACTGCGTGCCAATAATCACCCTGTTAAGTTAAGGGCACCAAATTGTACATTATAACACATTATAACACATAGCTGTGCCCTTTGTAGTGCATATTATGTTATTGGCAAACTGTGTGTAGAATTCAGCCCTCTGTGCAACTGTGGTCATTGTGATTTTAATAAATGAAAAAATCTCTATACAAAGTCACAGTTTCAGAAGGAACATAAATTACAGCTGCATACCCCTTTCCATTCCTACAAAACAGTGGAATCATTGAATACAATGGAAATGTATATAAAGAATCCCTTTAAAATTTAAAATGCTGTCTACTCTTTTTTTAAATCACTGTTGCTGCTACAAAATATTTAATTAGTACACAGATAAGACAGGGTACTGCAATGTGGTTACTATGATATAAATAATATGTTTTGTTAAACTTCATTTAAAAAAAAAAAAAAAATCTACCTTGTAATTTAAGATTATTAGCTTGGGTTTCCAAAGCAAGTGTACTATCTTTTGAGCCGCTACTGTCAGTGACAGCATGATAGTGAGTACAACTCTATATGTGACACACAATTCCACTTAAAATATAAAATATTCAATACAATCGTACAGTCCTGTTCTAGTGGAGAAAACATGTCTCCTGTTATTATTTCCTATATAGACAGACAGTATGATTGGTTTCGATTCGTGCTACAATAAACCAACGTTATTTGCTCAATCTTTTGTTATCGATTTATATTTTCCTCTTACAGTAGGTCCTTGTTGGCGCAGGTATTGCTTTTAACTTTAGAGAAGGCAGTGTCCAACTAATAGTCATAATACCTTTGGTTATTTATATTAGGAAATGTATAAGTAATAAGTGAGTTCTACTTTAAAACAGTTTGGTACTACTGTATGAGAATTCTTCAGTGAAATAGTACCTATCATTTTAATTCCATGTTATTATTTCTGTTCTTTTTAAAACAGGATTACCTTCTGCCATATTCCATTCCAAAGTAAATGGCTGTATGTGGGTACAGAGAGAGGAAATACACATGTTGTAAATATCGAGTCCTTCATCCTCTCAGGATACATCATCATGTGGAACAAGGCAATAGAACTGTAAGTACTCTTTGTTTTTTAGTTTTGTATTTTATATATATATATATATATATATATATATATATATATATATATATATATATTTAAATATATATATATATATATATATATATATATATATATATATATATATATATATATATATTTCAACATACATCTGTAAATACAATATTCAAGCCCCTGCAAATACAGAATAAAAACATGCTTTATAGCTACTATGTAGCATGCAAATGACATTAAGAAAATAAATGGTATTGCAAACCTGTTGTCTGTGCACAGGTGGTTCTTGGAAAAGTAAGCTTGTATTTACCCATTCATACAGTACATAATAAAATCTACACTATGCCAAACAAAGTAATATGTCCTAACAGCATTTTCGTTGCTATTTTAACGGGCAGTATTGTGTGATGCACTGTTGTTATGGATTCTGAGTCTGCAGGTGAAACAAGGTTAAAAACTCTACAATAGCATGAGCCTCTTTTGTACAGTGGTTAAGATGCTTACATGGGGAATATATGGTTGCCAGTTTCTCTATGCCTCCACACTCTAAATGTAGCCATTTAAATGTTTGTTGAGTATCAGTTTTAATGACAATATCTAAAGTACTAGTTTGGCTTTGGGACAGCCTGCTGTACTGTATTCCCACCAATACAAATATACTGTATAAAAGTGAATAATGAGATTTTATGTTGTTGCTTTGGTGCCACAGAGTGGATAGATAGGATTCCACAGAAATTGTTATTTTTTTCCCCACTTTTAAATGTGCTTGAATGAATTCTAAGATAGTATACATTTAGACAGTATTAGAAACAGTACAAAAGTCAGTCAGTACATTTTTGTTCAATTATTGTGCGTACTGATTGGCACCTTTGAGACGTCACAATACCCTGGAGCTATCATCTTCCCATATCTGAAAACAGTCGCTAACATACCTAGGTGTCTTTTGTGATGTTTTCAGATGTGGTTCTTGATTTGTCATGTGCAGAACAATCTATTATACAGTAGATACTCCGACTAGTCGGGCACCCTCTGTCTTTTCCCTTTCTAACTCCTTTGTTTTTTCCCATTTTACTTTTAATGACAAGGAGATAAAGAGAGAGGCTGACAAAAATGTTTATTATTGAACAAAATTGCCCATTTAGGAAGTATGGCACGGTGCAGTAAACCTGACAATACAACCCAATTTATTGTTTATTAACCAAACCCATTAGCATTTCTACTCAATAATAATGCTCTGTCTATGCTGAATCAGTTGCCTTTACATGTTCTGCAAATTCAGGTCTACTTGTTCCACTTCCATTTGTGCTTGAAATCCTTATTGTTGAATTTACTCTGGAATGTGACACAGAATAGAATGCCCTATCCTTTAGCGTGCATCTAATTTAAGAATATTTCTGTTTCATAAGAGATGACCCTGACAGCATGTTTGAGTGGAGGGGAGACATCACAACCATCATCTGTGTGCAGCAGAAGAGAATTACAGTCCAATGTGATAAAAAGAAAAACAAAGAGCAGTCAAAGGATCCTAAGGCCCATTGTGGCAGTGTCACGCAGAGCACTGCTGTAATTTAGTAGAGGAGCTGCACTGCACATCTTTAAAGGGACAGTACATAGCTTTGGGTTTCAGCTCTGCACTTTTCCTTTTATCTCTGTCTTTTTCTGTCAAGAGGAAATGTCTTTCATTGACAAACAGAGATGGGCAAAGTGAAGCCCTAATGCTGATGCTTGACTTGATCCAGAGTCTTTTGAAGAGACATCACAGAAGGCAAGATCAGCACACACTTTAGTATGGTATAGATCTTAAGGAATAAATTGCTGGAAACATGCTTAATCTGGTTTGCTGTTAGCTTTTCAAATAGCTAGTAGTCAGTTGTTTAATCCGCTAGATGCTGTTCCTTTCCAATAGCCAACCGATAAATAGTTGAAACTGAAGGAACAAAAACAAACCACAAATTTTAATGTTTTTACTGTAATTTAGGTGCTGGAGATAATTCTTATAATATTTAATTCCATTTTCTTAGCAAAATTATAAACACATTAAATTACTAGGGGCCCTGTTTTAAAGCAAGGTTATATTTTCTGAGATGAATAACCGTATAAATCTTCCTATAAACTATTTAATTACAGAAAGAGGTGTTGCTCTGAGTAGGCTCACGCTAGTTTTATAGTCTTGCAGTATGTTTTATTCCTCTCTGAAATACTTTCTTTCTTTTCCTTTTTTATCCACTCATTCCACTCATACCCGCTATATAATTTTGAAGTTTAAGTGGCTCTCACTCTTCTCTCTAAGTAAAGCTGATCCATCAGAGTGCATTAACCTGTCCCTCTGCAATTCGCTGCCACTTGTGCAGGCCACAGGGATGCCTTTAACTTTAGGTTTTAAGAAGCACCAGGATGTGATGTCTGAAACACATATGGGAGTCTAGAACAGAAAATATATATTAGTTCAAACAACTGCTCTATTTAATACCTGTAGTTGCTCTTTAAGATGGATCACTGCAGTTTGCAAGAGCGTTTTGGTTTGTGTTAAGCAAAGCGATGGTTCTGACAGGGAACTCTCTTTAAATTTGATAAAATCATGTAAATATCAAGCATATTTTTGGTGCTTCCAATATCAGACTAAAACATCCATCGATCCACTGCGTCCCAGCTGTGCACCAGAGTTCGCCTCCTCCTCCCAAGCCTCCACCTGCTTTTGTTGGGTTCCTCAAACAGGGGCGGGCAGCTATCCTGCCCCGCTGCCCATGGCTTCTCCACTTATCTGTAAGCTAATTTATGGACAGGTGTACCTTGAAAGGCAAGGCCAAAGAATGTAGTGTAAAATATGTATGTTGTGTTGTCTATCTGTTTCAATTAATAATCTATTGCATGAGTTTCCTGACTGAATGACAGGGATGGTGGATGTGCAGATATTGATGTAGATATAAAAAACAGAGCATGAATATAGAAATATAGAAAACTCTTAATAAATAGTAAGAGAACTAACATCAGATTACAGATTGCTGTGTGTTTTTTTTTTTAATTCAGGTGCCAAGCAAGTTGTTTAGGATGTGTTACATATGCCGGCAAACAAGCCAAACTGTACTTGAATTTGCAGCAAATATGGAAACAAACTGTATTTATGTGTTTATTTAGCAGACGCCTTTACCCAAGGCGACTTACAGAGACTAGGGTGTGTGAACTATGCATCAGCTGCAGAGTCACTTACAATTACATCTCACCCGAAAGACGGAGCACAAAGAGGTTAAGTGGCTTGCTCAGGGTCACACAATAAGTCAGTGGCTGAGGTGGGATTTGAACCGGGGACCTCCTCGTTACAAGCCCTTTTCTTTAACCACTGGACCACACAGCCTCCTAAATTGAGAGTTTCTTAAAAATGTTACCTCATTGTTTTTGATTGAGTGTTTTTTGTTGTTGTTTTTTTAAGTTACAGATAAACTCCAAAATAGGGCACATCATGTTTTGGGGCATCATTTCCAAACCACTACTATAACCTTTAATTTCTGAAATGTCAGGGTTGAAGTGTATACTAGTTATGTAAACTTTAAAAATAACCTTCAGCCAAAATGTAAAGAGACTGATATTTCTGTGCACCTAAAAGCATCTTGACCTACATCAAGATTGTGAATGTTAGCAGAAACAAAAATCCTTATTATAAACTAAATAATACAATTTAATTAACAAGAGAGTTCTCCGAAAAGAAAGCAAAAGCACTAATGGTTTTATACAATGCCTTCATAACATGCAGGTAGAGACATGTTTAATATACTCTAGACTTGTATAGACAGAAATGTATTATGCCATCATCTGATAACAAATAAGTGTATGCAAACGTTTTATTTTCAAATAGGAATTATACAATTTAAGATAATTACCACACATAAATATGTTTTTTTTGTTTTTTTTATATGTGACTGGTCATACAATATGTTTTCGTACAGCAGTTGTAGTCCATGTTTGTTTGTTTCTGGCAAATACATAACCATACTGGCAAAAGGAGCATGTTGCCAAGCAGAACAATGGTTTTGAATTGCTATAAGCCCTATTGCTTGGTTGTCAATTGATATGCTATGCTAATATTTCGGGTGTCAATAATAAAAAGAAATCAGAATTCAGTTATTCAGACATGTTGATTGGTCCTTTTTAAGTACATATTTTCCTTACTTTTTTTTTTTACAGTGGATAGTATTCCTATTTTACAGACACTCCAGTACCATAATGTTGAGGTTGTCGCCTCTATTAAAGTTCCCTTGTTTGTTATTTAACACAATGGTTCAATTGTTCACAACCACCTCCTACCCGCTTTACACTACATTGTACATGTCTTTGAAGCTTTAGATACTAATAATTATTTGCTGCAATGGGTAGATATGAAACATCCTTTCAAATTTTATCAGGAATGTATCAGCCTGTCAGTATGGCATAGAAGCAGCTACCACCTGTGGTATTGTAAATAGCTTGCATGCTGCAAAGAAAAATCAAGCCGTGATGAATGCCACATGGTTTTGTTTTTCACTTAGTCCTTACACCACTGTTCTTAGTGGAGCATAAGAAAAGGTGACATTGCTGTAAGTTTAGAACCAGAAAAGGTGCTTTTTTGTTTTGCGTTTACAATAAACAGAACATCTTTACACTTTATAATTGTCATATTCGTGTGCATTCAAGATAAGCTTTTCTCTCTCTCTTTTATCACCTACCAAGCATCCACATATGCACAGGCACGCACCCACACACACACACCCAGAATCTACTGTATTCAGCTGGAAATCATGGGTGAAAGCACTGACCTTTTTCAGTTCTATTATTGTCAGCACACATATAGCAGGTGTCAGAATGAAGAGACCAGGTCGTCTGTTGCATAGGAGACTTCACTTAATTCCACTTAATTAAGCTTGACACTTTAAGAATGGGATATTTCTATCCTTAAACAAGAAAGCCTTTAAAGTATGCCTAAAGCACTTATAATAAACCAGTATATGAATCATCTATGTACACAGCAGGTGTTGAAAGATACATGTTTGTATTCAACATTACAGTGTGAAGAACCTTTTTATTGGGTCACATTTTTAAATCTAGAGACAAAATGACGGTCACAAATGATGTTGCTAAAATGAAAAGCTTCATTTAAAGAAAAGGTGTCTATATGTAGTTTTTTTTACATTTTTAATAAAAAAAAACATTTTTTAATCAGAAGGTTGAGTGTGACATAGATATCCAGATCATGCTCCCTCCTGAAACAAGGCTGCTGTTTTTCTGTTCCCATAGCAGCTATTCATTTAAATCAGAGCATTGTTCCAGGAGGAACCTGGATCTAGATATCTATGAGACTCATAAGACATCCTCTTTCTCCTGGCGAACACTCCCAATTGAATCCAAAAATGTGGTCATAATTATAGAAGTGCTTTGGCACTTTATATAGTCAGTATAAAATGCAAACACATAAAAAGTTTTTAAGCCTACTTAACCAAAGTGAGGGGCCATCAGTCTCTTCTGTGAAACCAATTCTATTGTCATTAACTAAGAGCAAGGTTGTGACAAGTCAGGCACCAGGAAAAAGAAATCAGCTCTCCTGGAATACAAGAATTGTGACCTTTACTGTGACCTGGGGAGGTGTTTTGCTGGAATATTGTATTTGACATCTACACAATTTACAGAATTAAAATACATGAAAATACATGTTTCTGGATTCAAATATAAGATTCTCTCAATAGCAACTTTTACAAAGAAAATAGAGGTAGCCATCTATGATTGTAGCACAATTGTTCCTGAAAATAATCCACTTGACCCGGTCCTTTTTTTATTATGACATGGGTTTAGAACAAACTTCAAAGTGCCATGCCAGTAGGTATCATTTTATGGTAATTAAGGATAGGCTATGCTAATATTTATGATAACATGCATCATAAGAACATATCATTAATTAAACATGCATTATTATTATTATTATTATTATTATTATTATTATTATTATTATTATTATTATTATTTCTTAGCAGACGCCCTTATCCAGGATGACTTACAATTGTTACAAGATATCACATTATTGTTACATACAATTACATTATTTTTTACACATCATTTTTCATACACTTACCCATTTATACAGTTGGGTTTTTACTGGAGCAATCTAGGTAAAGTACTTTGCTCAAGGGTACAGAAGCAGTGTCCACCACCTGGGACTGAACCCACGAACCGCCGGTCAAGAGTCCAGAGCCCTAACCACTATGTTTACAACAACAACAAGATTTTAGAATGATATTACAGAAACATTCCAATTTTACTAACCTGATTGTGGTCATGAGATCATCAGTATCAATAGCTTCACTGTAAAATGAATTTCAAATTAAAACAAAATATGTCTGGTAAAAGATAGATGATTCTTAATTCCAAATCAATTCAGTTTTCAAAGAGAGGTTATAAATACTATAATAATATGTTATTATAATAACTACCTTTTTTGTATTAAAATACTTTTCAACAGTGGGATTAGATGCTGTGATCTCAAGGACCATAAACAAAGGCTGGGTTGATTACGCTACACAGAGTGGTTAGGTACCTGGTGACATTATAGTGGTTTATAAATATATAAACAGTATATATATATATATATATATATATATATATATATATATATATATATATATATATATATATATATATATATATATATATATATATGTATGTATGTATGTATGTATGTATGTATATATATATATATATATTTTTTTTTTTTTTATAAATTTATATTTAATACAAATGTACAATATGAACATATGAACTTGTTTTTACATTATTCAGAGAAGTCTCTTGTAAAATTCCTGAGAATGTACTTTTGACAATTGTAGGGAAGCACAAATATCTTGTCCCAAGTTTCATTGGCCCTTGAGTTATTTGTTTTTATGTAGTGCAATAAGCATTTCTAACACAAGATTTGCCCACAGGATTACAGAAGATAAGGAAGTGCAGTTCTGTCTCAGTAAGGTGATGATTCTTGAATGTGTCTCTTGAATTTGATTCATTTTGACTCATGGAAAGATGTTTATGGTACCAAACTAGTGCTGTCCTACCCTCTCCAGGTGTTCCACACTTGGAACATGCATTTCCAAAGTCAGAGATTGACCTGTTCTCCCTTTATTGAAGAGACATTTCTGGAAGCACTGTTTTCTTAGGCCCTAGCATATTGAAATGTCAACTGTTAGATACTGTAAGTTCTTTTAAAGCTCATTTACTCCCCTCCAGCTCATAGCTTCAACATTTTATTGGACCTGATACATGTGTTTATGGTTGCTTATTTATGTAATTTTTATCCATTGATGATAATGATCATGCTTTTCTTGTCTCAACAACATATTCCGTGGCAAAAACTCTAAACAAAAGAAATAAAAATAAACATGACTAATAAACAGCCAGGAATAACTGCTGGGGGCAAAATACAGCTTGATATTTGTCCGATGACTAAAGTTAAAATGAATGCCTGGGCTGATTGTAATAAAGCACCGTCTGTCGTACTGATATTATGCCAGTATGAAACACATACTGTTTTGTTTTCAGTGCTTAAAATGTGCTCTCTCATCTAAAGCTATTATTGTTGCAGACATATACCATCAAGACAGAGGACCTTGTAAAATCCAGAAGAACTTGATAACTTAGCAAATGTCATTCTCGAGCTAATGTCAGTTTAAAATGTTGGCTTATTTTAAGTGTCAGCACATTTTTGATGTGGGATGTCTGATGTACCTGGGCATACCTTCTTAACACACAGGCAACTCCCAACAGGGTTTTGATTGATGCTGTAAAGGGTACAGCTTTGCTTTTAAATCACAAGACTGCTTTGATTGTACTCTCAAATTATTGATCCTTTTTTGGATTCTGTAAATAGAGCTGTGTGTTTACTAGCACAACACTCCCAGCCCTTTAATTGATGTGCGCAGGAGAATCAATTTTAGTCTCTCTGGCTCACATTCTGTTAACAGGCTTAAAGAGCTTGGCTTCCACAGTAGCAGATATATCTTTTTTTTTCTTGGAAAGGCTTAGTGCCTATTCGATTTCTGGCAAGTGCTCATCATTTCCATTGATCATGTTAATGTTTTTTTTTTTTTTTCCATGCAAAAAATCATGCAGGTTTCAATTAGAAAATGTTTGTTATAAAATGGCACTAGCTGTTTTGGCCCTAAGAATTAACATTAACTACACAGCTATTTGGCTGATATTTTCTTTCTTTCTTTTTTTAAATCTTTTCTTTTTTCTTATTCCTGCCATTGTTCTCCACTTTTATTCTTATGGAAATGTTATTTTTCTCAGTGTTAATGTCAGCATTGTGTATTTATTGATTTGGTAAAAAAGTATATAATAATAATAATAATAATAATAATAATAATAATAATAATAATAATAATAATAATAACATTGAAATAGTGTATTGTCTCCCCCTCAGTGACTTTGCATAATTAAATGAAAATTGTTAAAAAGCATTTTTTTATCAATGGTTGTTAAAATTACTGATAGAACTATTACATGCTTTCCCGTTAAGTTTTTCATCAATACATTATTTATGGAGTACAAAACATGATAGGTCGAGAAATGTGAAAAGCTGTGTATATAACTTTTTTAATAGCTAAAATAGCTTTGTCGAGGTTACTTCAATCAGGGAATTGTGTTGCTAGCTAAACATACAGTACTTTCATGCTCCATCAAAGAAATGATGACCTTGTGGATTTAGTTACCATGGATTCCATGGCCTGCTTGATTGGATATACAGTATTTATCTTTTATTGAAAGAAAGCTTTGTTTTCTCTCAATGTTACAGCAGTACAATTTGTAATATTTACTATACATGCTGTTACAACAAAAATGGCCCTTTTCAACCACTTCTAAAAGCTGAATTTCTAAAGCGAGGTTTAAGATATGACCCCGCCACATCTGTGTGTTATCAAGCAATTGACAAACCATGGTCAGGGCATCCATAACTATGAAGCACTCGGTAGACATTGAAAAAAAACTTCAACTTTTTTTGGGGGCTATTTCTAAGGTGCCAGACGATGAGAAACTCTACCAAGTTGTAGACATAGTACTTAAATACATGTTTTACATAATCTGTCTCATTCTCTTCTGGTCTGCACATAATTTGTATGTATCATATAAATAACTATATTCCTTGATCGCAAATAACAGTTGACATGCATATGAATAATGGACACAAGGCTGTAATTCCATTGAGGAATGCTGGTTACATAATAAATTATACTTATTCTGGTGCTTTATATAGATAATTATAAGAGTATCAAAGTAGCCTATTGATTCTACTAACCCTAGATATTCTTAAGACCTGGGTCTTCTGTTTCCAGTGAGCACTGGGGAATACTGGTACAGTACTTCAACCATGCTACAGAACTTCAGCCATTCTAACATTTAGGCATAGTTGATGTATAAACAAAGGATAATTGCACTTTTATTTCTAGAAGCAACGTCTAGACACCATGTTTGCATTCTTTCTATGTGTATGTGAATATACCTCTTTTGTTAGGACTCAGTTGAAATATGAATTTGATCAATCTTTAATGCAGACCTTTTTTAGAGTTTGAAAAGCACAAGATGTGGACTATTAGTAGATCTAAAAAACACTCCCACTTTCTCCAATCAGATTCTCCCTTCTGTCCAAATGTTAGCATGCTACTCTCAAAGGAGTGAAGAAGTTTGCAGGTGAAGAATGCTTGCAGGAATCAATGCAAAAGTAACATACTGCAGCCCTTAGGATAAAAATACAACACAGATACTTCCAAATGTCTGACTGCCTATCAGTCAACATATATTTATTTGTATCCCTTATTAATTATTCATCCAATTTGCAAAGGCATGTTTCTTAAAGTTTTTTAAAGCTGTTGTAAATAAAGTTTCTATTACTGAAATTGGCGATGATGACAATACAGTATAACAGTTTTGAAAATAATCTCTGACCAAGATTTAAAAATAATACATATCTACAGTCCTCTGGGTACTGTGTGTCAATGCCACTCCCAGTGCCCTACAATTGGTAAAATTGTATTAGAATTGGAAGTTAAACTGCACAATGAAAATGGCTATTGAAGTGTAGGATAAAGCTGATTTTAAAATCTTAGCGACTGCACATTTAGGTGACCGTAAACCTTAAAAAAAAATAAAACCACTGCAATTTAAGTCAAATGAAAGCTGGTAGTCGACCACAGCATCATTATGCTGGTAGAATCCACCCCTGGTATCACAATGACCTTTCAGGAAGAATCTGCTCTGTGCTTGAAGGGGTTCTTAACTGGAACTCCCCTGGTTTAAGCACTAAATGAAATAATGACAAACAATAATGAGGGCTTGTGTAATATTCCCCCAGGTAATTTGGTTAAAATTTCTACTGCAGTGCCTGGGCGGTTTTTAAATCTGGCATTGTACTTCATCATTTCTTAATTACACTTCAGGCCTTACGTTACTGTCTATCATATTTAGTATCCTCAAGAGAAATTTTTGGAAGTCCTACTGGTACGGGAATAATAAAAATGTGGAACCATATTTCTCAGTTACTGCCATGCTATTAAAGCCCTGTATGCATGTGTTTAAAGGGGAATCACCAATAGTCTTGTTCTCTTGCTAGGTGCAGTACTGTGTTTTTATGTGACCTACATTGTACCAGTAACTCTTGGACAGATTTGAGCTTCAGTTATCAAGATTTTGTTAACAAGAGCCAAACAATTCATTCTATTGAGATACCATTTGATCTATTTATATATCGTTTCCTTTGTAAGAATTAAGAATGTGCTACATTGATTTTTAATAATACAGCACATAAATGATGTGTTAAAATGAACTGCATCAATATATTATTATTTATTTCTTAGCAGATGCCCTTATCCAGGGCAACTTACAATTGTTACAAGATATCACATTATGTTTACATACAATAATATTATTTTTTTACACATTATTTTTACATACAATTACCCATTCATATAGTTGGGTTTTTACTGGGGCAATCTAGGTAAAGTACCTTGCTTAAGGCTACAGCAGCAGCGTCCCCCACCTGGGATTGAACCCACAACCCTCTGGTCAAGAGTCCAGAGCCCTAACCACTACGCCACACTGCTGCCCCTTATATAGTTTTTGATCTAAAGGAGGGGTTATTTAAATAAATGTGATCCTGGCAACCATGTTATCAAATCTATTAGGAGTTTCATATATTTCACACTTTACATTAAGTGTCTCTAAATGACTGTGTATTTATACAGTAGTTACACAGTAATTACATGTGTACTTACACACAATCAGTAATTACAATGTTATACGGTATAGTTACAATGCACTTAACATGTAAATCTCTCTGCATGATATCTGTAAGTACACAATTGTATCAGAAAAGGGTTAGGGTCTATGGTTAAGTGTAGAGTTAGGGTTAGGATTGGGATTATATCATGTAAAAAGATTTACAAATTAAGTACATTGTAACTATGCATAATAACATTGTAATTATGTGTCAGTACACATGTATTTACTAACTACTATGTAAATAAACAGTAATTAGAGACACTTAATGTAACGTGTTATATATTTATCTGAACTACTACTGTAGAGTATTATTGAGGAGAGAACCTTTGCTTCAAATGGGTTTCCGCAACTTTAAACATAAGGAATGGTTACCAGTGTATATCGAATTTGGCTAGGACACTGTGCTTTACACACCTCCTCGTCTTTGAAATAGTGCCAGAGAGCTTTTAATGTATTACTTAAATAAAACAAAGTTTTACTTAGATTGAAGTTATTAATTTTTAATGTTAACAAAGATGGGACCTTTCACGAATGTGTTCCTGGTTAATGTATTTCACAGACAGGTCATCCAAGCCAATATATTTCACAGGTAGTTCCCTTTTCCGCCTCTTGATTAATTTGACATGATGTGAAAGAGAAGAGATGGATGTGATCTTTACCTGGCACAGCAGACAGATATCAAGAGGGTTCATTAAACCCTTGAAAGTCCTCTACAGTCCAAGTACAAACATCACACCTACATCAAAATTTAAATATAAAGTTTATATCTAAATTGTATTGTATTGTATTGTATTAAATACAGAAGCAAAGTACTAGTTACTAATGTATTTTTGCTTCATAGAGCAACAAAGACCCACCCTGGCCCTGTGGTGCACTTAAGTGACAGTCCCAGGGACGAGGGAAAGGTAAGTACAGCAAGTCTAAATGCAATATAGTGATTCACATAGAACCGTGGATATTCAAAAGAGATACAGTAGGAAATGTTTAATTTGATATCAAACATCCTGATTTTAAAGTTGTGGGTGAGCTAACTGTTATAAAAGTGTTTAATAAAATATGTGTCAGTCTGCAAATTGGAGTCTTGGTCAATAAAGAACTCAAACTGTTTCACATAGAGAGAAATCTTAAATTGAGCTAAAGAGTGGTGCGTCTAAATGCAGACACTGATTATTAGAATTTGTGAACCAGCATAATCACCCTCAACTTACTGTAACAGAGTCTCTGTAGTGCATTTATGTCTTAAAAATCAAATGCCAGACAGGGTTTGTGATTTAATGGATGATGGTATTTAGATCCACTGACGTAGAGATCAATTGATTAGACCCCACATTCAATCATACTTAACTGGAAATTGATGAGCGCAAAAATACCCACAGGCAACATTGTGTAAATGAGGACATTATAAAATCAAAAGTCACTCAGATCAGGAAATGTCAATATATCTCACAGTAAACCCTTTATGAATTAGACCCCTCTTTGTGTAGAGGGTTTAAAAGCTGTCGAGTCCCTCTTCATACCCAGTGTTTAGCATAGCACTACTTTTACCATTTCAACAGCCACGATCACTTTCTACAACAAATATTATTTCTACAGACAATGTTCTTTCTTGTATGATCTCTTTGCTTAATTTCCTGCTTGCTCTGTACGGTCCAACTTCCCTCTAAAACATCAGAACATGACAGCCTACCCTGAAGCACAGCACAGTCCCCAGCTGAGTTTGGTAGTGCACAGCTGCTCCCTTGGAGATTTACTGGTTCCAATTTCTGCTTTCAGCTCTTGGACTTCTGCTTTTAGCTCAGGGTGTCTTGGGAGCCATGCACTGTACTGTAGGAGACGTCAATCATACAGCTATTGCGAAAATCATAGGCAGAGGCTTAATACTGCAGATTATTGTCATGAAAAGGACTTGCCATTGAGTTCTTGTTTAATTAATTCATTAATAATAATAATAATAATAATATATTGTATTTGTGGTTATACCCTACTGTAGAAAACATTGAGTTTACTGGATATTACCACAGAAAACCTCCTGTAGTGTTTAAACTGTGTTGCAGTAAGCTTTGTGGAAAACGGTGTGTGTGTGTGTGTGTTTGGGTTTCATAGATAAGTCATTCCATGTTAAACACAACAAAAAAACAAAGAAACTGAATGCATGACATACTGAAAGCAATCAAGTTCCAAATCGTAATCCCATTTTCCAGACTGCACTCTGTTGGTTTGTTCAGGGGGAACTGCTCCTTAGTGGGATTGCTTTGTTTTGGTTTGTGTCCAGATAATAAGCATATTTGTGAGGTAGAGATTAACAGGTTTAATGCTTGTTTCTTAAACCAAGCATATGCAATATTTGTTTTGTTAATACTTCAGGGAGGGCAGAATGAATCTGGACAGTGTGAGATTTTAATTGGGTTCCTTGTCATGAGCTGACAAGGTTTGGTTTGTCTCATTTGGAAATGCTAATACTGCGCAACCCACTTTCACTTTACATACATGAATTCAAATACAGATATCCATACCAATAACACCTGAATTAATATAAATTTGCAGTTATTATTTCAAAGTGTTACTGATAAATCTACTTCCTACATACTCTTTGTAATTCAGATATCGTCCACTCTGCCACTTTGGGATACGGAAATAATCATCTCAAGATGTGCTAATTGTTTTAAAGAAAACCTCACCTAGCCTGTTTTACTCTCCATACAGATGCTGATAGGCTTTGAAAGTGGAACAGTAGTGTTATGGGACCTCCGAGCAAAAAAACCAGACTTCAGATTTTACTATGATGAGGTAAGTACAACAAATTGTCGAGTGGTGGGTTACTAAAGAGTACTCTATAACCCTCTCATTTATATATTTTATATATTATTATTATTATTATTATTATTATTATTATTATTATTATTATTATTATTATTTCTTAATAGCCAAAATCCATCATTTTGCCAAACAGGTAGCTGTATCAGTACTTAGGCCGGCAATAATCACATCTAGAGAAGAGATAGAGATAAGTGTTTTTGCACAGATTCAGTGTGAAAGAGTTAGTTAAATACACCGTTATTGCAGGAGAACATAAGCATAACATTAGTTAATAGCAACACAGATAAAGTAAGGAAGTTCTGTGTCTCTGGTCTTAGCACTCTTCCATCAATGCATAGCTTGTACCGACCTACTATATTGTATGTGGGACGACTTACACAAGAACACTACAAGTCTGTGCAAAAGTCATGTCAGGCGGGGGACCCTGTCACACAGCACAGATACACACTTTTAATGCTGAATAATGTACACAGACAAACATGAATGTTGCTGCTTGCTGGTTGACTGACTGAATATATTGTAGACTTAGTCGATTCTGTACTCACAAGCATGACAAGGATTTGCTCTTGGTATGGAACAGTAGTCATTTCTTGAACCCCTGTGATAAAAAAAATCCTCTAGTCTATTCTTCCTTAACTGCTACATTTTCACTCATCACCTCGTCAGTGAAAAGAAAGACTATGCTCTTTCTAGGTATCTTATTTGTGAAGAGCATATCCAACAAATTGGAAAGGGGAGATACACTATAAATTTAAATCTTAATTTTGACATTTATAAATGGTAACCTTTGTCCGCCATGGTCATGCCACATGGACCCAAGTACTAAGCAATGGGGAACAGTAACCTAGGTTAGTCAGAAAACCTTTTTCCAGCCGGGACTGCCAGCATTGCAGGTATACAAATGCCACCCATTACCTTTCCAGTCATTCTGATTGAGTCCCTGTGGGACAAACTGAATTTATTGAGGCATTGTAATATAAAGATCCCAAACACTGCATGCGACTTGCCAACATGACTCCAAGATGATTACTTGTTTACATTTGACAGATTTTTTCAAAATCAAGGGGACTTTAATTGCTCACAGTCAAGTCACAAAGCAGGATAATAATGTGAAAAATTACATTTTTGGTTTATTGGGAATTGAGAGTACCTTATTAGCTGACACACTTGGTTGAAATCAGAATTGAATTCAGAGATCCTTTTCCCGTTTACTTTCCCTTTGAAGGATCCCCTCTGTGATTATAAGACATGGGCTTGATTAAAAGAAGGGAAGCTGACAGAAAAGTCTCACTCACTAGCCTGCTTCACATATCAGTTTTTCTCCAAGATATTTTTTCATACCCATTTTCAGGTGTGCTCAGCATGCCCCATCTGTTGCTATGTATGACAGAAGAATCTGGAACACTTTTGACTCTTAGCCCTTTCTTTATCCTTGTTTTTCTTCACCACAGTCTGACTCCAGCAGTAGGGGTTATTATGTTTTGCAACAAAACCACCTGAGATCAAGGGGTTTGGGTTAGCTTAACATACCATGCCTCATGCTGAAAGATCAATAATGCTTGTCCATTCACGTGTCCATTCGCTGAGGAACTAAAAACCACCTTCAATGGAAATGGCAAGAAAATAAACACAAAGCTTACATATTGTAAGTCCTTAAATGGAAAGTGGCATTCAGAGCATATTAATTCTACCTGAATTCTGCTCCTTTGTACCCCCCAGACATTTTGAGTGTGTATTTACCTTCATAAAGCGTCTAAGGAGTTCTGATTCACTGCAATGACTAACAGACGGCTGTTTGTTCTTCATCTTTGTTTCAGAGCCCCCACAACCATGACATTTCAAAAATAACATATTGAAAAGCATTGGATCCCAACATATTCACCGCAAAAAAACATTTCAAATATCAGATTTGGGGCTTGACAGGTTCTGAATTCATGAGAAAGGAAATAAATTATATTAAACATTCTCATTTACCTACTGTAAAGCATACTCTTGTATGTGCTCCTTTACCTTAGATATTATTATTATTGAATTCATTCAAGACAGACAATTGGATTTAGGACCCCCATTTTTTTTTATTTCCAGTAAAACTGCTTTCTAAAGGTATCGTGAAACTTGAATGTGTTCTACCGTCCAAGCCAATAGAAGTAGATACAATTGCTTGATTACTGATGGTTCTGCATGGATAATGCAACAGCCACACACACAAAAAAATCAATAAGGAAAACTATAAACAATGAGAGAGGAAGTCCCAAACAGTTCTGAATTTTCTCACAAATTTTATCATCACCCATGCAGAACTATTGTTTATCTGCTCAAAACTCTATACCTTTATTTTTAAAACAGAGCCCTTCTGCTTCAGCTGCAGCAGTTACAGTAGGGCAGAGACAACAGCTGATGTGCTGTAATGCTTCTTTATTAGCTCAAAGAAACAGGTGAAACGTAAGATTTACTTGCTTGCACACCATGGATTTATGTAAAATAGATGGAGGGGTAGACCAATGCCAGTTTCAAGGGACAAACTGAAGAATCCTCATCTTACTGAGACAGACGTACACTTTCTTATCTCCAGTAATCCCGGCGCAGTGCAAGTCTCGTGAGATATTGCTTATCACACAACTTCAGAACAAAATAACACTGAGCCAAAGAACTTCAGTATAAACACAAAATAGAAAAAGTCAACCAGAGAAAGAGCACAGAGCTACATCAGTGCTTCTCCACGGCTGTCAGTACATTTAGACTTTTCACAACATACTTCTCTGAATAATCTAAAAACAGGTTAACCTCTTTTGACTGTACATTCTTTCTGACTGAATTACAAATACAGTATATGCACCTCCATATTGTTCCTTTTAAAACCACTAAAATGACAGCACAGAGTAGAAGTACAGTGTATGTTTGTAGCTTAGTCAGTAAAACCTTACGGTCAGTCAGTAAAATCTTACGATCCTGAATCTCATAGTATCAAATCCTGCAGATTTTTTCCAGATTATAGTGCTATAATCATAGCATGCTACCTCTGTTGTCATTGTAAATGTAGCCAACAATTGAGCATCCTAACTCCCATTTTAAATTAAGTTTCAATTTTAGACCAAATCTTCACAAACAAGGACCATGACACAACCAGTCAGTTTATAGGAAATCACTGAGAATTACAGATGTAGATAGCAGTAGATAGAGCTCTCAGAGTCGATGCAATGCATTGTGGGATATGTTTGACATAGGGATGTAAATAGTCTTTTAGGAGGGAAATATTTTTTTATATCCATGTGTTAATGTTCAGAGAAATCATGGCAAACACATAATGTGTTCATGAAAATTGTTCAGTATATTAACATGTATAAACATTTCAACAATGCAGTTGACACTGCGCTGCACAGATATGACAAAAAGCAAACTTATTATTATTAATGCACAGATGATGATGTATAAGCCAGGCTTTGCATAATATGAAACATCCATTAAGGCTCTCTGTCTATGGAATATGGCTCTATCCTTAAGTAAATAGGTGGATTGACTTTAATATTGAATGTCAGTTTTGAATTTAGATTTCTGAAATACTTCATTCATTGAAGGAGCTTACATGACTGATTTCATTTTTTTTTTCAAATATAGAGAGTTGTAATCTAAATTGATCTACATATTCTTATACATCACAGCAGTGTTTTGACTCTGCCTTGAGTGCAGATTGTACACTCATACATTATTAATGGAATTTGATGTTTGTAAAAAAAAAAAAAAAAAAAAAAAAAGGTTAACGAGTCATTTAAAAAAAAATTTAAAAAAAAATTGCCTGGTGGATTACTGGCTGAAGCATTCAAGCAAATTAACTTAGTTTTCATTTTCTACAAATGGAGGTACAGTACCGCTATCTCACAGGCTCACATAGCAGCTGTCTCTTTTCAATATATATGCAAAGCAGCATCCCCACTTTTCCAGAGCATTACACTCCATAAAACTAGCCTCTAGGAGAAAAGCTATTTTTTCTTCAGCAAGATGGTACTTAGAAATCTAGCTTTTCCTTCAGGGGCCATTCAACAATTTAGTCAAAACAGCTGTGTACTTGTATACAGTATACACGCCTGAGAATTCACCTGGGAAGAATACCTTTTAGGAGGTATTATAACTAAACATCTGTCCTTTCTTTTTTTCTTAGCTTGTGTGTGCTCATTATCAGCTCATGAAAGAGTAGTTTTAGTCTTAACATTGTGAGGGGCAGGTCATGAGTTATTTTACCAGATTTCCATCTGCCACTGGAATGAACTAGTTATCAATTTGAAATCAGACTTGATTATGTCAGACCCAGTTAGTGTTGCAGAACTCAATCTCTCTCACTGATGGTAGAAGTGTACTTAATAATGTGAAGGATGCGGGAGGCGGGTTTTAAATCTGCAGATTTTTTTTTTTTTGTCGGAACACAAAGGATGTGAAAATGTTATACTGTCTGGGAAATATTGGAGGTTGGTAAATTACTTTAGCAAGTATACAAAAACATGATGTATGCAGGTGATCTTTGACTATAGTGTAATGTCGGGTTGCAGATTGATATTAGTACAAGATGATTTTATAGTCTGGTTTCATATGGTGCAGATGGAAGAGTGGCAATTGTATCTTTAAACCCTCAATTCAGTATAGCAAATTTACTTTAGTTTACCTATATCCATGTAGTACTAAGCTTACGTTCAACTAGTATTAATGTTTTTATTTTTACCTTGTGTAATTGTTTTTACTGTGAAGCGTGAATGTTGGTTTGCTCCATAATTATCCATAACTAGTAAACATTCGGTAGTGCTAAATTTATAAAAATACTAAAAGAAACCTAATTCATTTCAATGATACACAATACTACAACTCCTCTCCAGCAGGAGTTATGACTGAGACCTGAGACTGGGATTGGAATTAAATTATGACATTCTTATATACTGCAAACAAATAACACAAAAAGATGATATACCAGTAAATAATTACAATGGCGTTATGCCTAAAACTTAATTTATCACATTTTTGTATTGTTTTCTTATCTGGTGCACTTCTTTAAAGTCACCATAAGGTTGGCATTGTTGTAATTACAATTGAATCCCAGACTGAGTGATTTATACACCCTTTTAATTGAAAAAATATATACAAATGCAATGGTCTCTTATTTCCTTTTTGTGTGTATTGCTAACCGCCTTGTGGGTGGCTCAAGCAGAGCCACATATCATAAATAATGTTTTATTTCCCAAAAGCACCTGTTGATTGATTTATTTTCCAACATTCCTGAATATTGGATGCCTGCAGCAATTTGTCCCAGTTTTTCCTTTAATGTTGCTGTCTTGTGTTTCCATCTTACAGGCCATTCATTCTGTAAGCTGGCATCATGAAGGCAAACAGTTCATGTGCAGCCATTCCGATGGCAGTCTGACCATGTGGAATCTGAAAAACACTGCCAAACCTTTCCAGATCACCTTTCCACATGGTAAGGGTGGAACTGATTTACAGGACACTTACAACCACTGGTGTTTGTCTTTTAGCTGCAGTCTAGTGTGATATTAAAATCAAACCTTATTACACCTGGAAGTAAAAAAAAAGAAAAAGAAAAAAAAAACAGGCAGTAGGAATACATTTAGAAATGCTCAACTAAAACTTTGAAGACATTGAAAAAGACTTTCAGTTGATATGTTTGTCACCGAATGTATTAAGTTTCTTTGAAATAAAAATACAGTTCAGCTTTCTAATGCATTATTTCCCTGTCTTGTTCTATAGAACATGCTCACATACTGTAGACAACCTGAACATAGCACTTCAAGTGTCAGCAACTTCATATCAAACACAGAAGAATGGACTGCGCTAGAAAGTTGTATTGTATTTTGCTACAGAACGTCCTGTGGAGCAGTGCTGTTTTATTCGACCGCCACTTTAAAAAACATGATTAAACGCAGATATGATAACTGTGCTTCTGCCTTAAGTTATATTTCTTAGGGGTTTCCAAATCTGGTATCAAACCATGAAACCCTGCCATTCATTGATGCACAGTAGTGTGAGATCTTATTACTGATGCCTAACAGCAGCCTTTATAGAAAAGTAATAATGACGTTACCGGGCTCTGCTTCTTGATTATTTCATTGCTGAAACACTTGTCTTTGACTTAGTTCACTTAATGGTTGACCAGATTACTGGAACTTCAGTAACAAAACCAGCATGTGTTGTGTTTGAAGTGAACCGCGGCTCATCTATAACGTCTCAATGCACCGGTATAAACTCCAAATACTATTGAGTTTACCGGTGTGATTTACATATTTGTAAGAATGAATTTATCAGCATTGGTGATGTTCAGGGTGTTTGTAAAAGATTCAACAGCAGTTCACCGGGTATTAGCCGTGCCCCACCTTATACCTGGCAGTGATTAATAACAATGGTTCACCTACACATTTGCTGTATGATTGTAAGTGGATGCCGTTTAAGTACTCATTTCACTCTTGAAACAGGTGTTTATTGTCAGCTTTCACATGTATCTCAAACTTTGACTATGGCATAAAGGTGCAGTGCCGATATACAGATACCTTGCACTAGGTACTCCTGACAGCATGCATGCTTTTCCATGTTAATTAAATGGACAACATCCTACAGTAAATGTAATAAAATATATGCTTTATTTAGGATTGATCAGTAATATGGTATATGATTTGTGCTTAAATATATTAGAAATTAATCCTAAACAAATACAATGACCTACAATAGCATAGATATGTGTAAAGAATATGTTCTAATATATATATATATATATATATATATATATATATATATATATATATATATATATAATTTGTTTATTTAGCAGACGCCTTTATCCAAGTCGACTTACAGAGACTAGGGTGTGTGAACTATGCATCAGCTGCAAAGTCACTTACAGCTACGTCTCACCCGAAAGACGGAGCACAAGGAGGTTAAGTGACTTGCTCTGGGTCACACAATGAGTCAGTGGCTGAGGTGGGATTTGAACCAGAGACCTCCTGGTTACGAGCCCCTTTCTTTAACCACTGGACCACACAGCCTATATAGCAACCTTGTATATGGTATATTTTGCATCAAATATAATAAAATAAAATATGTAGGAGAGAGGTACATTATATAAAAGAATGCAGAACCACCTATCAAATATAATTAATCTGTATTAAGTAAAAAGTAAATGAACCAATAGTTCAGCACTTTACAAGAAACAGACACACCATGGATGACATAAAGTTTATAGTTTTAGAAAAAAATAAAATTAGATAATGTACAGTATAGAAGAATAGAAGGAAACAATGGATAAATAGACTAGATACCATGATGCCTGGAGGTTTAAATAGAAAGGAACAGCAGATCATTACATCATTAGCTATATAGTGAATAACATCAGATTTAAAGAGAAAAAAAATGTGTGGTTACAATGGCATACAAGTCCTATAAATACCTCCAATGTTTGTTTTCAAATACACTTTCCCTGACAAAGGTATGCTAAACATACCAAAACTTTGGGAAGTTGGCTCTTTGAGCAAAAACACTACATATATATATATATATGCAACCTGCAACCTTCAGATTTCATTTACAAGGAATTCTGAAATGTATTTTCTGATTTTGCATTTAGTCCAGTGCAATCATATGCAAGAGAAGGTATATATACAAACGGCACTGTACTGCAGATGGGATTACTTTCCTATCTTGCTCATTTATATATCTCTACAAAATCCACAAACATCCTAATTGACCTCAATTAGGACAATGCGTTCATACTTATCAGTTAGTGCATAACTGAGTTTGTGAATCGGATGTGAATGCTTTGATTAGCATATTGGAAAACAACGCAGATGTATGTCATCCATTATTACTAAACAGGTGTTGGGGAATAAGACTGACTAATTTATATCTCTAAAATGTGAAAATAAACAATTAAGGATTCACTGGTATTTCTTTTCTTCTATCACAGCAAAAAGCCAGAGAGATGGAAAGAAACCAGACCCATGCAAACCAATCCTGAAAGTGGAATACAAGACATCAAGGAGCAGGTGTGTTTACTTCAGCTTTGTACTCTGACACTGACCTGCTGCCTCAGCAGAAAATAACAAATGCACTGTAGCCAGTTTATATACAATACTAAAACATTAAAAATACCAATAAAATACAACATTTAAATGCAAACCGCTCCCTTTTGTTTTGAATAAGCCTGAATTAAATCGTGGAAATGACTGGTGGATGCAGGACAGGTATTGAGATATGGGTTTATTGAAACACTTTCCAAGCTTTCTGCTAGAACATTTACTCAGACTGTTTTTGCAAATAACCCTATTTCTACTTCTGTTAGCCTCCTTGTATTATCCAGTATTACCGCACTACAATTTGAATGGCATCACCCTTTATACTGTCTTTCCACATTATAAATTGTTTTCATTTTTGTTTATGATTGAGTTCTTGTTTTTTTTATGTCATTTTATGGGTACATTATAATAATCCATAAGCACTCTACAATTCATGTGTTATGCTGAATAAACTATTTTCACATTGAAACCATACTCTGCTAGGCATCTTGTCATTCTGTAGAGGCATGCATTAAACTAGCAAACTCAATCTCTTTTTATTTAGTGTCATTACAGTTATAAATTCTTACGTAGATGTTTTCTCCACTGAGATTTAGCTCAGTCACTTCGTAAATATCACTCTAGTTTATTAGATGGAACAGCTTAGGGTATTTGGGGGTTGTGCATTGTAAATTTATACATGCATATGGCAGTCAGATAAGCACCCTCCAAGTACCAACAGCTTGAGGCAATTCAGCTGAAAACAGATGTAAGAACTGAACCTTTCAGAAACATCTTTGTAGTACATCGTGTAAGGAAGAACTGTGAATGGAGATTAATGTATGCACTTCAGAAAGGTAGTTTGAAAAAAAAAAGTACCGCCACTTTAGTCTGTATAGTACAATACTGTTGATGTTTTGAATTAATAAGGAAATGCTATATACGTCAGCACTCACATATCCGACCTTATACAATTTTGACTTCAGTGACACTTAAATGAGTGTAACACATACCTGATTATTTCATTTTAGCCCGTTCCAACCCATGTCCGATTTTTCAGGGAACGCAAAAAAAGATACACTGTCAAAAATACATAGGTGAAAGGACTGTGTTTTAAAATAAGTAGGCTTCCATTTAGATGTACTGTAGTTGGTGTTGTTGGTACAGTACTATATTTTCAACAGAAGAAGTATTTTAATTCAGAACAATATGATTCTGAAAATATCACTTGCCTAAAGAGATGACATATGGACTGTTATACAGTACATACTTTTAAATCCGGTACGTATTGTAGCACTATGTAAAATTCCCCATTAACGACGGAATTCAGAATTCAAAATTATACATGTATAAATTCAAATACTTTAAAGTGAACGTCTACCTTTTTGAGCTAGTGAGCTGCTCAACAGAAAGATGGCAACACCCACAAAAATTATGAATCTGATTTAAATGTAGATACTGATACCGCAATCCGCCGTCAAAATGGTAATTGTTAATACACACACACACACACACATATATATATATATATATATATATATCATAACCACCCAACATATATATATATATATATATATATATATATATATATATATATATATATATATATATATATATATATATATATATATATATATATATATATATATATATATATATATATATATATAATGCAGCATATTTAATACAAACTTGTATTTAAGATTTTATAAGATTCTTTTTACAAGCTGCAGGTCGATATGCAGAGCCGTTCGTTTTAAATTTTATCGTTTATTTTTGGAATGCAACGAAGCGTTCCTAAATACCCGGAAGTGTTGTGACAATAGTGACGTTTTTGTTGAGTCAACTCACATCAGTACCGTTGAATTTAGGTACGCACTCAAAGTGCTCAACTGAGCCGCTCAGTTACTTAACGCGCCCTGTATCATCTGATCCGAAACAGCTGAACTCCACGTCTTCGTAATCTGAACCGTCATCATTGATAATGCAAGCAATGTTTGAATCATTAATGCACAGAGCAACTACTTACAGGTAGTTTTTCAATTCACGTGAGCTGCGATATTTCAGGCATTATTTGCGTGCCAAGTGTTAAAAAAAAAAGTAAAAATGTTCCTAGATTTAATCTTTTTTTTTTTCAGATTTAGCTTTATATATAAATGTCAATATTAACATAGTTAAAAGTTTTGCAATGTGTACTTTGTGATATAATTTATAAATACTGAAAATGTGTTATCGCAAATTCAACATTTAAAGGCAATATGACAATTAAATCTGGGAAAAAAATGCTGTATTAAGTTTTTTTGGTTAAATCTAGGTAAAATTACATGATTTAAGTTAAATCGGGGACGGACGGACGGACACCTGGTAAAATATTTTTGCTTTTTTTTACACTTGGCACCCCATGATTAAAAAACGTAAATTAATGGTGAAAAAATTACTTTCATTTAAAAGTTGGGGGGGTTGATCATTCAAACTTGTGCGGCAAGTTTGAATGACCTGGCAGAATCTGGTATATATATATATATATATATATTTCTGGAAATACTGGATTTGCTCCATCAGCATCGTCATTATAATTCACAATGATCCCATCTTCTTTTCAGTGAGCCATTTATTATCTTCTCTGGAGGGCTGTCATATGATAAAGCAGGTCGAAGACCGAGCTTGACAATCATGCACGGTAAATCTATCACAGTGCTGGAAATGGATCACCCCATAGTGGAATTCTTAACACTTTGTGAAACTCCCTATCCAAACGGTAAGTGGCAAACATAAGCTTGATTAACAAAATAGAACAATATGTGATCTTTTTTAATAAGGCTCTATAAAACTAATTTTGTATGAAATCAAAATTGACATAGCTGTGCATTCTGAATTTATTTCTTCAATCATGAAAATATATATATTCTGCATTTGCTCTTTTCCAGTGAACGAGAAACAAAAACGGTAATTTGGCATGCTGAAAGCATAGACATCTTTTTTTTTTAAATGTGTTTTTTTTATTATTAATACTATTATTTTACCAGGACGTGCTTCATGTTTAATATGAGGAATGACCCACATCTCCTCTTCTCTTACATGCTACTACAAAGTCAAAGATACAATTTAACTCACTGCACCCTCTATGGCCTTGAATTAACTCATTGCAAAAAGTTAAAGAACAACGTTAGGTTACATTAAGAGGTTAAACTACTGTACAGATTCACAATCTGCTAATGTAATAGTAATAAGTGGCTTTGGGATTATTTTAGTCTTTATCTTGCCAGATTTTAGCCTTTATCTTGCCAGATTTTTTTTTTTACCTATTTGCATTTGTAAAATCAGATTCATTGCACAGACTGAAGATCTCACAGGCCCTTAAAATCCATTTTAGAGGAGCACACCAATTTAATTGACAAAGGGAGAGCCCAGGAGTCATATTTAAATTTGTATTTCACCCACATATTTTCAAGGTAATATCATAAGACCCAATTGACCAAGAGCCTTTCTGTTACAGAATTCCAGGAGCCTTATGCAGTAGTTGTGCTGCTTGAAAAGGACTTTATCGTTGTGGACCTAACACAAAGCCAGTACGTATATTTAATTTCATACGTATATTTCATACAGGCTTTTACAAAAGCATCAGTTCATTCAAATTGTAACATGAAACAGTGTTACAATTTAAGGGTTGGAAAAATGCTCTTGAACCCCTAGTCATAAGAGCTGTATTGCCAGCACTAATTATCTCACTGTTACTGAAAACTCAGCAGGAATTGGTTTGTAATCAGACGACGGGAACATTCTAATGAGAATCTTGTGTGAACCCGAAGTACCAGAATGTTTCAACAAATGACCTTACTTTGATCTCTTTTTTTCCAACAGCTTTCCTATCTTTGAAAACCCATATCCTATGGATATTCATGAATCCCCAGTTACCTGCACAGCATACTTTGCTGACTGCCCTCCAGAGCTAATCCCTGCTCTTTACGCTGTAGGTTCCAAACACAAAAAGCAAGGCTACAGCAATAAGGTAAGTATTAAGAGCCCATTCAACAAATTAATTATACAAGCAATATGGCAGATAAAAAACATCAGTTGTTCAAACAAGCCTCAAACACTGGGCTGAAAAATGTGCTCTTTCTATGGGAAAGGGACACCAAATTACATTTTTATTAAACCTAGATCCCTAATGAAATCTAGATTAGTTGTGAATTTACAGTTCACATCAATTGTGGATTTGCAAGTATAATAAAAATCAGAACAGAGTCCAAATGAGATAACAGGGATTGTTAAGGTGCACCCCAAAGCCTACATATTATTTGTTAATCGGTTTAAACCTCCTGTAACAGGGGAGGTCTGTGCTGACTATCTGGCGTATGCGTGGTTCTGCAGGAAGAGGGCAGCAGCCTCGTAAGATCTGTCTGTCAGTCATGGCGATGACACAGAGAGGTGGGGAAGAGGGTGTGTTGGCTTTCCCTCTCTCTGAGTGGCTTGGAGGCGGGCCTTGGGGGATAGCTCGACCCATAAGAACTGCGCTTGGTTGTGCATTCGGGTGGCCAGAGAGAGGATACTCAGTGACGGTGGCGGAAGACGTCAGTGTAAATAAAGAGCAGGCAAGCACGGCTGAGTGAGACAGCCTGCCTTAAAAGAAACTAAAAAGTAAAATAAATAATTACGTACCCGATGGGGACATGTGTAATTATATGGGGAACTCTGGCCACCCCAGTGTATAGAAATAAATAGCTGAGCGTAGGTCGGAGGCCCGTACTGACCGGCTTAGTGGCCAGTATTCAGGCCACGGACAACAGCGCCCTCTGCGGGCTAAAAGAAAAACATCTAAAATAATAAAACTGGACACCAGTGCAGTGTTTTCAAATAAAACTTCTGTCTCCCGTGTGTGTCAGTGAATTGCCCACTACACTTCCGCACACCCCTAAATGTATCATTTAAGAAGTGTTGTTTCCAGAAATAAAAATCCTAAATACAGTAGCTTGAGTTATGGTTAATTATTTTAACTGTAAAAAACCTAACACCAGGTGAAACCACAACAAATCTATACAAAGTGTACCAAATGTGAAATATCCTTGAATGAAAGCTTAAAGACATTGGTATTTATTATAATCTTTTTTTTTTTAATTAGCAGATATAACCTTTATGCAAGTTTTTTTTTTTAATATTGTTTGAGATTGTATCTTGGAAAACACACAACATGTTGGGTAAAATGCAAGACTAATTAGTCTATGGATTTAATCTGAAACAGTGTGAACCCGTATTAGTGTCTTCTTATTATGATATTTGAATTACCACTGTTAATTCTGTACAGTGAGGAGAGTAGATTTCTCTTAGACTGGCTGTTGCTTAAGATTAACAAGGTTCTCCCACTTTTCCTTTCTTCCCTTGAGGTTTATTATCCAACAGATGCCATATCATTCAGTATTAGCACTGATATACCAGCAGATGCAGTAAAGTGGGTGCAAATTAGAACAATGCATCAAAGAAATATCTTCTTGTGATGCAGAAGTGCAGTACAGTACATTCACACTGTAGTGTTACAGAACGTTGCACATTTGCCAATGCATTCTGTGAACTTCAGTCTAAACAAAACTTCTTCTCAACTACATTGCTGAATGAGAAAGACCCAAAAGCACAATGTCACATGACATTCAGGAAGCAAGAACATTTTACAGTACTGGGATATCACCCATCTATTAGTGGTTATCCTGAGATTCCCCCGAGAAGTACGTGGTTTATGCAATCCACTGTGAAACGTATCCTGGGGTATTAGGTTGAGTAATTGGCCAGGATATGTGGACAGAAATATCCAAATAATTGTAAGTATATTTACAGAGGGTTCTGTAATACTTATTTAAGTTATTTGTGTGAATCCTACTGTGTGCCTTTCTTTTTGGTCATTCATCTTTTATATTTGCTTTTATTTAACTGTAGTATTAACTACGTAAAGTAACATTAACAAGTATACCCTGAACAATTGAATCTTCATCTTTAGGAATGGCCAGTCAGTGGTGGGACCTGGACACTGGGAGCACAGACATATCCTGAAATTATTATTACAGGGTAAGTGCACAATGTTGAATGAACCGATGCTTCAGGTCCCTGGTGAATATGTGAATGTGATTTCAGATTTTCTGTGTATAAAGAACCTGCAGCTATTGTTCTTTTTACTCTATTAGTGTTAACATTTTTTTTTAAACACTAACTGGTCGTGTTGCTTGTTCTCTTTCTGCAGGCATGCTGATGGATCAATAAAGTTTTGGGATGGATCTGCCAGTAAGTTTGCAGGCTCAGCTATTTTTTGTGGTACAAAATATCTTTAATCAATCAACTGACTGTACTATAACTGTATCATCACTAAGATTTTCAAAATGTTTTTTTTTTCACTTTAGAATAATAAAAATACTGTATTTTGACAATAAAACTTTAACGTAATCATTTTGGTCCCTCAAAATTGGACATAGCAAATCTAAAGAAAAAATGACAAAGAAAATAAAATGTTGATTGTTGTCCTCAATGTGACAGTAACCCTTGAGATGCTGTACAAGCTGAAAACATCCAAGGTGTTTGAAAAGCAGAAGGTGGGAGAGGGGAAGCAGGTAGCAGAGATTGTGGAAGAGGACCCATATGCCATACAGATGATCAGCTGGTGTCCTGAAAGCAGGATCCTATGTGTCACAGGCATCTCAGCTCATGTCATACTTTACAGATTCAGTAAACATGAGGCTACTACTCAAATAGTGGTAAGTGTTCTTGTATAAATCTTACACTAAGGAGGCCCATTGATTCTTCTTTCTTTACGGTCTATATGTCTGCATGTTTGTATCTAAGTCTGTCGTGTAAGTTTACTGTTTTTTATAATTTACAGCTTATTTATAGTATATATTAATTGGATGTTTATATTCCTTTGTTTCAACTGAGCAACATAAGTTAGTAATTAGTAATTAATAATGTATTTGACACTACAGATAGGGGAGGGTTATACTCTTGCTGTTGCATTCCTAATTCCTCATTCCCCAGCATACCACTCAGTCAATGAGCATACTCACTAATGTGTAAACTGAATATGAACAAACGTTTCTCCAAATGCGTTATTGGCAGGATCTTTCTTAAAAATGTTACCCTCCAGCTAAAACATGAATTAAACAACTTTAAATGCCTTACCTATGGAAACATTGCCCCATTGGTCTAAACAGGTCATGACTTGTATATTATTATTATAAATATTTGAATGTTATGTTTTTACAGTCACTAGAGGTTCGGCTTCAGAATGATGTGGAGGATATTATCACTCCAGAGACGACTGAGAATATCTCTCCATACACTGAGCCTTCCCAGCCCATTACAGGAAGCCCCAGCAATGTCTCTCCAGAGGGAATAAAGGACAGCATCCCCTGCCTCAAGTACGAGTGTGTGACTGTGAAAGTACAGCTACTGACCAAACAGAATTACATTTTATAATGAGCAGCTGGATTAATGGTGATATTGTAGATAAATTATTTCAAAGTGTTTATTCCAGACTTTATTTCACTTCTATATTTTAAAAGGTTTTGATGAAAGTTAATTATTTAAGAGCTGCTTGGTTCTAGTTGTAAAATCAAATAAACAGACCTAATCACAACCATTTTCTAATAGCATTAATACCCAGGTGGTGTTTTACATATTCTTACGGACGGAAATGCACAAAATAGACTACAGTTAGATATTTGATTTTAATAACCTTGGCAACAAAATAAGATATATCGATTCAGGAATATTTATAGTAAAAAGACTTGGTTTTTTTTTTTTTGTGATTTGTTTTTCTAACTGGTTACTTTTTCTTATCAACTGGGCACTTGCCTCAGTCAATTTCATACTTCATACAGTATGTTAATTTCTGTCTTTGTATGAGTACTGTCCATTAACTGCTTCTACTATTATTAAGGTCATTTGCTGGTTTTGGCTCTGACAATCCAAAATCATCTGTACCAAAACTGTGCAGTGCTACCTCATTATAAAGCATCAGCATGGCTATGGGTCTAATAATCCCATTTAATAAGCACATATGTTCATTTTATATAAACAGCACTGTTTCTTACAAGGGGGCATTATATTCCCTTTAGAAAACAGTACAAATATACTGTCATGTTATTTTTTTGTTTATTTATTTATTTATTTTTTAGGGTGAAGTCTCGTCCAGTAAGAATGCCCCAAGGTTACCAGGCAGAACTGGTAATACAACTGGTGTGGGTAGATGGAGAGCCTCCCCAACAAATAGCAAGCCTGGCTGTGAACTCAGCCTATGGCTTGTAAGTGACATTGTATATTGTTTGTTCAACCGTTTCTCATTCCATGGATGGTAATCCATTCCTGTATTTCTGTGTTAAAGAAAGCCACAGTAAGGTATTGACAAGCAACAACAAGTGCAAGTACCAAAAGATGATGCTGAAGTTAAAACAAATGCTTATTTTGTAATAATACGCCTCTGTTGTAATTAACAGGATCTGCCATTACAGCAAGAGTTTGCTTTGCATTATAAACCAAGGGATACTTTGAAGACACTGTAGACATCATAAGCAGTTATTTAGTCTGATTTGCACAGCATTAAATAAGATGGAGTGTTGAGTTACTTAAGACAATTCTATGGAGGTTAAAATTGTAATTTCTGGCAAATTTGATAGAAAATAATTTGTACTGTAGAAGATATTAATCTAAGAAGTTGATCTGAGAATTGTTTTTCGGAAGAAAAAAAAATGGAAATCTAAACTGCAAATAGTAAATATTAAACTGCTGTCAGCATACATCGAATAGAGTGGATTGACAAATGTCAAACTCTAGAACAAAGTAAAAGAGTTTATTTTCTAACTGGCCTTTGGGGAAATGCTGCATGTCATTTGGCCTTTAAGAAAGGACAAACAGCTTGGTATATTTTGAAACTGATTTTTTTTTGAGTGTGTGTGTATATGTGTTTGTGTGTTGGTTGATACAGGGTTGCGTTTGGGAATTCCAATGGCCTAGCTGTTGTGGATTTCATCCAGAAGACAGTTCTGCTCAGCATGGGAACCATTGACCTTTACGGTTCCAGTGACCCATACCTGCGGCAGCTTCGCTCTCCACGCAGAAGCAAGCAGCTCACAGCAGGTAGGGAGGAGCACAACTCGCATGATGACTGTCAGTGTGCTGGATTTGGAAGTGCCAGCACTGCATGAGTTTCCTGCTTGAGCACGTTATATATTATGCTTTCTTTAGCTGGCTTCATTTTACTAATCACTGTACCTTCTTCTCTTCACAAACTATAACATTTTCTTTTTTGTTTTGTTTCAATAAATACACATTCTTTATTCTATTCCATACATTGGCATCACTGAATTTAAATGCATTGATGATGATGATAATTAAATTGAGTCTTAATTTACAAACTCCTAGTTGCTGAAGCTTTCTGTAGGTGAAATAGATATACCAGTCAACCTGCAGTACTTTATTTTAAGGTTTACATCATTGTGTTGAACTATTTGTTTTCAACAATAGTCTAATGACATTAGGTCAGTATGTTTTTTTTTTTTTTTATTATTATTATTACTTACTTTTTTTGTATTTTGGTACATTTTACACATTCTCCCCCACCCCCACTCCCACCCCCACCCCCATATGTTTTCATTAGTTTAAGCACTAATATGCTATACATATTTATTACTGGAGAATAACCAAATAGTAATGAATTCCATACAAATATACCTCGATATGAATGCCATTTCTTTTGAATTATCATTAATTATAAAGGAGTATATATTTAATAAATGTGTATCAGTAATGGTACACAATATTCCTTTTCTATATATTAATTGTAAAAAAAAAAAAAAAAAGTTTGTAGTTTACATATTGTAATTTCAATCATCCAAATTAAGGAAGCAACCTCTAATTAAAATATCATTACAATTCAACCACAAAGCACAATGCATTTCATTTGATTTAACTTACTGGTTTAGAAGAGTTATCTTATTCTTTGCTTTTAAATTGTTTCTACTTGGTTATGTCAAAATAGATACAAATGCATGTTTGAAGTTTTTTCCGATGGCTGACAGGGGGCTGCTTTGGGGTCACTGTCCTTTCACATTTGGCCTGTTTCTCTCTCTTTCCTCTACGTGCTGATGATACTGATGATGCTGATGTTCTGGCATGCCTGACAGACACCTTTTGCATGCGCGGCCTGTCTAACATTTATTCAGATTCAAAGAAAAGGATTCGTACGTCCCACCAGAGTAAGTCTAATTATACAGGAGGACACTGGATGATGGTCTATAAGGAATTCATGAAGCCAGGGAAATACACAACTTCACTGGGGCTTCACCTCAGTCAACTCCAGTCCTGTGTCTTGAGCCTTCAGGTTCTATGTTATTATATTACTTGGCTTAATTACAGTTGTGTTTAATTGGAAGAATATTTCTTTTGTGAATGTACAATAAAATCCCATCAAGGTTTTGATAATGTTCACACATCATTACTTCTATACAAATACATACCTAGAAGTGTGTCTCTAAGAGAACATTTCTGTGCACAGATAAAATGTTTTAGTATTTGTTTCAAAATGCATACTGGGCTAAATCAGTAGTTAAATGTAGGGCAGATAAATAGCGACTAATTCTTATGTAAATATCTGAAGGCTGAAGCATTTCTAAAGAATGGATTTGACTGAATAGTACAGAAGTACAAAAGACTGCATAATCACCTTTGTATGCAATAACTGCCTCAAATGTCATTCAGGCTTTAACTGCTTAACACACACACAAAAAGAAAGAAATTATATCTTGATGTATGATCCATTTAATTTCATACAGGGCCTGCTTTTCTGTCTAGATATGTAAGCTATAATACCTACATTGAAAAAAAAACATTAAAACAAAATGGGGTTCAATAATGTGTCACCAACAATAAGGGAAGTAGTGACATAGTTTGCTTATGGAATATGTGCAAGGCTAGTTTACCACACTGAAAGATGCTATTAAGTGGACATATTGAGTGTGTTTACATTACATATACATATATGCATGACTTGCAGTTTAAAGACCCAACCAAAGTGTGTATGTCCATCTATTGTAAGAAGGCTATGGGGGTTGAAACTGCACGGGTAAGTTGGACAATAATATCTTCCATTATTAGGCTTGGATTAACAGGATATCTTTTGGGCTCTTATTTTTTAAATATTAGTATATACAGTATCTCCTTATGAACATTAATAATCGACACATTAATGTAACTGTATATCAGTTAAAAATGTATGAATTATCCTTGAATACTTTATTCTGTTTAGGCTCAGCATTATGGGCTGTGGAATTGTGTTATAAAAATCACTAATCACAAGTGCAAATTCAGTAGTACAATATATAGTAGAAAATATTAAATGGGGAATTCCAAAATAAAAGGTTTCTATAAGATGTATTTATGATGAATACACTTGTGTGGTGGAAAGTGGTTTGCAGTTAAAAAAAACAAAAAAAAACAACAACCTTCAGGTATGCATCTTGTAAGGACCATATGAATTGGTGATGCCATTGTCCTTCGATTTGACATGTAGCCTGTACATTTTCTTTTCAGGTCTATCTGAGCTGTCTGACAGCCCTGTTTCCTTGGAGCTAGAACGCTGCAAGTCTCCCACATCAGGTAATGAAAGTCTGCTTCTCTTTCAGTCCTATATCATACCATTGGTTGCTGTGTTTTCATTAAACCTTTGCACAGTTTAAATACAGGAGTATAATTGCATGATAGATTTTAGGAAGTGAATTCGAAGGTTAGGAAGGGTATTGATAGGTCAGGATGGGCAGCTGTGGCCCTTCCTAACCAGTGGCTAGATTAAATCTAAACCAAAATTCAAAGGGTGGCACAGTCAATGTGGTGACTTGTGGGGATTGGTCATTAAACATGGTATAAATCATGTTCATTTAAGCGCTGTAGAACCCACATTTGGGGTTCTACAGACAGGTCAATTCTTAAACACAGTTTTTATACTGTATACCTGAAGACATGTTCAAATAACAACAGTACACCATATAAACTTAATATAAAATGGGCATTATATAATACCAAAGTACACTGAGCACAACTCTGCAAGTATAAATTGCACAAAAACACAGCTTTTTTATACCTATTATTTGCTTTTTAATTAAAGGGACAGTGACCAAATGAAACCTGTTTACTCCTGGTGCCCATACCAACATTCTGTATACATTGGCATATTTTTGTACCAAATACCTATTGAAATGTAATGTTGTTATACCACCTACAATCCAGAACCTGTCTATTTTGGAATCTGACATGATTTGTAAGGTTTGGCTACCTAAAAACAATGCAAATCTGACAGTGATGTCTGGGACCAAATCATGTCATTTTTCGTTTCTAAGTTTATAATAAAGTATGTTACATAAATGCGCACATGTCCATTGGGTGTGGTACATGTGCAGTAAAATCCTTGTTACATAATGCACAAAGTGAAATTAAAATGAGTACAATGGACAATACTTTATTATTTATTATTTATTTCTTAGCAGACGCCCTTATCCAGGGCGACTTACAATTGTAAGCAAATACATTTCAAGTGTTACAGTACAGGTAATACAATAAGAGCAAGATAAACCAAAATTAATTCTACTGTATGTCCATTGATCAAATAGTTCAAATAGGTGTTTATCATGTTTGTTCAAATAGTTTATAATTTATGCCTTTTTTTAGGCAGTATTCGATTTCACAGTACCTCTGTAAACCAACACACTATTATCCAGCATCATTTTCAATAAAGAAAGTGAGTCTGATTTCATAGAAATTGTAAAGTCAGTTCCCTCCCAAAAGCTAAAATACACCCACAACAAATTTCAGAAATTGTTTAATTTGATTTGAGTAAAAGAAATGGCAACTCAGAAGCTGCACAATTCTCGCAGCTTCTCAGAACACACATCCGCCTTCGTTTTAGATTGAATCTGGACCCCAGTCCTCTTTCCAGTGATGTTCTTAATTATTTAATTGAATCAATTAAACCTCCCTCCGGGCTTGGAGCTTCCCATCCCTGTGATAGTTATTGATTTTGTAAATTACAGTTGAAGGAGCCATTGGAGAAAACACCAGGTTATGCCAGTCGTGTACTGTAGTGTTCGCACACAGGCATGATTTGAAATGTAGAAATGTAGATTCAGAATGATATAACGGGTTAGAGTTGCTGCAGTGAATCCCTGTTATAAGGTTCCATTTGAATTGTATCAGTAATTACTACATAAAAAGAAGCTGATGCCTCAGTATACACGCACCTCGCTAAAATGTAAAATGGCTCCTAACAGTAGCATTATATAGAGAAATATTGAAGCTTACCTGTATGTACTTACACTATATGTATTTATTTTTGTGTTGTTTTTTGGAGGTGTAAACAGATTATAAATGATGCTTCTTAGTGTTTTTTATGTATTGAGATTTTGAGGACAAAATGGTAACGACATTTGAACTTGTTTTAATGAAATGTTGTCTGGCTGGTGATAGAGAACGGTATAGTTATAGAGCTGTTATATTAGTTTGGTGCTAGTCATGTAAGGGTATGACACAATCTGGTATTAACTTTATTTGAAGTGTTGTTTTCCCAATTATAGGAATGCTAGCTTGCAGTTTTAAGCTACAGTGCTTTTGTATGTTACCTTCATTGTAACCTTGCAGTATGTGTTTTTTAAACATAACTTTTGATGAGCAGTTATTAGGTTTATGATTCATCCTTGTATTGTTTCTTATTACCTGTGAAACAATGAATCATTATAATCAAATAAAATCATGATGGCAAGTGTTATTAAAAACTGTCAATTAAGCTGGAGCACTTCATGTAATGAGGCAGGTCTGCTCTTGCTAGTGCCTCCAGACATTTGATGTGAACTTTTGTAAATTGATGAATAGATTATGCGATTTTAGGAAACAAATCAAGCAAATCACACAATATACTGTATGTGCTTCATATAAAAAAAAAACAAAAAAAAACAAAACATGAAACTTATGAGCCTGTATTCATTTGAATATTGGTTATGTTAAACAGAATCCAGTGGATCATATTCAATTCCTGTTTAAAATGTTTGATAAACAGAATGCAAACCAGGTTTCACTGAATCATAAAAAATGCGTATTAGTAAAACATCATCCACCAAAAAATGGAATAGGGATTTTTAGACACCAGCACACATTACACAAAGCAAACTTTATTATGTTTCTACATATGGCATCTGCAGTTTTATTGGGGTTCATAGTGTTGTCACGTGAGCCTTGATGCTCAGGAGTTGCAGAATTGAGCACAGTGTTAAGTGGGTTCTCTCACTGAGCTGTTCTGATTGATTTCACACATCCACTCTGATAGAACTGCAGCAGCAGTTTGAATTAGGTTTTTATAAATCATGTGAACAGGATAAATAAATAGATGTATGCAGACTGTAACATCTTTTTAATTCATTTTTTTAAAGTTGAATAATGATTTCAGTGAAATGTTTCCTTGTGTTAAGGCACTGTGTTATGAATTCTAAGCAGTGGTTATGTACAGTAGCATCTGTGCAGCAGAAAATACAGCTCTCTGATTGACTTGTGATGACGGCATGATTGATCTAACTAGTGAGTACATTATGGAAAACAAAAGCTCTGCAACTACAACATATACAAAAAGATTTAATATTTCATTTAGTTGGAAACTATAATCCAGTTTCTGTTGAATTATGTTTCATCATTAATTTGTCTAACTCATCTCACCCTTTTATGTTTCTTCTAAATTATGCAGTATTTACAGTTATGCTGCCAGCACTGATTTATTTGCAAAAAAAAATGTATATTATGTCCAATGTGATTGCTTTGTACATATAATATGAATGAAGTTATCAGTCTTACACTGCATTCATTTATTTGGTTTTGAAGATGGAATACCTATTTTGCACCTTTATTGGAAATTGTTTGATTCAAAAATAATGTTATTATTATTATTATTATTATTATTATTATTATTATTATTATTATTATTATTATTATTGTGTGTGGCTTTTAAGCAATGTGTATTTTAAAGATATTTTTAATGTAAGATATCGCCAAATACAATTTATAAGCCAGATAAAGTGGACAGTATTGTCTAGAATTGCCTGCCTAAAGGCCATATATATATATATATATATATATATATATATATATATATATATATATATATATATATATATATATACACATGCACATTTTTAGCGAGACAAGGCATTTCAGTCTTGCAATACGTTACATTATGAGGACTGATCTATGACTAATATTTCTCCATATTCAATTACCAAATTAATGTTCTCCTCAACAAAAAAATGTCATTGAATTTGGCCTTCAATCACTTAAGCCAATGAAGAGAGGATGTTTAAAAAAATGCATTACCGGATGACAGTGCCCACGTCATGTTGAACAATTAAGTTTCAATTCAGCCAAGAGTTTAAATAAATTATGGATAATCAGGATGCAGAGCATCCAGAATCGTACCTCCAACCATAGGCATTCCTGAGATGATAATGCAACACGTAATTCAAAGGGGTTCTTTTAGTTTCCACTGGGGCATAACCACTTAATGAAGCCAACTGTTGCCATACAGTCTGCACTTCACAAGGCACACAGCAGTGTATCCGCAGAGCTGGGAAATAAATATCAGTTCAGTGACTGCAAGGTGTCGTTGATAGTTGATTGTCTTTATCATTTTAGTCAATTGTGACACAGAAGTAATTTTGTGTTTTGTTGTTGTTTTTTTACAGACTCATACAACCATGAATTCCAATTATAAACAGTCCGTTTGCTTCAATTGCATCACGTTACAAGTTTAAAATCCATAAATGTTTTTGTTTCCCAAGCAGCAAGTTCTTTTGTTTTTCTTTTTTTTACCTGTGATCTTAAAAGGAACTTAGTCATCGAGGCTTTAAACTTTTACTTGAAAAATAATTTTGAAAGCTAAAATGGACCAGCACCAACAGCAATGGGTTAAATCAAACTGTATGGCACTGCCATAGCTTCATTTCAGAGTGGTTATTCCTGTGCTGTGTAATCCTGATTATCTGTTCATATTTTCATCTGAAATGGATGCTCAGTGTTAAGAAGGGTTGAGTGTGTTTGTGTATTATATAAGTACTGATAGGTTCAACAAAGAACCATATACTTAAAGGCTGAGGCAGCATGTGCATGGTATAATCTGAATGCTGCTTGGACCATTTATTATGTTATCTTGCCATCTGTAATAGAAAATATTTATAGAGTCACATGGTGTTGCATATTATTATTATTATTATTTTTGTTGTTGTTATTTTTATTCCATAAAATTCCATGAGACCCCATTACCACTAAGTGTGTGTGTGTGTGTGTATATATATATATATATATATATATATATATATATATATATATATATATATATATATATATATATATATATATATACTGTATTATTATTATTATTATTATTATTATTATTATTATTATTATTATTATTATTATTATTTTACTATTTTATGCCCTTATCCAGGGCAACTTACAATTATTACACATTAAAAAAACATTTTTTTTACATACAATTACCCATTTAGCATTTGGGTTTTTTACTGGAGCAATCTAGGTAAAGTACCTTGCTCAAGGGTGCAACAGCAGTGTCGTCCACCTGAGATTGAACCCACAACCTAAGTAACGTTGGGTTAGTTACCGTTACCGTTAACGTTGGGTTACTTACCGTAACCCTGGTTCCCTGAAAGAGAAGACGACCACCAGCATTAAATATGCGATATTCCCTGCCCTAGAGGTAGGTAATACTGAGCTCTCTATATCAGAGCTGCCGAATGCCCCTTCCTGTGATGACGCAGTCTGCCCCGCCTACCGAGGGTACAAAACCGTCACTTACAGGAAGATCTCCCTCTTTTTCCGCCAAACCCATGAGGGCGACCGGAGCGACCTCATGGTTGGTGGTCGTCTTCTCTTTCAGGGAACCAGGGTTACGGTAAGTAACCTAACGTTCCCTTTCAAGTCGAAGACGACCACCAACATTAAGTATGGGATAATGTATACCAGAGCCGTCGCGAGGGAGAAGGAACGGCAGCATATGAGGGACGCACAAGCACTGCCTAAGCCAGAGGTTAGCGGTGTGAACTTACACCCTCAAGGACCCTTGTGCCCACAGACGGCACAGCAGGATCTACCACATTAATGCGGTAGAATCTGGTGAAAGTATGCGGCGTAGCCCAGCTAGCCGGAGTACAAATCTCAGACATCGGCGCCCTTAAAGGGCCCACGATGTAGCCAACCCTCTAGTCGAATGCGCAGCTACTCTACCAGGTGGGGGTAACCCAGCACCATCATATGCAGTCGACACCGTGTCTGCAATCCAGTGTGACAGACGCTGCTTAGAGGGGCTGTCCTAGGGTCCGTGTTCCGTGACAGACAAAGAGCTGGTCAGATTGACGCAGCGCTCTTGTCCTAAGCACCTAACATCTCAATGCCCGCACTGGGCAGAGAAAATGAAATCTCTCATCCTCCGTTGAAGCAACGGAGGTGAATGAAAAGACTCCAGTTCCACAGACTGGTTAATGTGCAAAGCTGTAATCACCTTGGGGAGGAAAGCGGGGTTGATGCGCAGCGACACTCTGCTTCCATCCTCCCACATACGCATGCAGGAGCTGTGCACAGACTGCACCTGCAGCTCACTGATCCGCTTACGGAGGTGATAACTAAGAGGAAGGCTGTCTTCATAGACAAATACTTCAGCTCAATGGAGTTTAAGGGCTCAAACGGGTCTTCGTGAGAGCCTCTAGTACAATATTAAGGCTCCATTCGAGGAGAACAGTCCTCCTAGGAGGGCGTAATCATTGTGCGCCTTTAAGGAAATGGGTAGCCAAAAATGCGCACCCGGAGACACAGAATCTACGGGGGCATGGCAAACACGCCGAGTAGGTGGGCTGAAACAGGCCGGTGGATTCAACTCAACCGTGGGACACAGCAGAGCTGGGAATCAGCTCTTCCAAACACCTTGCACAATGGGTACCATACACTGCGTGAACTGCGTACCGTGCGTAACTGCACTTTAGAACGAGCGCAACGTGCACAGCACTGCTTGCCTCAAACGTTCTAGACGCCTCGCGCAGCGGGAGCGTAAACTGCGTACCCTGCGCTCTGTGCATAACTTTTTGGAAGGAGCAACGAGCACCTGTGTGTTATGTGCGCTGTGAATATCGTTCTGCGTACACTGCGTACTGGGAACCAAGTACCGTGGGCGTTATGTTCCTACGCTGGCGTCGGATAATACACAGCCTGTGTCAAGAGAAATCAGGCTATGCGTGCACCGCGGTACCACAGCACCGGAGAGGACGCTACGCAAAGTGCGTACCCAGACCGCGTGGTCAACACACACACCTGGTCAGCGCGACGCGTGTACCGGGGACAGAGGCCAAGCGCGGTGGGTGAAGTTTTGTCAAAATTACAGTTTATAAGAAGGAAGGAAAGAGAGAGAGAGCACACCGAACGCACACGAACCGACTCACTGCAGCGGTCAGGTTCGGCCGGCGGCTCCGTTCGGACGGGGATACGGCAGGACCGAGCCCCGAGGAAGGGAGCGCGGCTGGGTCACTCGACAGCGGGGATACCGCAGGACCTATCCCCGAGGAAGGGAGCGTGGCTCGGTCACTCGACAGCGGGGATACGGCAGGACCGAGCCCCGAGGAAGGGAGCGCGCTCGGTCACTCGACAGCGGGATACGGCAGGACCTAGCCCGAGGAAGGGAGCGCGCTCGGTCACTCGACAGCGGGATACGGCAGGACCTATCCCGAGGAAGGGAGCGGCTGGGTCACTCGACAGCGGGGATACGGCCAGGCCTGGCCCAGAGGAGGATACTTGCGTAACTCTCTTTAGGAAAAGACAACTCACTCGCGGGTGGCTGCACAGACCGCCGCTCACATACGACAGACAGTGAAAAGAGAGCGGCCCACCAAGGGGGGCCATTGAAAGACAGAAGGATGAAAGACTCTGTCTTTTTCAAGAGTCGTTGATTCCAGGAAAGAGGCAAGCCAGCTTTCAGCACGAATGCTAGGAACTACAACCGACCCGAATCGACTCGAGGGCTCTTCCTATCAACACGCTCAGTTCTAGACACAGAGGTCTTACCTTACCGTCTTGAGAAGGAAAAAGAGGAGATCTTCTGGTGAGTGACGGTTTTATACCCTCGGTAGGCGGGACCGAGTGCGTCATCACAGGAAGGGGCCTTCGGCAGCTCTGATATAGAGAGCTCAGTATTACCTACCTCTAGGGCAGGGAATATCCCATACTTAATGTTGGTGGTCGTCTTCGACTTGAAAGGGAACCACTACTCCACACTGCTGCCCTATATACTGTACTGCAGTTTTTTAGTGACAGTCATGTCCAGGCAACACCACCAGGTTTATATTCTTCACTCCAAATCTATGGGTATTTGTGGGTAGTTAACATAAATGATTGAATTAAAGAAGTAACTTTCATCTTGATGATTTACTTTCAAGAGCAAGGTGCTTGAAGCTAACTTTCAGTCACTATTTACTGAGTGTTGATTGGTGCAGCCTCACGATGTTATTCCTGTTTCATAATCTGCCAACTTCCTAAACAGAAAGGTTCTGATTTTACACCACCTTTCTAAATCTCTATCTTTTCATGGTGCTTCTAAAAAAAAAAAAAAAAAAAAGAAAGAAATGGGCACAACACTTGAAAATTAACCAAATATCACCAAGACACATATATACAGATGTATATATATATATATATATATATATATATATATATATATATATATATATATATATATATATATATACAGTGCCTTCTGAAAGTATTCGCCCCTTGAACTTTGCGACCTTTTGCCACATTTCAGGCTTCAAACATAAAGATATGAAACTGTAATTTTTGTGAAGAATCAACAACAAGTGGGACACAATCATGAAGTGGAACGAAATTTATTGGATATTTCAAACTTTTTAACAAATAAAAACTGAAAAATTGGGCATGCAAAATTATTCAGCCCCTTTACTTTCAGTGCAGCAAACTCTCTCCAGAAGTTCAGTGAGGATCTCTGAATGATCCAATGTTGACCTAAATGACTAATGATGATAAATAGAATCCACCTGTGTGTAATCAAGTCTCCGTGATAAATGCACCTGCACTGTGATAGTCTCAGAGGTCCGTTTAAAGCGCAGAGAGCATCATGAAGAACAAGGAACACACCAGGCAGGTCCGAGATACTGTTGTGGAGAAGTTTAAAGCCGGATTTGGATACAAAAAGATTTCCCAAGCTTTAAACATCCCAAGGAGCACTGTGCAAGCGATAATATTGAAATGGAAAGAGTATCAGACCACTGCAAATCTACCAAGACCTGGCCGTCCCTCTAAACTTTCAGCTCATACAAGGAGAAGACTGATCAGAGATGCAGCCAAGAGGCCCATGATCACTCTGGATGAACTGCAGAGATCTACAGCTGAGGTGGGAGACTCTGTCCATAGGACAACAATCAGTCGTATACTGCACAAATCTGGCCTTTATGGAAGAGTGGCAAGAAGAAAGCCATTTCTTAAAGATATCCATAAAAGTGTCGTTTACAGTTTGCCACAAGCCACCTGGGAGACACACCAAACATGTGGAAGAAGGTGCTCTGGTCAGATGAAACCAAAATCAAACTTTTTGGCAACAATGCAAAACGTTATGTTTGGCGTAAAAGCAACACAGCTCATCACCCTGAACACACCATCCCCACTGTCAAACATGGTGGTGGCAGCATCATGGTTTGGGCCTGCTTTTCTTCAGCAGGGACAGGGAAGATGGTTAAAATTGATGGGAAGATGGATGGAGCCAAATACAGGACCATTCTGGAAGAAAACCTGATGGAGTCTGCAAAAGACCTGAGACTGGGACGGAGATTTGTCTTCCAACAAGACAATGATCCAAAACATAAAGCAAAATCTACAATGGAATGGTTCACAAATAAACATATCCAGGTGTTAGAATGGCCAAGTCAAAGTCCAGACCTGAATCCAATCGAGAATCTGTGGAAAGAACTGAAAACTGCTGTTCACAAATGCTCTCCATCCAACCTCACTGAGCTCGAGCTGTTTTGCAAGGAGGAATGGGCAAAAATTTCAGTCTCGATGTGCAAAACTGATAGAGACATACCCCAAGCGACTTACAGCTGTAATCGCAGCAAAAGGTGGCGCTACAAAGTATTAACTTAAGGGGCTGAATAATTTTGCACGCCAATTTTTCAGTTTTTATTTGTTAAAAAAGTTTGAAATATCCAATAAATTTCGTTCCACTTCATGATTGTGTCCCACTTGTTGTTGATTCTTCACAAAAAATTACAGTTTCATATCTTTATGTTTGAAGCCTGAAATGTGGCAAAAGGTCGCAAAGTTCAAGGGGGCCGAATACTTTCGCAAGGCACTGTATATATATATATATATATACAGTACTGTGCAAAAGTTTTAAGCAGGTGTGAAAAAATGCTGTAAAGTAAGAATGCTTTCAAAAATAGACATGTTAATAGATTATATTTATCAATTAACTAAATGCAAAGTGAGTGAAAGGAAGAAAAATCTAAATCAAATCCATATTTGGTGTGACCACCCTTTGCCTTCAAAACAGCATCAATTCTTCTAGGTACACTTGCACAAAGTCAGGGATTTTGTAGGCACATAGTCAGGTGTATGATTAAACAATTATACCAAACAGGTGCTAATGATCATCAATTCAATATGTAGGTTGAAACACAATCATTAACTGAAACAGAAACATCTGTGTAGGAGGAATAAAACTGGGTGAGGAACAGCCAAACTCAGCTAACAAGGTGAGGTTGCTGAAGACAGTTTACTGTCAAAAGTCATACACCATGGCAAGACTGAGCACAGCAACAAGACACAAGGTAGTTATACTGCATCAGCAAGGTCTCTCCCAGGTAGAAATTTCAAGGCAGACAGGGGTTTCCAGATGTGCTGTCCAAGCTCTTTTGAAGAAGCACAAAGAAACGGGCAACGTTGAGGACCGTAGACGCAGTGGTCGCCAAGGAAACTTACTGCAGCAGATGAAAGACACATCATGCTTACTTCCTTTCGCAATCGGAAGATGTCCAGCAGTGCCATCAGCTCAGAACTGGCAGAAACCAGTGGGACCCTGGTACACCCATCTACTGTCCGGAGAAGTCTGGTCAGAAGTGGCCTTCATGGAAGACTTGCGCCAAAAGCCATACCTCCGACGTGGAAACAAGGCCAAGCGACTCAACTATGCACGAAAACACAGGAACTGGGGTGCAGAAAAATGGCAGCAGGTGCTCTGGACTGATGAGTCAAAATTTGAAATATTTGGCTGTAGCAGAAGGCAGTTTGTTCGCGAAGGGCTGGAGAGCGGTACACGAATGAGTGTCTGCAGGCAACAGTGAAGCATGGTGGAGGTTCCTTGCAAGTTTGGGGCTGCATTTCTGCAAATGGAGTTGGGGATTTGGTCAGAATTAATGGTCTCCTCAATGCTGAGAAGTACAGGCAGATACTTATCCATCATGCAATACCATCAGGGAGGCATCTGATTGGCCCCAAATTTATTCTGCAGCATGACAACGACCCCAAACATACAGCGAAAGTCATTAAGAACTATCTTCAGCGTAAAGATGAACAAGGAGTCCTGGAAGTGATGGTATGGCCCCACAGAGCCCTGATCTCAACATCATCGAGTCTGTCTGGGATTACATGAAGAGAGAAGCAACTGAGGCTGCCTAAATCCACAGAAGAACTGTGGTTAGTTCTCCAAGATGTTTGGGCCAACCTACCTGCCGAGTTCCTTCAAAAACTGTGTGCAAGTGTACCTAGAAGAATTGATGCTTGATGCTGTTTTGAAGGCAAAGGGTGGTCACCCCAAATATGGATTTGATTTAGATTTTTCTTCTGTTCACTCACTTTGCATTTAGTTAATTGATAAATATAATCTATTAACATGTCTATTTTTGAAAGCATTCTTACTTTACAGCATTTTTTCACACCTGCCTAAAACTTTTGCACAGTACTGTATATATATATAGTGTAGTTTTGATGAACATATCATACACATTTTTTGAAACACAAGTCTGAAATGTGCAGTTTCCATTTGAGAAGTTCAATTTCATGTAATTTCAAGAATGTCAAAAGTCAGCTAAGCAATGATGTTTCTCATTCCATATAATAGATGTTTTGACGCACCGTTTTGTATGTTCTGGTAGGCCTGCTATTGCTCTTTAATTAACATTACATATAGTGCTAATGCTTTATGGCTTAAGTAAAATATGTTTTTTCAATAGTAAAGTCTGGGTAGTGTGGTAAACTGTACTGTTGCTTTTCTGTCTCCAGTCATTTGAGTACATGTCAACAACATTGAATGTATTATTATTATTATTATTATTATTATTATTATTATTATTATTATTATTTGATATTATTATTAATAATAATATCAATGTCAATATACCACTTTTTATTGTTATTGTATACATAAAACATGAAAAAGGCAGATGCAAACCTCCCTCTTACAGGTTGCCATTTTCTAAGCTTTTGTTTATGTAAAGAGAATCTCCTAATGTTTCAAATATATTTAAAAACAAGCAAGGTTGTATACAGTAGGAATCCAAACAGTTTTTTTTTTATATAGACCCAAAAAAAATAGTGCAAAAAGTTTATAAACCTGGTTAAATATTAAAGCTTTTATGGACAAATGAGTGTTTTTCTCTTTTGATTCTGTGTGCCTCACACACAGTAACTTGTAATATAATATGCTATCTGTACTTCTTACCACCAAGGTATTCCAAGGATGTGGAAGGAGTTTTCCAAATTGTTCAATTGTCATCATGGGTGGTATATAAAAACACAAAGAGGTTAGATGAGCGATGGATATGCCTGAAGCTTTCTTACAGAATTCACTTTTATATTTATTTACTTTTTATTTGATTTTGTCAAGGATGCACTGTCTTTTTCTTTTTGAATTTTATTTCAGTTCCTCCCCCAACCACACCTCATAATGATCCCCGCACCTTTCCAGACACCCCAGCAAATGTGAAAGCAAGCCACTGCAGCCCAGTTTTTTACTTGCTGGACAATGGTAAGCGTTTGTTACAAAGGCGCAGCAGCACAGTAATATCAGGGGTAACCAGAGTTGCAGATGTCCTGCATGCCCTGCTCAGACATTGCTTCTGCATCACGGCTCTCAGGTGTCAATGTAATCACTGTAATAATGAAGCAACTGGTCCATGCTTGCCAGGCTCACTTATCTTGAGTAAGGCTCGCTCATTTTTGTGTGCAGAAAGATGGATGCAATGACGACAAGAAAAAAGCTTATGGGTGAAACATAAAGTTTATATCTTCTAAAGATAGATAGATAGATATATAGATAGATAGAAATGCTTTATGTTTCACCCATAAGCTAGTCACATGTATGCACAGTTTTTTTTTTAAAATTATTATTAATAAAAAATTACAAATGTGTACCCTTGTTGAATAGCTAGAAAAATAAATAATAATAATAATAATAATAATAATAATAATAATAATAATAATAATAATGTCCATACATAAAATAAGCTAAACCATTACATATTTATAAATGACAGTAAAAATAGAACACATATGATTATTACAGCAGATAGTTAATTTACACAATGTACCAGTTGTATAAAACAGTAAAATATACACAGTCATTGAGATCCTTTTTGGAATTTGAAATGAAAGCTTGCAGATATTTCAAAATAAAAATATTTGAGGTACTGGTATTTTTGTATTATTAATATGTCTTCAGGAGCCAAACCTAATGTACTCAAACATACCTTTATTAACATTCTAATGAGTTCAATACTAGTACGTATTAATGCCTGCTAAATAACACAACTTATGTCAGTTTATATATATATATATATATATATATATATATATATATATATATATATATATATATATATACTATACTGTATATATATACACAATTACTAACTGTGAACACAAGAGGGTGCCTGAAACTCACTTTTCTTTTGTCGTCATTGCATGCATCTTGTATACTTTTAGACCAACGGCAAACTACTGTGCATTCTTTAGATTCATTTGACATAAATCTCTGTGGACTATTTTTTTTCTGTGAATGAATCCATACATATAACATAAATGTATTTAAGGTGGATGCAGACGTTTCAAGCTGCCGAATGTGATTGAGTGCAAATTAAATCTATGTTTTCAGTTTATAACAGCAATAATATCCTCCACAGCTGTCTCGCCTTTGGCTTTGGCTCAGGACACCTAACTGTTGCTGCAGTCGGTTATTTAGCAGAAACATACTGTAGTTTAAAAAGCATAATTCATGAAATGTTCAGATAGATTTTATATAATCATGCCGTTATGAAGCAGGTTTGACTGGATTTGATAAGACAAAGTTAGGATAATAAATATAAGAACACAAAAGGGCTGAAATTACATAATCACTTACTTAAGCATTGTTATGTTTATTAGTATTGCCCCAACACTTCTTTTTTTTTTACAGTTTAAACTTGTAATTCCTATTCAAATGATCAAGTATAAATAACATAATGTAAAATTGAACAAGCTAACACGTATACACATAAACAATAAAATGTAACTGGACTAAAAAATCTCCTGCTTACACTGTGATCTTGGGCATGGAGCTGCAGTTAAAGTTGTCTTGCTGGGAATGTAGATGTCTGTCTGAGGTTAAGCATGTGATTGTCATGGCCAACGCGCCTGCTTGCAAACTCTGTGCACATTTTGCACGCTTCTTTTTTTGGTTTGTTTTTGCAGTTTTCTTTCTTTCTTTTTAATTATTAACAACTGCCTTCTTTCCTTTTTCTGTTGTTGCAGTTAAAGGACCAAGAAAGTTAAGTCTGCCGACAGATCTTAAGACTGATCTTGGTACGGTAGGCGAAAGCCGACAGTTTTAAGCTTTTAAAAAACAAAACGAACAAAAAAAAAAAATTTTTGAACATTCTTTATATATTAGACATATTAACCAAGTACCAGTAATCCTTTCTCGGATCATATGGTTCTGTTGGCTACATTTGACATTTTTATTCCTTTTATTTATTGATTTATTGGTTTTGATATCAGCACCCTTTATTTACTTTTTAATCTACGCTGGTATTTAAATATATATCTGATACCCAAATGTATTTATTTGTTATTGCCATAGCTCATCTTGCCAGTACGGTAATTGGAGCTTTCAGACATCATTAAACCATTTATGTTTTGCATTCTGCTTGAATCTCTTCTCCTCTGAACCAGTATGCAAGGAATAAAACACTTATTATAAATTAATGCTCCAGTGGCTGTTTTGTTCCAGTTGACTTCCAGTCACTTTCATAGCGGTCAACAGCAAATTCAAGTTATTTCAATGAGCAATCAGTTAATCAATTAAACAAGACGATTCAAGCCTAGTGTAGTGTACTTGGTTTTATTGCCTAGGGATTTCAACTTTAAATTTAGGATGGTCAAAGTAAAAAAAAAAAAAAGAAGCAAATTGATGGAGTCATGTGGTATTTCTACATGGAATCCAAACACTCCACGTGTGTAAACAAAATCATAAATATAAAGCACCTTTTCAAAGTGTTTACTTCCGTTTACTATAATTTACTCCTATCTTTTAAAGAACATCTGCTGATTTTACAAATCTAGAACCAAAGAACTAATACCCTCTCCACATTACCTAAATAACTTACAATCAACGTGTTGAAACCACATGATTGCCACTCACCTTATTCACAATCACGTTTTCAAAGTGCGATGATCACGTCTTACTATTAGAATATGTGAAAGCAAGCCACTGCGGTTTTTCAACATCAACATGGAAAGTTATTTGAATTAAACGCTTTGAAAATATACTTTTGGGTGAAACTCAAGGATAATCCATAGAACCTTAAGGGGTTTTACACACTATCTTAGTTTAAACAGTGCTTTAACAAATGAGACTGAACTTCTAAAGCTGTTTTTGTGTACTGTGAACCTGATTTAACTATTAATACTGGACACTCCTGAAATCATTCCTTAACACTTTGTGGATAGTGTTACTTAATTCACCTTAACAGCGCAAATGCTTGAGTATGGGACCTCCATGTCTTTTGCAATACATAAAAAAGGTTAATTTTACATGTGGTACTATATCATTTTTAATTGTTTTAATTGTGCATAATAAAACAATTGCTTAATATCTGGTATTTGTATTAATGTAATCAGGTAATGGGTTACTTTCTTCCACTGTTGAATTAGGAATCACCCCTGTGCGTTTACCCTTCTCATAATCTTTTTTTTTTACAGAAGGTGCCTCCTGCTTGAAAAAAATGTATGAACACAAACTAACATAAAACACAGTGCTTCACATAGAAACACTTATGAAAGAAACAAATAAATGGGTTAAGAGACACCTACTATAATTATTTACTGCGCAATTGTGACTCAACGGTCCGAGCATTGATGGTGCTGCACATGGTACCTGTAAATGGATAGTATGTGTTACCAAGATCTCTTTTGGGTCATTAACTCATGTCTTGTTTGTATGATGTGTATATTGCTATATATTTTGTATTGCCTCTGATAACACTAGAAGCTAAATGTAAGCGAAAGTTTGTTCAAATATCCACTTTCTGAAAGCTGATCACTCTTAATATCAATTCACAGGGTGTCTATTACAGCAGATTGAATTTAGGGTATATGTTGTTTTCTTTATCACCCAGTTTATACACAAATAAACTTACCTTTCATCCCAATTGTATTGGATAAAGCCTGTCAACATTAAAAGTTAAGTTCAAATAGTTATGGAGTCCCATTTCTACCCCCAAATGTTGCCGTAGAAAAAAAAAAAAAAAAAAAAAAAAAAACTGTTGACAAAAAGGGACAGTCTGATATAGACTTGATTTATGATGCTAAATAATACCCCCATAGTCATTAATGTCAACTGGTTTCATTCACAGAGTACCTTACCTGAAGTAATCTTATATTCTAACACTGATAAAAAAAATAAACTGCTACACTCATGGGCATTTAAAGGGACAAACTACATTTTCTATCTTCACTTATCCTTCAGATGTCGGGTTTTATCATATTGGTCTTCTTTTCTTAGATTTCAGACTGAAAATAATGGCCAGGAGGTATCCTGTATTGTAAACTGTTGTAAACTATTACATTTTACCAATACCATTGCTTAGTTTTGTTTTCTGCAAAAAATGCATTGCCTATATAAATATCATATTTTTATATTTACATTATACCAGTATTAAAATAAGGTGTATTTCTGTATTATATTGTACATGTGCAAAAAACAAACAAACTACAGTATACTTACTCCTTTTAAGGTGCTATTGTTTAACTTCTAATAGGATTTTTACATAAATTATGCTACCACCTGGTGGCCTAATGTTGTCACGATTGTTTAAAGATGTTCCGTGTTAAATTCAACTCAATTCATTTTAGTAATGGTATAAGTCAACGCAAAGTTATACTGCTCTTTTTTGTTTTTTTTTCTACAAGGAGACAATTTTCGTTCTTTGAAGCAGTGAAACGTTAGGACTTTATTCTTCTGAATTTTTTAAAAATTATTTTAGGCTTTGACCATTTGGTCCATAGTAACTTTATGGCATGACAATTTGCCTTCTGTGGAAAACCACTACCTGTATTTACAAATCTCCTTAGATAAGTCCCTATTGTACTTCACTCTGTAGATGGGAAACAACTTTTGTTTCAGGCGGTATATATATAAAAAAAAAAAATACTGCAAATCAGAAGACTTGTTCCATTCTGGTTGGGTAAACTTTGCTATAGCACGAACGAGAACGAAAATTGATCCCAGTGGGTACCGGTACCTATTTTAGTTTTACTTTTCTATGACCATAACGTTGTTGCCTTCTTTATTTGTATTCCCTGCTCTGTGTTCCTAATGCTTTACCATTATTACAGATAATGTAAATGGACATTGCACTAGCCCCACCTCACAGCCCTGCAGCACTGGGAAGCGTGTCTCTGCCACTGAAGGTGCTAAACTGAACCGCTGGGGTCCTAGCCGACCCCCTTTCCGAAAAGCACAGTCTGCTGCTTGCATGGAGATCTCTTTGCCTGCCTCCCACACAGAAGGTGTGTGTTTGTCTCAGTCTGTTTCTTATTGCATGCCTGCCTTCTTTTGAGCTGCTGCTTTATTTTGTTAGGGATAAAAAAAATAGTAGCTTCTACATTTAACTTAATAATTAACAAATAATGGACTGCTAATGGGTATACCTTTGTTAGATTTTCATAAACAGCTTCAATACACAATATTTATTATGCAATACATTTTTTGGTCTGATTCAAGTTGCTTTTGTAGAAGTTGCTAGAGTTTACACATAGTTTATGAGAGAATGCATTTGACAACTGTAAATAATTGACCAAAACAGTGACTGAAATTATAGCAAGTAGGGGTGAAAATAAACTTGCAGAAGCACTGTGGTCTCTGTGACTGGCAGGTGTGATTGGATAGTTCTGCAAAATGCTGTTGATTTTCTTCCAATTTATTGTATTTTTACATTTGAGCATTATGCAGTCTCTAGTATAGAACTAAAAAGAGAATTTTTAAATCTCAAGCAATTGTCTTTCAGGCGTTGTTTTATAAAAGGTCCCTAAAACAGTTTTTATAAAGCCAACAAGAAATGTGCCTTTTAGAATGTCACATATAACCAAGTACATTTGTTTAAGTTCATAATAATTGAACTGTATTATCTACTCATAAAGTGTTCTGTAAACAGGATCATCTCTAATATCGCTGTATTTGGACACATCTTTTCAACGACAAATCGTGTTTTTTGTTTTTTAAAGAATATACAGATTGCCAAAGCATGTAATGTCCTAAATATTATGACTTTTACCCCAAAGATGTTAGTTTTGCCATTTACAAAACGACTTGATTCACAGTCAATACAATCACATGCTGTATAAAAAAAGGAAAATATAACACAGTTGGTGAGGAAAAGAGCAAGAGCATCCATGTTGAATCCCTCTTGTGTAACTACCTGGCTGTGTGCGTCCATGTCTGTTGTATACTGGTATAACCAGGTCTTTGTTTCTTCAGAACCTGTTTTATCCCTTTGCTGTATTTCTGTTTCATGTACCCCAGTCTGCTCAGTCTTTCCTTCCACAGGTTAGCCATCTGTCTTGCTACAGTTGCGTGGATTTCTGTTTTCAGGTGTTCTGTATCTATCAATATTTGTCTGCGTTCTGGAGCTCAGAAGAGGCATTACTAATTATTGCTATTGTGGGTTCTGTTTACTAATAAGGGTGAAGTTTCACCCATTTATTAAAATAAATAAAATCATTTAAACATTAGAAAACTATCAAGAAACACTCGGAACAGTTATTTAACAAGTAATACGTTCTGACTTATTGATGTAGTTATTTTCTGAAGGTAAATGTTAAAGCTGTAATAAAAGCAGTATATGTTAATATAACTACTTGTGGTAGGTTAGATCTTTATTATAATAACTAGGTTTAATTTTTAAGCGCTTAAAGCCGCTTGGTGTTTTACATATAACACAGTGCAGCGCTTTGTAGCATATTGTGTTTACAACCCTCAAATGACAAGATTTAAATATGCAATACCTTGTATTTTATTTTGTGTTTTGTACATGAAATGGGATATTTTCTCTATGTAAAAAATATTTTGGCATTTCCATTATGTATAACAATTTTGATTGACATAATATTATCTGAAGGAAGATCAAACACTATAAAGAAATGTGGCATTTGGCTCCTGTTTTGTGTGACAAGATTTGACTAAAACAGCAGTGTAATTAAAGGAAGTGTCACAAATGTGCTCTTTGTTTGTGGTAAGGAAAACCCTCCTAAATTTTGTTTTTGATGACAGTGTAGAAAAAGTTACTTACCAAACAACAATAACAGTTTCCATATCTTCATGGTAAACTCACTCATAAGAAGGTAAACATTTTCCTATTGACTATGATACTCTGGCAAGCAATTGACATTCAGAGCTTGCTTCGTCGTTTATGGCTGAATAAATCAAATGTGCGTTTTGTGTTTAAAGGTGTCTAAATGTAACAGCCCAGTGGTGTTAATCCTTGTCTTCCTACTCCTGTGTGTTGATGAAGCATTGCCCTTAACATTTCTGTTGCGTCTGCTGTCTTTTTGTCCTTTGTCACAGTTGTCACTAACGAACAATTATGCTGTTGCATCTAAGAAATTAGAATATAGAGAACTGGCATTCGCAGTACTATTTGTCATATTAGCATCAGTTAGAAAGGCTATTGCATTCCTGGATGTGTATAGTGCCATTAATCACAAATGTAGTAATACTCTATAATTGCTTAATAAATATTCTAAATAAATAGGACAGTTCCAACAACACAAAAACACCCCAACTTACTTGAATCTCTTTCCAACAAAAAAACAAAATGGAATTCATCTCAAAATGATTTTATTTATTTTCTATTGTTAATTTAGATCTCCCCATTATAAAACTAGAGTACTAGCCATTATAAATCTACTCTGAAGCATGTGAAATAAATTCAAAAGCTGTAAGGGAATCGTCTCTGAATGCCTAATGAATAAAAGTCCTTACCCTCTGCCTTTGCAAGTTAAATAATGCACAGACCCAACACCCAACGCACCCTGGAAGTATTCTGCATCCTAACTTCAGATTATGACCATGAGCTTCCCCTCTAATATACTCAAGGGATGCTTAAGCGATAATTTGTTTTGAAGTGTAGTGTATGAGGAGGTAAACTTTACGAATTCTAATAAACGATGAGGCCTGACGAGTCATTTATTTTAGAATTTTGAATGTTTACCTCTGAGTTCATTGTTATTATACACCATTACTTGCATAGAAAAACACATTAAAACATGTTCTGTTTAGTTTCTTTAGCTTTTCTTCTCTCAGAATCCAAAACAGTCTCCATGGAGTGTTTCTTTTCTAGCTTAAACTAATTCCATTTCATACACTACAGAAATCAAAAGCTGTAGTGTATTGTGACATATCCTACAGCAACAGAGCAGTCTGATTGGTTGTAAAGGTTGTGATGGTGTATAATATTGTTTGAACTCCAGATGCAGTTGCTCCATTATCCAGGCCAAGCACCAGAATTGCCTTTCAAAAGCTGAAAAAAAGCTAAAAAAAAATTGCCTCCATTCTATAAGCAGTTAACACTGTAACACATGGCTGGTGAGAATCAAGAAGGTTAACTAGTTTGTTAAATGACAATCTACTATTTTCTATAGACATTATGCTGTGTTTTTTTTTTGTTTTTTTTTTGTTAATACCAGATCTCTTGAAGTGCACACAGTGGTGATTTGCTAAATTCATATCAATGCAGAACTGTATCTCAGTTAAAACAGATTTTTTTTTTAATAAAAAGAAACTATAAATTCGCAAAGGAACTGGCAGCTTATATTTCTGGTAATAATTTCAAAGGAGAATTCCAAGAAAACAACTTTTTTTATGAAATGTATGTACACCCCTTTCACAGCTTATGCTTGGCTAGTTTCACATACATCAGTCCGGATGGGCTTAACCACTGCGTCAACAGGATGCACTTATACTTGGAGGCACTGACATGGGCCAGCTAAAACAACATTACTTATGTCTTCATATGTGGTAGAATTATGTGATCTTTTAAAAATATAATTTGGCAGCATAAAGTGTGACTGTTTCTGTAAGTGTTTTATAAATTGCAGAAGAAATAATATTGAGTAGCAAAAAGCATAGCATACCCTTTTTTAAAACAATGTATTATTGGAAACTGTTACCACTGAACTCTGTGGTCTAGTTCTTATAAAAGGGAAGGGTCTGTTTTACGAAATTTCTGTTACAACTTAGTCAGAGCTACACACAAGTAGATGGTGAAGATGATTTCCTGTTTGCCTTTTCATTTCTCAGAATTTTTTGTGCTGTTTTTTTTAAGCACTTAACATACTTTTTTTTAATATAGTTGCTTACACAAGTTTGTGAATTAAATATTAGGTAGATTTATTTTCCAAAACATTTGGTATAAAAGCTTTATACTGGGACCTGTTATCAACTTACAACTGTGTTACTTTAAGAGAATGCTATTCATGCTGTTTATGCTCATAGTGATGAAACTGAAGAGGATTTAAAGCTGACTCATCGTTTTAACTTCGCATCTTACAGTATTGCATAACCATATCTAAAATTCTATTAAGTCAGCATTATGGCTTTACGTAGAGTGGGAGATAGACCTTTTCAAGTGTAAAAGTAAACTCTTGGGTTTTACAACTCAATTAAAAAGTGTATTATTTATACATAACACATGTGTATCATTAGTAATGCATTAGGATAATGAGGTACACTAGCACAACCTGTTTTAGTGATTTGTACCAGATTATGAAATGTGCTGTATTATAATATTACAATTTGTCCCAAGTTATTAAATTTGCATATGCACTGGTAATGCTATATCAAACACTGTATGACATCCTAAACTAATTTATCCTTACAAGAAAGCAGTGTTAAACACTTTAGTTCTAAAATGTGCCTTAGTGTGCTAGGCAGCCATCGACTGCTACATGTAATGGTTTCAATCTGAATGATCAAATCCAATTAAAAATACCTGACAAAAGCAACTCTAAGCGCTTCGCAAAAATGTTAAGAATTCGAATTGAATGTATCTCTGACATTTCAGCATGCCAGGAATGTATGTCAGAAAGCTCAGCATGATAATAGAGTTGCTATCTTGCCAGTACCATACTACAATATTTGCTTTTCATTCTCAGGGGGTTATTAAATATACAGAATGACAAAAAAAATCATTTACATTTGATATTCATGTAAACACTGTGACACTATCAAAAGAGACAGTGCTTACCCCTTTCAGTTTCACCACTCTATACTATCTGCTGCGCGGCTTTTTTTTTTATTGGATGCTATTTGGTTGAACTTGTTCCTCTTGCAATGCATGCCTTTTTTGGGGACAGTAGGTTACGCATCAAGACGGGCAATGCTTCAGCAATTACATGGAATCAGTATTTACTCGCAAGATGAGCACCACTCTGCCAGTTACACATGGAGTGAGAAAGGTAAGAACTCAACTGCATTAGATTCCCTTCCATGGAGTTCAAAAGAGCACAATTGTTACTGCTGCTCCCTATGAGGCAGCTCTGTGGGATTTGTATTGGAAATGCATGAGGAGGTAGGGTTAGAAATAATAGTTTTTTTTTTTTCTTTTATAGGACGATTAATGGTCAATAATTATAAAATACGTGTTACCATTTCCTTTGAATATTAAATTCTAAAATGGTTTAGATGACCCACCCACTGCTGCAGAAAGATTCAGGTTTGCATCCTGATTGTGGAAAGTCGCTGGTCTTTGCTGGGGACTCTGAAGGGAGCGTCGCATTGGCTCTGTGGGTTAGGGTGGCAAAACCTGCACCCAGTGAACTCAGGCGGACACCAACAGGGCTGGCCTCTGTCCTCCAGAGGCCGGTCGCTCACTGACATCCGCTCTCGAGTTCCTGGGTGTAAAAGAGGAAGCTCGCTTGGTAGTCGGATCGGAGGACGCCCACTGAACCTTCAGTTCTCCTGAGCTGTGTGGGGAGGGGAAAAAATAATTGGACATTCCAAATTAGGAGTGTGAAATGGCTCACACTCATTGGAGCCGGACTAAAGTCTGGGGTAAAGTACAAGAAATCAAATAATGTTCCCTCATGGTACAGTAATGTTAAGACAAGACTTGCGGTATTTCTTTAAGGAAGTTCAACGAATTATGCTATAATCACATGTATTTTCCTTTTATTCCTAAATTACATTTATTTTCATTTGAAATATATATATATATATATATATATATATATATATATATATATATATATATATATATATATATATATATATATTAAAAGAATAAGTAACTGTATTTCCCTTGTCTCTGTTTTATGGATATTTTAAAAATCTTTCTTTACCTTTACCTCGTTCCATTCTCACGATATTCCCATTCAACTCAGCCAGCCTCAGCTGCCTAGTAAAGAAATATAATAAGTCAATTTTTGAGCAATAGAATCCAGTAATGGAAATAGTATGAACATATAAAAAAGGCAATTACATGACATTTTAAGCTACTTTTTTACTTAAATGAATGGGTATTTTCAACACAATCTAGTGGAAAATGAATAACAGTACAGTAAATTGTTCAGTAGTATGATTCTAAAAGGTTGGTCAATATTTTTATTCTGTTCCAGACATCTTTATTACAAGAAGTGGTTCCTGTTATTTAGATCAATATATTTTGTACAAGTGCAGATTGCTTTAATTCATAGCAGTAGTAACAACTGGGTTAGCTCGTTTGATTACCATTAGTAGGCTCTCTCTTGTTCCTTCAAAACTTTCAGGATAAACTTCTTTAAACACATGGATGCAACTGTAGTGTTCTTTCTGAGAATTTTTTAACAGCACGTAGTTTTGAATATCAGCATTCCTTTTCTATGGAATATATTGGGCAAGCTGTTGGAAAACATGTTTTTAGGTTTGAGTTAATATTGCCTTGGAGAAAAATGTAATACAATCTAGAAAATTACTTTTGTTGAAATCTCTTCTTGGGTTTCCATAGAAAGCCGGGACAATTCCTTCAGCCGCTCCCGTAGCTCCAGTGTGTCCAGCATTGACAAGGAGTCCAAGGAATCCATAACAGCACTGTACTTCATGGACTCGTATGGGCGTAAGAATGATGGGACCCTCTCGCCGTGTCTTTGGGTCGGGACCAGCCTAGGGGTGGTAGTGGTCATCTCTTTAAACCTGCCTTCTGGTGAGGAACAGAGGCAAAGTGAACCAGTCATGGTGGCTCCCAGCGGTAAGAAGTGTCATTTTGTACAATCACATGATTAATAATGTTAGTGGGCCATGAATCTGTGATTTAGTTGCTAAAGTAAGAATACTCAAAACAGGGAAATTAGAGTTAATTAGATTGCAATTAGTGTTACAGAGTGTAATTTAGTTGTATTATTGCTAAAATGAATTAAAAAAGATCACATTTAAAATGCTAAAACTTACAAGAAACATCAAGTTGCAGATTGAAACAGTTCTAATTATTATTAATTGTCTAGTTGTAAAACGTTAAAACTGTTAATTATTTTCAAGCAAATAGGGAACTTAGTTTGGGGGTTTATAAAAGAACCAGCGTCTGGTACCAGTTTTTGACTAGTAGTGTCATGCTCTTTAGTGGACTGCAGCATTTATGTGCTTCTTTTTTTTTCTTTTTTCAATGTACAGGGACCGTGTTGATGCTTAAAGGAGCAGTGCTGACGTTTTCATCTGTTGACTGTGCTGGTGGGCTGATCCACCCTCCCTACGAGGTTTGGAGGGACCCGAACAGCATGGATGACAATGAGAAGCCCCGCAAGCGTAAACTTGTAACCTTCTCGCCCTCCTCTTCTCAGGATATGGGGGATTACCATTTTGCAGTCATCTGTTCGGAGAAACAGGCCAAAGTCTACTCACTGCCTTCCCAAAACTGCCTTTATGCACATAGCATCACAGAGTCGTCGTTTGTGCTAAGGGCAGATGTTGTTACAGTTTGTAATAGTGTCTGCCTGGCTTGCTTCTGTGCAAATGGACATATCATGACACTAAGGTATTTTTTCAACATGGTTTTGCCTTGTTTAGAATACATAGTTTCGGCACAGATTGTGAGAGAAATACATTATGCATTCTGGCAGGCTTTAATGCAAAAGTATGGTGACTCTGCACAACAGTAGGGACATTGTAAAAGGTGGCCTATCCCATTCTCTGCATGCATGATTTCCTGGTTGCCAGATTCATGAGAGAGTCATCTAATCAAGTGAACAAGCACAGCAGTAAGTTGGACTCCTCCTAGCGCTGGGAAGTATGTAGTGGCTGGTGGTTTTGATTGGTTCCGGTTTGCAAGGATTCTTGCAAAAACACAGTTGCTTTGCACATCTGCAGTAGATAACCCAGGTAAGTAAAGAATTGAAGCACAGTACACACCTTCACTACATCTAGTTAATCTACTGTAGATTGGAACTCATCTCCAGTGGATTATAGCAACCAGGAAATGAAACAGGCAAAGCATGGGACAGGTTGTTACAATAAAATAAATTTCCTGATGCTGATCTCAATCTGTGCATTGCAGCTTGCCTAGCCTTCGGCCAATGCTGGATGTAAACTATCTACCTTTGACAGACATGAGGATTGCTCGAACTTTCTGCTTTACAAATGGAGGGCAGGCACTGTTCCTGAGCTCTCCTACGGAGGTCCAGCGCATTACCTTCAGCCAGGAGATGTGTGAAAATCTGCAGGTCAGTATGCAGAACAGCACCATTAAGCAATTATTCATTCTTTTCCACTGTTTGATACACAGGCTAATTATTTGATTCCACAACAACAGCAGAGCTCACATCATAATTTTACTTGAAGTTGTATGGAAATGATTTAACCACATGAGAAACTGCACTCACCTTTTATAAAGAGCACTGCAGTAAATTGTTAAAAAAAAAAAATTCTTTGCATTGACTAGTAGAACTACATGAATACCACCAATAAATGTAATTTTTTTTTAATGTTCAAGGACATGTTGGGAGAGTTGTTTACACCAGTGGAAACCCCAGAGGCTCAAAACAGAGGATTTCTAAAAGGACTCTTTGGAGGAAGTGGACAAACATTTGACAGGGAAGAACTCTGTAAGATATTCACTTTTACTACAACTACAGTATTCATTGGTTATGGTTCATCTACGTTCAGGAGAAACCTGAAGTAGATTTTTAGAAAATATTGATCAAAAGTTAGCAAGTGTAACTACAAACAGTGCTTTATTTTTTTCTAAATAATTAAGCCTGTGTTACGTGGCTTAATGTTTGATTGTTATTTTGTAATACATTTTCTAGCCACAAATTGATAATGAAATAAACTGGAACATAACTGGAAATAACAGCTAACCTGTTGGAATCCATATTAATTTGCATCCATTGTTTTAAAGGATACCAAAACTATATTGTATTATATTGGTGAACAATGAAAAGCTTCAGATATATCATATCAAAGCAATTTTGGACTGTTGTCCAATATGCTACACTTTTGCTTGTTAGTTGGGGAGGCAGCTGCAGGAAAGGCCTCGCGGAGTCTTGCTCAGCATATTCCTGGCCCTGGGAGCATGGAGGGGATGAAGGCTGCTGCTGGAGGTGTAGCTGGAGACCTGGCACGGGCCCGCATCGCTTTAGATGAGAGAGGGCAGAGACTGGGAGAACTGGAGGATCGCACAGCTGCCATGATGGGGAGCGCAGAGTCATTTTCCAAACACGCACATGAGGTATTTCTGCTGTTTTTAATGGATCAGATAAATGCTCTCAAAAGGACAGTAAACTCAGCACTGACACGGGTTAGTCCGCGCAGTTGTCATTGTAATAGCATCTTACTACATCTATCACCAATTAAAAAAATATTAACTCTTGACAATCAATGGGCATGTTAATGTTCTGCCAAGAAAATAAGTAAGATAAACATAGCATATAATATATAAGACAGCAAAATTCTCCATTTCAAAACAGCTAAATTCATATTGCTTGTATTAATAAACTATGTTCTAAATAATAGTTTGTTTTACCAAACAAAGCAAAATGTAATAAAAATGTCATACATTTTGCTTTATCAGAGCACACAGTTGCATCTGTGTTTCATTTGGTTGGATACTAACATGTATAATTAAACAATAGCCACAGGGCACATTGAGGAACATGCCAGGAAATTACAGTCTTCCTAGTGGACACAATCTAAAAAATATATTTTTAAAAAGTCCAGTTGCGTGCCGCTTTGCTCTGACTTCAGCTGTGCTGAACAGTAGCCTTTCTGACATTTCGTTTTTTGTATCGTGTCATGTTAATGCAGGATAACACGATTAGGAATCCTAATTATAATACATTATAATAAAGCAAAGATGTAAAGTTTACGGAGGTCAGCGTTTTAGAACACGCAAATGCATAAAAGGGTCTTTTAGATTATGAGTTAACCCCTTTTTTTACACTTAACTTTTGTGTTACTATTCCAATATGCATGATACAAGTGCTTCAGTAAAACTTATTTTTTGTGTTTTTGTTCTACAGCTGATGCTAAAATGCAAGGACAAGAAGTGGTATCAGTTGTAATGCTGGGAGACACTTGGCTTCTTAAGTATACTGTAGCAGTTGGGGAAATGGACCTGAGACGTGTCACTGGGAAGAAAGAATAGTTATCCTAGATTCTTGTTTTGCCCCCATGAAGTTATTTGGATTCAATTTGTGGGAAAAGAAAAATTGAAGGTCTAAAGACAGCTGATGGGACTTTGCTGTGTTGGATACGATATTGCCAAACTTGGGTTAGTTTAAGAATATGTTCTCTGTTTTCCATGTTCTGTGCTGAGTAATTATCCCAGGACCCTTGGGAAAATGCCTGGAAAAGAAAAATAGTAATAAGTGTACAGATTAGTATGCCGATGCTCTTATATAAGAAATAAAAACAAGATTGCATGAAACAAAAACGCAAACAATAAACTACTATAGTAAAAAAAAAAGAAAAGCATGTTACAACAAGAAATGGTTTATTCTAAAATAAAAAAGAAACAAAATCTTTATATTTTTTGAAATACTACAAATAAAATAATCATAATAGAAATCTGCATTGCTAAAAGGCCAAAATGTTCCGTTTTTTTCAGGCATGTGAATCTGCTTTGGGAAAAAATGAAACTAGTTTTTAGTTCTTTTTTTTTTTGCGGCGATCAATTCATTTCGTAATTACTATAGCAAACTATAGCTGGTTCAAACACCCCCATTCCATTTGCAGGAATAAAATGATAAGCTAATTCAAATACACATTCATATTGTGGAAAATATCCTGTGGTGCTTGTCATGAGTGTGGTATTTTTTTGTTAGCCACTTTAAAGATTACTTTCAAATATAATTGATTTGCTTTTTATACTATGTGGTTTTGTTCTGTGTATTTCTGCCAACTAAGAAATAACTTGAGCCGGTTATTATACTCCTGGTCAGCAGTGGCAATGATCAGATTTCCACAACTTGTAATCCATCCCCTTTTTTTCTATAGCACTTTAACCTTAGACATTCCCACAGACAACATTAAGATGAACATGGTTACCTACAGTACAAGCAACTGAAGTCCTTCTATTTCTAAAATGACACTTTATGAAATGATATGACAGACACACAAGCATGAAGCCACATTTGATAAGTGGTATTTTGTTGGAAGTCATGCTAATTTTAGTTTCACCAGCAATCCATAGGGAATCACTGAAGTCAATGTATTTTGGTGTAATTGTGCACTTTTTTCTTAAAACATGGTCACTGTTGCCTTTTTTTTACTTGCATTAAGTTGATAAGCTTTACATTAAAAAAAAAAAAAAAAAACTAAACAATATCTCTTCTGCCAAAGTGAAGGAAAGTGATGCATTGAGACAACATGACCAATTATCAGGTGTTTTCCCTTTTACATTCTCGTGGAAAAACATACTTGCCATCTAAGTTCTTTGAGATCAAATTCAAATCAAGAAAAAAATGCATTAAACCACTGTTATCTTATTTCTTTACCACAAGCTGAAGTAATGTTGCAGTTTCCTGTTGATTTGAATTGATTGGAATTAATGGGAACTCAGTGTAAGCAGTGGAACCCCTCACTTTTAACAGTATAACATGGCTGTGTGAATGGCAATCAGACATAAAGCATGGATTTTTCCGATGATGTATAAGATAATCTAATAATAATAATAATAATAATGCTGCTTTGCTGCTAAATTGACTGTTTTTTTCTATTTTTATTCTTTTCTTTTACATATGCTGCTTTAGCTCCTTCTGTGATTATAGAAAACATTGCCAGTAGTCTTTAGAGATAACCTTCAAATTGTATATGGCTGTATATAGAATGTTCTATATATGTAATGTATATGTTGTACACGTGTGTTAGTGCACAATGTTAATGCTTTCTGTCCAGATGGGGTATATGTGGACAAAGATCACATTCAAATTATTTATTCAATGGTCTAGTTTGTGTGGATGAAAAAGAGAGTGTTTCTTTTTTCAAGGTCTACCGTTGCTTTAAAGACTCGCTAAATAGTGTATGTTCAAAACAGAGCTATCAAAAAGCTAATCTCTAATATATCACATACATAGCCTGGAAGCCAATGGCAATTATGGTAAGTTAAACAAATATTTCCTTGCTAATTAATTCCAAAACCATTGGCAACTTTTAAGCAGTTGCTAGGAACATTAGTACAAATCCACCTTCTGGGTTCATCATCTTTTAAAACTAGTTGAAAAAGGCAAAGATTCACTGTTAAGAAAAAAAAACATTTTTATTTTGCTACTTTAAATCTCCTGAAATGCTGATTTTGTTTATCAAAGCCATGAATGTACAGCTAGCCATTAACTTATTTTATTTAACTTTGTGAGAGTTTTTTTGTTTTGTTTTGTTTTGTTTTTTTTCAGTGAAAGTGTTTACATTTTGTAAAACCAAGATTAGAGATTTTCTATTACAGTACCATACAACATTTATATAGTGTATAGCTTATATTTTTGATATTTGGCAAGTCGTGCCTTTGTAGTCCTTTAAGAAAGAAAAGTACTCTCTTCAGTATTATAAATCAGATTTGTGTTGACCATATCAGTGCATTTAGCTTTAATCAAAAAAAAAAAAAATACTAAAAACAAGTACTGTTAACAGGGTGTTCTATTGGTGTGTCTTCAGTTTTTATAAAATGAATAGTTGGGGGGGGGAAAAAGCTAAACTTCTAACTGTTGTACCTGTTTCTTGATGGTACCCAATATTCTGGCTCGATGTCATTGAAACTGTTGATGCCATTTCTGTAGTTTATGTTGTCTAACCATTATCTATATTTTGAAATGACGGCAAGGTGTTACCTTGTTGAACTACAATCCTACCACCTTCTGTTCTGATAGCTGTTCTTCAGGTGTTATAGAGATTAAACAAAAGAAAACAATTGATCCAAGGATGTGCTAGGAACAAAAGCAAATTAAACTGAAATAAACATTGGAAATTATTGATGTATCGAATGTTTTTCTTTTATGCCTGGTTTATTTTTTCTGCCATGAGCGTTTCGTTGGTAAAGTATGCATTCTGTAGGGAGGTCATGGATCTAATCATATGGTATTGCTGAGGTACTTCAGTAACAAAACACACAGCCATGGATTTTCCACTTCCCTCTATAAAGTTATGTTGAACATGCCCCTTCATTTAGGTAAAATACCCCATGTAATATGAAACTAAATGTGTTTGAAGAGTGAAAGAAACATACGAATAGAACAGTAGTCAATGAAGTCATGTCTCATCATTTCAGCACAGTGAAAAATGGGGTCCAGACTCCAGGGTAACCAAAGAGCAGCTGAGCAGTTCTGTCACAATTAGAGACCAGGCAAACTCACAAATAGGTTATATTACAGGGTGTGGCCAGTTGCTACAGCATGAGATAGTACCAGGGGTCTGTTTTAATTATATAAACTGAGCCATCCCTCTTAATGTTGAGATCGTAAAATTCATACGTTTGCACTGTCAAGTTTTTTGTTTAAATACTTTAAAAACATTTCCACCAGTTTTTTGTTTTTTTTAAACTAAAAGTAGACTCATTGTCATCTATTTCCATCTAAGACCAAGAACAGTATATCGTGAAAAAAAAAAAAAAAATCACAATATCCTGAGCTACAAAACTCATAAACTACAGTAGGTTTGAAACCAGGCTGTAGTATATTACATATATCAGACACTCTGCTAAAGTCAATAGAGTAAGGCTGGGACCAAATCAAAACTATGACTACCCGCTAATTGCATTTAACAAAACTGTATTTAATAGTGTTTTCTTTTTATGAGTAGAAGAAATAAGGCACTTACAAAAAAAAGAAAAAGCTATTAAATATAGTTTTGTTAAGTGCAATTAGCGGGTTGTTGTTCGTTTATTTAGCAGACGCCTTTATCCAAGGCAACTTACAGAGACTAGGGTGTGTGAACTATGCATCAGCTGCAGTCACTTACAAGTGCGTCTCACCCGAAAGACGGAGCACAAGGAGGTTAAGTGACTTGCTCAGGGTCATACAATGAGCCAGTGGTTGAGGTAAGAGTTGAACCGAGGACCTCCTGGTTACAAGCCCTTTTCTTTAACCACTGGACCACACAGCCTCCAATTGTCAAAGTTTTGATTTGGTCCGGGCCTAAGTAAGCTGTTGTCAAGTACATTTAACAGTTCATGTACTTTATCTTCCTGGAGTGCTGTAATGTGGAGTGGAGTGAACTATAAAAGCAAAGCACTCCATATTTCCTTTAAATGATATCACATTATTACAAATCATTTATTGTATATATATTTGAAAAATGAGAAGGCTTCAAGTGCTGTTTTGAGAACAGCCGCGTGTACCGTTATTTAGACAACTGAAGCATGGAATAGGCCATTGGTAGACTATTTCAGTTGAAGAAATTTCAGTGCTGGTATCCCTCTAGTGGGTAATATTGGTGACTGCACTAATTAACTTCACATGATTGCATTATCATGGCATGGTGTTTGGGCTGTCTTTGAGGAATAATGATTCACAACTGAATACTGGGCTTATACACAAGGTAGCACAGGTTGATTTAAAAAGAAAAAGAGATTGAGCTTGTCTTCAGCAAACAAAAAACTTTACATATAAACACTGCTGTGGCTTATATTAATCCTCTAAACTAAATCAGGCTTCTACAGCCCTCAACCAGCAAGTCTGAGGCTTCAGGCTACCTGTAGTTTTTTTTAAGCATTGACAGATTTAACATCCTGTTACAGTACATATAATCTACCTGGTTTGTATACAGTGCAGAGTCAATTACCATACATGTGCTATCTTTGTGTGTGCTAATTTTACAAGGAAACACTTGCATTAGCTGCGCTCGTGGCACAGAATCTCCCAACTTGTCGGATGTTTTCCCACATTCAGGTCAGTTTGTGGAGGATCTTACCCTGTCACGTATGCATTAAAGCACTCTCCAGTTATATATTTATATGCACAGAATATATTTTTAGAAATGCAGTACAGGCTATAAATACTGACTTTGCTGGTGAAACACTATCATTTAAAAAGGGGAGCTTACTTTAAAAGAAAAGTATTACATTTACTGCCAGAACAATTTTCCCTAAATCTCTTAACAGCTTTTGACATCCCACATGACTACAATACTCTGGATAATGGTAAAACTAAGTCATATGTGACATATCTAATTTATGACAACTTAACACAGCTTTAGTTCTTGTAGGCCATTACAAGCAAAGTTCTATAAGTTATCCATTAAATAATTATCTAAATAGAACCCAGAATGGTTCAATTCAATTAAGTAAGTTATGGTTGGAACAAAACAAAAGATTATGAAACCCAGCAGTCCATGTGAAGTTTTGTTTTAGTTTTTTTTGGTGCTTTTTGCCATTAAACATATGTTGTTAAAACCAGGATGGGCCCCATTTTAAAAGTTGAAATAATTTGTGTATTGATATCTGATAACATTTAGTCATTGAATATAACATATGGTGTGGATTCTAAATAAAAAGGGCACATTTTACAATACATTATTTAATAAATTAACCCTATTGAATCGTTCAAATGTTAAAAGGTGAACTGACAAATTATTATTATTATTTAGCATCAAACAAAAAAATGCATTCATTTTAGGATTACATCGTGCCTTTGTTCTCAATAAGCATTTGTACATATTCAATTATAACATTGATGAGTCGTATCTGGTCCTAAGAAATGTCTTCTGTGTGGTTTTTAAATTGGGTGTGTTGGCATTTATGCAATACACCATTGAGAAAATGTGTCCCAGACTCATGAGCTGTACTCTGCTGTAAGACAGCAAAATTCCTGATTTTCACCAGAAAGGCCTCATTACTCTATATGTAAAACAGCATCCAGACTTGGAATTAATCACACAACATTGCAATAAGACCAATGCCAGAACTGACAGATGGATTGTCCTAGTGGTACAGAAGAAGTACCAAAACGAGTGCCCAGGCCACCCGTAACAGACGGTGATATCAAGCTGATAGGCAGTGTGGCCAGGAAAACGCCCTTTGTCAGTGCCAGAAAATGCCTCTTATTTACACAGGAGCATGTTAACAAGCCTGAGGAAAAGGAATACCGTGGTCAGATGAGTCCACAGAATTTAGATGGCCGTCGCATGGAGAAAGACAGGTGAGGTCAACCACCCTGACTCTCTGTCACACTCTGTGGGCAGCATGGCAGAGAAGGGGGTTAGCAGATACAGTAAGGGGAATATGGATTCAGAGATGGATGAGAAGATTATGAAAACACATATGTTGACTGCGGGTTAGGACTTTCTAGGACAAGAAAAGGTCCTTCAGTGGCCACCTCAATATGCTGTCAAACCCGAATGAGCATCTTTCGGAAGAAACTGCAGTCTTGTCAAGGTCACTACAGCAACCACTGATTAAATTAATACTAATTAAAGGTATATTGTAACATATTGTTGCCACTGTATGTATCATCAAAGTACCATCAAAATCCTATAAAATATCTCCAAAGCTATATATATAGCGAACAGGTAAATACCCAGGGGTCTCCAACACCATACTGCCATCATGCAGCCACAGTCCTTTGAAGCAAATAAGAAAGCATGGTTGTCATCAATTGAAACAGTAATTGGTTTGGAACATGTCTGGCACTGCTTAATACCTTCAAGCATTCCAGAGTCAGCAATATATATATATATATAAATATAATGTAGCCTATCACAAATATAATGTAGCCTATCATGTAATAGAATGACAAGCTGCCGTAGGCCTATCTTTGCAAACATAAATGCTTCTGTGACAGGGGACGGCCTGTACGCCAGTTCCTCATAAGCGTGTGCAGCTGGGAACAGGAGACTGGTTGCTGGGCAACCAACTGAGCAGTTAGGCTCGCCCAGCGCTGAGCTGATCAGGCGGTCCGGATTGGCTGGGGGTCGTGAAAGCCAAAGGGGGGGGGGGGTACCATCCTCAAAGGCCACAGTAGGAGGAGCTACCATCCTCAAAGGCCAGAACAGGAGTGTGTTTATGAATGACAGCATTTTCTGTTATAAATATAATAGCATACAGTTCTGTACATTTACTGTGGTATGGTATCATTTAAATATGAATCCTAACACTCACTATATAAGGGTCCAAGTGCCGACTATAGCCAATTATAATAAACCATTATACACACACACACAATATGTGTAACTTGATGTTATCTTATCATATTCTTACCTTATTTGTCTAGGGAGGAGGCATGGTAGTGACGGAGTGAAGCTGCAAATATATTGATAGATGCTGATGATCAGTATCCACTGTCACTACATTTAGATTTAACCTGCCCCAGAATTTCAGGTAGATTTCCAGTTTTAAATAATCATATTATGATTAACACCCCCCCACCCAACCCCGGAAGATACTAGGTCAGCAGTACTGAAACTGTTGGGCACATGCTGTGTGTCTTTACTTCCTACCTCAGAAAAACCTGCTGTCTCACAAACCATGCTATAACAAGAATTGTGTTGTCTAAGATTGGTCCAACATTGATAGTATTTCACATGCTAATGCAAGTAAAAACATTGCTGTATAACTGGGCACACTGTTCAAACTGTACTGAAGGTCTGGATTTTGACCTCCCATTGACTACCACTAGTTGAGAAAAACATGCACAGTCAGAGCTCATTGGACAAGACAAACATGTTCTGAGAGAGGACACCACTCAATAGTACAAAATACAGAAACCTCAATGTTTGCTAAAATTGTTCACCAATAAATATTTTGGAAGTGGATTTCCATAGTTTAAAATGAGTGAATTGATGAGTTTTTATTTCTAAAACTCTTCACTACAACTTGCATAAATCCGTTTTAGACATTGTATATATATATATATATATATATATATATATATATATATATATATATATATATATATATAGACACACACACACACATCATTTTCTACACAGCAGAAGGGATTGTGTCCGAAACGTCTTGAAATGTTTATTTTTAACCATTTAATTTCCAATCATTTAACCCTTATGTGTATGTAGCAGGTAGGACTACTTCTAACTACTTAACTGTGTGTTAATTGTATCCAATTGGCTTACCCTTATAAAAGCTGTGTTCATTGTTGCTCTTGACCACAATGCTGTTTCTGATCAAGACTGGCAGCATAAGTTCATGCTTGCTAATTCCTCCAGAGAAGGGTGACCTGGTGTAACTACTCCTTTGTGTGACCACAGCAAGAACTCTTATATGTTCTTTTTGTTCCGACTTTTTCTTTATTTTATTTATTTTGCTCTCTGCTGCTTAATTTCAGTTTTACAATACGTTCAAAATATTTGCTGTATGTTTGCAGTGTTATCTAGCGCTTTGTTTATAGCTTCGCTTTGTGCTAATACTACTTGTAGCGGGACTCAATTATGACCCTTCCTAGTCCTATCACACCCCTACAAGCTATCTCGACTACGCCAGTCTCTAATATAGGTTTTATGTTATAGAGCTAGAGGGACACCCTATATACCAAATACATTCAATTGTTATCAGGTTTCTACAACAGGCCCCCTCAAATGAATGAGCTCGCAGACAAGAATGCAGTTTAAAAAAGGGTTTATTACAAAATGAATAACTTAGCAGAATTTAACAAGTACAAATATGAAAGTCAACGAATCCAGCACTATATACAGTATATAAGTGAATGAATGATAGATGTAATACTGAAAACTGTCACAAGATGGCTTCCGCTTGAATGTTAAAGGTTCTACTGATAAGACAGATGGTAATTATAATACTAAAAACCTCAAACAGGAAGATACAATCAGAAACGTCTTGGTTTTAAGTAAGCCACTGAACCTCTCCCAGCATGTACTCACATAGGAGGGGTGGACTAAAATAAATAAGTAAAATTACTACTGTAGCAAAAAAAAATCAAATGTGCATAAACAGAAAATAACTCGAAATCAATCTGGTGAAATTCACATAAAGTGCACGCAAGCCAAATATCAATTCTCAAATGAACGTGAGACACAAAATATAATTACAGCAAACCAAACAAAACTCACTCCTCCAAAATATCCTACAGCGCTGGGAGAGGCACAGGGAGAATTGATTAAATTATACACTCACAAAACAATTTATGACTCTGTTGGTAATACTGCAACACGTTTTGAAAAATGTTTTGAAAAGTCTAAAAATCCAAAACAATCCGATTGTGTCAGTTATTGTTGTATCTGATGTAACAAGTACAATACAGACTGGACAGTCAATTAGACTGTACATTGCATTGCAATAACACTCATTTTACTTTTTTATTTTACTAAATGTACTCATTAAAGTATTACGCAAATAAACCAGCACTAAAAACTGTAGAAGCTCTACTTTTGAAAAACAAAGTGACGGGTCAATCTAAATGAACAATGAAACTTCACTAAGTGGCATGAGGAAGTGCTGTGCTGTGAAGGGCAAAGAAGCACGGTCTTGGACCATACAAAAGAAGAAGTAAAACTCAATATTCGAGAGATCAAAACTATTCAGAATCATCGCAGATATCAGAAAAAGGGAAGGGAAATAAATGTCTTTTGAAGCTACTTGGTCTTTAAAGTTATGGACAGACGATTTAGATCCCCTTTTATTATTATTATGTTGGCACAATATCACAGTCCTCATGCATAATGATTGAAGACCACTTACCACTTCATCGACTAGCACCTGTAAACAGTAGCCATTTTCTATTCCATAACCAGTAACTGTTCAAAACCTGGTGAGTTGTTTTCTGTAAAAATTTATATAAAATGTTCTTTTATAAACCTGTGAAAAAGGTTCCATTTTGAAACCTTGATGTGCAAATTGTGAATAACTCAGATACCCTCTATATAAAGACTGAACCTGCTGATGCTAGTCAAAGCACTGGAATCAGCATAACCCCCCATTCTTTCACGAAAAAGGAAAACAAGACTTGGCAGTCATGCATTCAGCTCGTGATGTAGGGGAAATGAAAGACAGAGTGCACAGTCAGCAGTCTTTTAATTTTGGGAAATTATATTTAAAGAAATACTTTATTTTAGCTAAAATTTCTAAAGATGTGTGTTTAGGATGAAATATTTAGCATGAAGCTTCACTCAAATTAAAGTTTCCCAGAGATAGTAAATAGACAAGTTATCTGTGTTGTTCATCAACAAAAAAACACACACTCAACCACTTCCTATAACCCACATTGCACATTCTAAAAAAAGGCTGGACTGTTACCAGTGGCTGTTACAACTTATCTTTAAATATGAGAAAAGTTGTATCAGTATTATTGGTCATTGTGAGCATGTTTTGATAAACAGTTGTTAAAGCTTGTTTTTTTTTTGCTAATAAATATAGCTGATGTCCAGATGTATATCTATTGAAATGTTTAGTGTTTAATTGTTTGCTATGCTCTTTATTAAATGCACTGTTGTTACAGATCCTGAAGTAGTTTTTTTTTTTTGTTTGTTTTTCTGTGAAACATCTCTTATTTATACTGTTGCCAGTAGTACATGTATTTATAATAAGGGTAAACATAGGTTAAACATACCGAAGTATCAACGTTAACAATGGTAGACATGTAGAGCAAAATGAAGTGTTATTTTTAAATTGTTCATAAATTAGCTATGTATGGCTATTGGTTATTTAAGTTCACTGGAACAATTTGGTACCCTTCAACCAACTGACGCTTACGTGAACAATGGTGAACAATGGTGAAACAAAGTTTGCCAGGCTCCAGCCTGCATTTGCAGACAGAAAAAGCGGCAAAGCCTTACAATGCCTTATTTATGTAAGTGGTCAACATGTATATATATATATATATATATATATATATATATATATATATATATATATATATATATATATATATATATATATATATATATATACCGGATCGGTATCTAATTATATGATTTAGTTCAAAATGTATCAAGAATATCGTAGCTAAGTTTTACGTTTTAAAACTGTATTTAAAGGCATGAAAGCAACTATAGTTTGTAGGAAACATTTAATTTTCATTTCAACGGAAAAGATGCTTTAAATATTTTCTGGGACTTTTCTTGTAACATTGTTTAGGTTTGTGGTTTGATTAGCGGAAATTCCTACAGTTAAAAAAAAAAAAAAACACTCTGGAGCTGGGGGAGGGGGGTGTTCCGCCTACACACTATTTTTAGTTGTGTTTCAGTTTCACCTACAGGAACTTCACACGAATTTATATTTAAAAATTGTTTTTTAAAAAACCCAGTAAGAACTGGTCCCGACTTTATAAAAAGAAACTGTCATAACTAGTTGAGTAAATTCGCTCCAGCACAGTTTAACAGCTGCATTGAAAGTATTTGCAGAAGCCATTGACATCATATTAATAAGGTAAGAACGCTTATAATAATGATAATTAAAAAAACAAACAAACAAAAAAAGCGGATCTATGGTAAAATAGTAGCGTTTAATGAAAGTTAAAATTAAAATGCATTTGGAACATACTGTATAGTAAAATAAACGCAGAGACGTTTGTTTTTGTTTATATTTTTTTATGTAGATATGTTGATTGGCAAATAATACAAGCTACAGTTTATACTTTTCGATAATGTATCAGATAAACAGTCTCTCTCGATTAATAAAACCATCTCCTTTTTAAGTCCTTGCAAGCACCACGATTATGTAGTGTAGCCTAAAGATAGCCCAATGTTAAGTATTCTGATTTGAAGATGTAAAAGCTATCATCTAACTACCAAGACACACAGTGTAAGATTCCAAACCACAGAGAACTAGCCAGGGGTATTCCTCACCTCGGGTGAGAACAGTCCTAGGATAATCTTCACCCTATACGGACAATTGTCAGGTCTGTCATAGCTAATCTGAGATCATCACAATCAGAAAGACAAGGAATATAGACTATTTAATATTATGCAAATTACTGACACTATTTCTTATCTTTATTAACAACGCGGGTGTTTGTTTTTGTGCAGTTGTTTCATTAGTGTTGGAATATTCAATGCACTGTTTAGTTGTCTGAGAAGAGTGTAACAGTTATCTAAGATAAAACTACGTAAAGTATTGTAGCGTCGGGTCTCGCAGTACGACTTTTGGGGTGCTGCACTGAATTTGCGCGGGGGACCGGACTATTTATTCACTTGTAAATAAGTGTATTTCTGTTTGCCTGCTGTCCAGTCTTCCCCGCCGTTTGTGTGTGTCACCCTTCGTGAGTCTGTGAGTTGAAGCGCGTTTCTCACGTGCACAGTGCAGCTGTATGAGAGAGGAGTCTCTGTTGGCTGCACTTTGATTTGTGTTCAGTTCTGCCAGGCAGCTGCTTGTGCGGGACCGAGGCCACAGTATACAAACTAGGCTTGGCCATGCACCTGCCCCGGAGCCCTGGAGCCAGCTGCAGGGCCTGGAGCCGGAGAGGAGCGTGACAGTTTTCAGAGCTGAGCTCCGGAGCGGGAGCTGGAGCGGAGCTGGGTCACAGGAGCGCTCCGGAGCATGGAGCCAGGGCTGAGGTTCCGGAGCAGCTCCACTCTTTCCTGCCTTTCACATTCTTGAATGAACAAAATAAATAAGTACACTGTACATAAAATTCCTCAATGTAAATTGAAAAAGTACTTTAATGTACATAATATTTATGTTGATTATCAACTGAAACCATGTATTCCAGTACGTTATCTGCAACCATTTCCTTTTATGAAAAGCAGTGCAGGCAAGTAGAGTATAGAAAGGGTCCTTATAATCATGTAGTAACAGGACAGAGTGAAAGATTGTAAGTGACTATATTTTGGAGGAAAAAAAGCATATATAGTGTCCATATTAGGTCAACTTTGTACATCAGGCAAAAAGGAATCATTATGTACTCCCTCCTCTGTAACTCCCTCCTCTGAAACTCCATCCTACCTGATCTGAATCTCCATCCTCCCTGATCTGAATCTCCCTCCTCCCTCCTCTGAAACTCCATCCTCCCTGATCTGAATCTCCATCCTCCCTCCTCTGAAACTCCATCCTCCCTCCTCTGAATCTCCCTCCTCCCTCCTCCCTCCTCTGAATCTCCATCCTCCCTCCTCTGAAACTCCATCCTCCCTGATCTGAATCTCCCTCCTCCCTCCTCTGAAACTCCCTCCTCCATCCTCTGAAACTCCATCCTCCCTCCTCTGAAACTCCATCCTCCCTCCTCTGAAACTCCATTCTCCCTCCTCTGAAACTCCACCCTCCCTCCTCTGAAACTCCATCCTCCCTCCTCTGAATCTTTCTCCTCCATCCTCTAAAAAATACTGTAATGAAAGATACCAAAGTGGCAGTATTACAAAACTATCCAGAAACCAGGTGCATGTAGAGGCAGTGAATTACTGTTTTAAGTTTCTTGCTATTTTTTATATTGTTTTTGTTTCAGAAAAAATAGATTCAGGTTTCTTTCCCCCAATATTATTACTCCAGCAGTGTGGAGTAGTGGTTAGGGCTAAGGGCGTCTGCTAAAAAAAATAATAATACATTTGAGTTTATTATTCTGTTCTTCTATATATACCGTTTATACACAGTATGTCATGGTTATTAACATGTTCATCATACTCATAGCTTGATAGCTCTAAGTTTGAATGTTCAGCCATGGCAGCGGATGTAAGTTGCTGACATGGTACTGCAGTACAGAAAACCCTTCAGAAAAAGCTTTTTAGTATGGTACAGATAACAATCAGTATCCCAAACCAATCACTAATGGGTTCAGATTAGTGAGAGTCTACTATGTAATGAGTGACTGAGACTTAAGTTTAATACATCTGAATAGAAGCTGTAGCTGCACACATATCTTTAACACTTTCATATTTATAATAAACTATTTAAATAGACACAACTATTCATCTTTTTTTCATAGCTTGCTATAATACATGGAGGATACTCAGTGCATGTTCATGGTTCTGTAGTATTACATGGATGAGAATGGCCAATGAGCTCTCAAAAGGGAAGAATGGGCTGTTGATGGTCATTCTTATAAGTGAAACAAGTACTGTATGTCACATACCTGCATCCTCACCACGGCTGTTAAAAAAATAAAGATTAGAGCCGTCTGTATGACGAAAAAGTGAATGGCCATGATGTGTACTATACACATCAACAATATCTATAGAACAGTATGACTAGTTGAAAATTGGATGGGGACGATTAGGTATGCATACAAGATGTTAGTATCATAGTGAAATATATTAAAATGACAGATTTACAGAATGTGGAATAACTGTTTTCAAGATACATGTAAAAATATAAGTATGACATACAGATGGACAAATGTACGGACAGACAGACATCCATGTATATCCCCACACTCTGGTACTCTCAATAACTTATGCTAAATAATGTTACTGCCAAGTTCCATCCCAATTGGATAATTAGTTTCCGTATACAAGTGTTACAGTACGCATACATACTGTGAGTTCATACAACCACCTCCATTATAACCCTGTCACAATAAACTGAAGAAATGTATGTATTTTATAAAGTGCTGCTCTCACCAGGCTGCATATTAATGTGTGAAGATAACTTATATGCATTTTGAAATATAAAAATATATTTTAGTACAGGTGTTATAAACTGGATAATATATAGTCATGTAATATTGTTTACATCATTTATTTTTCCCAGACAAGAATGCATGTAAAGGAACAGCTTGGAATTCTGGTGATTATTTTAGAAATGTGTAAAGGTAAAAACATTTTTTATTCTAGTACATTATTCAGGGGTGGAAATAAGACTGCCATTGCATAGCAGCTTGCTCCATTTCTGGTTTCACTATGAGTTTAATAAGACACACTTGAGCTTATTACCTGTACACTGGCTAATCAAGCTTGTAGTAAAACTTGGAATGGGTGACACTGGTATGCAATAATGACACTACTGTACAATAGGTGTCTTATTTCCATCCTTGTTATTTAACTTTATCGGTAATTAACTGTGTAGAGTATGTAAAAAATAGCTGTACAAAAAAGTATTTCCCTAGTGATTATTACAGAATTGTAACAATCAATTCTTTTGATAGCACCGAGACATGGTTTCTGAAGGATTGCCGCTTGTCTATGTTTATGCATTTATTGCTTATATATATATATATATATATATATATATATATATATATATATATATATATATATATATATATTCATATACACTAAATAAGGTTAAAAAAGTAAATAAAAATAGCAACATTTTTTTTTTTAAACGCAAATAAAGTTTTAAAAGCATTAAGCAATAGTGTATAACCCTTTTAGCTGCAAGGAAGATCATTTGTGTTATTATTTTTCAGGCACTGGTTGGTGTTCTGGAGTACATATTGGTGCTCTTGAAGGAGAAATTGCCATTTTAACTTGCAACAAATGCAAAGAGAACGCAAGTTGGAGTGAGCTACAGAATTCTGGTTATGCAGTTGAATGGAGTGTAAATACAAGTAGTGGGTTTTTGAAACTCACACAAACAGAGAAGGTGTTCTTTGAATTAAATTCACTCAGATTGCTGGGAGTTACATTAAACAATACTGGAGTGTATAAGTGCACTCTAAGGTAAGTGTGGATGCTTGTGGTTACCATTTAGGCCAATGTTCTTTTTTCATAGTGCTCAGGAAGAGGACTTTTAGATATTTTGATTCACATGCACTCTCTTAATTATCGAGGCAGTGATGGTTTTTAGAACAGCTGCTGTTAAGATCACTTGAATAGACCGAAGTATGTCTTTATTACAATTTATTAAAAAAAATATTGTTTTATTTTTTAATTAAATTGAACACTCCAGTGTACAACATAATGATTTATTCTTTCAATGTATAATTTTCTTGTGTAACACAGAAATGAAACACATATTGTTGAATCCGAACAACTTGAGTTGGAAGTGTACAAAGGAAAGTGCTACAACAGCAATTATGAATACTTACGTTCCAGTTTTGTTGACCAGTCCACTAATCTCATCTGTCCAGATATGGAACTGTTCTCCAGTACTAAGCATCGTGTAACATGGGTGAAGGTACCTGTCTTATTTCATATATATTAAGAGGAGTGCTAACAAAGATATCCTTTTTTATTATCTCTTAATAAGATCAGCAATGGTATCACTGGTCCTCCATTTTCTTTTGCTGATGATCTTTGGCTTGTTTTCATGAATTTTTAAATCAATTTGGCATATGCAGATAGAAGTAAACATTGCATCTGCCTTAAATACAAGCAAATAACCAAAAGTACAAGATAACGGTTACCAGTGGACTGCTAACATTAATAATATATCAGGAAACTGATCAAATTCAGATTGCAAATGAGGCTATGGATGATCTATTCTATGTTGTGCACCCTTAAATATCACACACCTAAATTGCAAATGGCATGTTTGAACAGTATTCTGGGGTAGCAGTTCAAAAATAGCATGCTTTGGGTCTGTCATCTATAGACCCGACATATGCTTCCAGTGAAGGTTTCCTGATGCTAGATTCAGTTTAATTTCTTAACGGTTTAAAATATATCAACTATAGAATAAACCAATTAACACTTCTGTTTAAGCACTGAGAAAATTGTTGCCCCAAAGGATGAGGATTGAAATGTTTCAGCATAGCAAAGTACATTGAATATTTGCATGTCTCGTTTTTGTGTGCTGTTCCTCAGCTTTAATATGGCTAATATAAATCTAGGTTGTATGTAGTACTTCAGGGTTTTTTTTTCTGAAAAAATTGTATTTGACATACAATCTTTTTTTTTTTCTAAAGGACTGCGATAAAATAATTACGCCAGAAAATAAAATGCATATTGACAGAACAACAAAAATACATGCTGGGCATTACACCTGCATATATTCTGTTGAATATGATGGAAAAGAATACAATATATCAAAAACAATAAACCTGGTTGTAAAAGGTAAGGTTCCTGTGTCTCTTATAGAACTAACACAGATACAGTAATTCAATGTTAATAGTTTTCTTAAATGTGCAGTAGTGAAATATGTGGTAATAATAAAATAAACATTACATTTGAATATGTACCAATTCTATTGAATCTATTAATTTATTCCTTTAGATTCTCCTGAAAGTATGGATCCTAAGATGACATTTCCCATTGGAACGGTTGCAGTTGAAGTAGAAATAGGTATGTAACTATGAAATGATGCACATTTGAGTGGCCTACAGCTATGGCCAAAGGTTTGCATCACCCTATAGAATTACCTAGTTTTGCTTCACGAAGTCGAATGAAACCTGCTGAATAATGTTCCGTTAACATATTGAATTACAAACCATTTTTGTAGGGTTCCATATACTTAACGAAAAGCTGACAAAAATGGGAAAATTTGACATTTCGAAAGCTAACATGAAATACTGTAGTACTATTATGGCTTATTTTGCAATATCATTTTGTAGTTTCTTTGATTACATGATGTTAAATACAAGTTCTACATTATGTTCCTATAGTTTATTTGTATTATGTCTCAATCTAAAATTCTAGGTGATGCTAAACCTTTGTCTGTAGCTATCTACTGTACTTGCAATTTGTTTCAGTTCTGAACACGCTGAGCAGATTTTATTTGCCACACTGGTAAAACCTCTAAGGATATCATTATACACCAATACGTAATTAAATCAGCCTGCTACACTGGGAGAGCTACCTCTCCATTCTCTGCAATGTGATATTTGGAGATGTTGTAGGGGAGCAATTCTGCTTTAGTAAACAAACATACCATATTGTACCACTACTACTGTAAAGGAGACCAGATAAAAAGCTTGTTTAGGTCATTCTTTTTTTCAAGCACCATACCATGATTGTTGAGAAATAAAACTGTACATCTTTTTGTATGTTTGTTTTTTTCTTTGTTCTGGTATTTGTATACCATGAATTGTTTAGGTAAAGAAACAACAATCAACTGCACAGCAATTCTGTATAAAGATGACCCATTTGTAACTCTGTTTTGGCAAAAGAACAATTCCTTTGTTTCTGTGTGTGTGGACAACAACCATGTATGCTCAGAAGATGGAACGTATGTACTGTTTATGACAAATGAGTATTGGTCAAAATAACAACGCACATAGTGGTATATTCCAGTATTCCAGCATGTTCTACATGATATCTCTGCCTAACCAAAATTGCCAAATTACTTGGCATTCAACATAAGTTACCAAGAAAATTCAGCCCTGTGTTTTATGAAGTTTATGATTAATTTGATAATTGAATGTGATGTGTTTTTTACACCCTTTGTTTTGTATTGCTACTGTTCTAAAGCAGTATGTGTTTTGTTTTTCAGTATTGAACATACAGAAAAGCAACCTCACAAGTCATATCAGATGATATCATCATTAATATTTAAAAATGTTCAAGAAGAACACCTCAATATGACATATGACTGCATACTAAGTAGCACTACGAAGGGTGGAAATGGATCAATCGTCTTAATAAAAAAAAAAGGTAAGCTTCGGTCAGTTTAATAATATACAATAAGGAATTGTTCATATTGTCATTGATTTTATATAACTACTGTAAATGTCACAACTTTATGACTATATACTGTACCTGCAGACAAACAAAAAGAGTTTTTTTTTTATAGAACTGCAATGGAATAGGCTACAATAGGATATCTGACCGAAAATATTTCACATGTCTAAATGGTTTTCTTTTTATAGACAAAAAAAACATGCTGGGGTGCCTGTTACCTAGTAGCTGGGCGTTGCTGACATTCAATTAAACACAAAATGAAACAATGTGCTCAATTTGCAAACTCCAGTTATAATGTCAACATTTGTATCGAAACATACATAAGTTGAATGGCGAGTAAACAATTTAAAAACATTTCTGTGACGTCACCCTTTGATCTTTTGATTGATTAATTCTACTAATCTTCTAATTAAAAGTCGCTGTGTGGCTTCGAAGAGAAGGGGGGTACCCAGCAGATATGTTGATGAACCAATCCACAGTTTGTGCTACAAAGCCACAGAACATTGTTGATTTGTCAACGAAACTACAGTCCGAACAATTCAACAGAAAAGCGAATACCACCTTCAACAAATAGTTAATTATAGTTTTACACATTTCAAACATAACACTTAGAAAAGGGCTTGTGATTTCAGTTTAACATTTCATATTGTTAAATGAAAGTAATACAATTATACATTAACAATGTAAAAACACATTTTCATAATTACAAATTAACTTCCACAGAAGCATTCCCCCTTCTAATTTTTATTTCACAACTTCTGGACAGGTTCAGGAACAGCAATTTCATCATCACTTAGTACATCTACATCAATTACATGAACGTTAGATGTAAAGTCAGCTTTTGCATGTCTTTCGATTAACCATTGTTCAAACAAGCTTACAGCCCACTTACATTTTGCCTGAGTACTTCTCGAAAACTGATCACTGGCAATGATACTTAGTTCTTCATCTGTTTTAGGTTTGGCAAAACGATCAATAACTTTACTCTCTGTTCCTGGTTCACATTGATTTGTTTTTTTTTCATTTTTATTTTTCTAATGCCACTTATATGTTCTACATGTAAAACATAGTCCCCACTACTATCTTCACTTACAAAAGGCACTTTTGACTGTGTAAGTGTGATTTCAAACTCAACTCAAACTCTGAACAACTGACAACAACATTCACGTAATGTGAGAGACAAACATTTGAACTGTTTGAACTAGGCATAATAAAGGAGCAAAAACCAAATCATACCAAATGAACAATCAATTGAATCTCGTTATCGAAGAAGTATCAATTAGGAAGAAATGCTTTAAGTGGCAGAAACAATTCAAAGTGTTGAATCGGTAAGAAAATAATCCACAGTTTTTTTACCGATTCAACACTTAGGGGTAGATGTACTAAAGTGTTGCGTCTGTTACAAGCATTGCAAACCACATGCAAACCAGAAGGAAGTGTAGCGTGAAATGTACTAAACAAATGCAACGCTGTTAGCATCATTTTAACGAAGGTTTGCAGCCGCAGTTCTTATCTCCGCTTTAGCCTTAAGTGAATATGTAATTCTGGGCGTTCCTACAGAAATTCGCAAAAACAGGGTGGAGATATTGCAAATCAGGTATCAAAAATATTGTAATGAAATGTACTAAAGCTGTGGGCAATTGCGACGCTTACAATTGCATCAGTTTGTTAAGAACTTCTCAGCATCTGTATAGGACCATGATCTATTGTGTGTTAATTGTCTAGGCTACTAAGTAGATCAAGTTAAAAATAATAATAATTCAAATAAAGTTTAAAAAACCTGAAATCATTAAGTTTCAATTTAAAATACATTGAGAGCTGTAAATGTATGTGTGTGCGATTTTATTGTATCGTTTTTAAACCTGACACCTCCTTATGTCAGACAAACATGTCCGGTTTAGCGAGGGGCTACTGTATGATTGATTATGAAAAGCTTTTTGGGGGTGAAGGTTGGGGCCAGTGACGGAGGAATAGCTGGTGCAGCCAGTGCAGTTGCACAGGGGCCCCAGCAGCCAAACTCAAAAGATTAAATCATTATATAATCAATGTATTCATTTTCAGGGCCATCCACCTCGGTGATTATTCATTTAATAATCTGTTTATTCACTCATTCATTCATTCATTCTATGGGGCCCGGCGTGTTCTCCTTTCTGCTGTTCTGACAGGCTCTCAGGGCTCGATGCAAAATTAAAATACGTCACACAGGTGCAACACGGTCAACTGTACACCATTGGTGAGAGTTTATATTTATATATATAAATATATATATATATATATATATACTGTATATATATCTACATATGACAGTACTAAAATAGGTAAAATGAAAACGGAAAGAAGATGCCGTTTACATTTAACAAAAACAATGTTATTTTGATTCTTGCACCCTTGCATGTATAGACGTTATCCTTTGGGCACCCTCTGCTACAGCAAACCACAACTGCCGCTATTTTATTTGAAAAAATGTCTCACAACTCTCACTAGAGATCTCGCTAAGATGACGCAAATAATATTTTAATTAGCATATTACGGCTCTCTTTGTTAACATATTTTTTCTTAGTACATACGACAAAGTGTGCACTTTGCCATTGCCGTAACCAAAATGCAATGTTTGCGCTGCCACTGGCCCATCTTAGTACATCTATCCCTTAGTGTTTTTTAAAATTTTTTTATCCCTTACGGAATACTGTAGGTGTGTCAACACTCATTGTTTTTCCATAAAGTTTGTATGGAGAGTTACAGTAGTTCAACTGAATTTATTCTAACTTGACAGGATGTCACACAACTTTAGTGCTGAATGCATTCAAATATTAAAAATTTAAATATACCTTTATGTTGGTATTTGTAATGGTAAATGTCTTTTGAAAGATGTACAACAAAAGATTTTGCTGGGGTTTTCTTTAATATTTTCTTGTATTTTTTTTCCTCACCAGTTATTTCTACAGACATCAGTCACAGCTCCTTCTTGTCTGGAATTATAATGATAGTTGTTCTTATGATTACCATCGTCACAGTCATTGTTATCTGTGTATTGCTAAAAGTAGATATCGTCCTTGCCTACAGAGCCGTCACAGGCAAAGATGAGACTATTGGAGGTAAGGTGATTTGAATATATATATTTGTTTGTTTTATAATCTTGTAATTTTGAATACTAAGAATCAGAAACTAAAGCATACAAAGAATAAAAATTATCTTAAATTGTATACATCCTGCAAGTCGTAAACTGCCAGTAAAGGACCGAGGTGGAGGTAATTAATGCTATTTTAATCTAAATTACTCCCAAACAAATCCAGTCCAAAGCATTTGTCACATACGAGATATATATATATATATATATATATTGTAATGAATTTTTCTTCTGTCTCTCAGGACAATGTCCTTGTAGTGTATAAAAAGCAATAATAAATCCATAGAAAACAGAACTTAGAAGAAAACCGCACCAGGGCGTGGCTTTATTTGAAACAAAACAAAAACATGCACTGCAGGTGCACACAAAAACAAAAGAAAAGCCTAACCCTTTTTCTGGGTCTAACTAAACTGTTACCTTGTCCCTCTCTAAACAGGGACAGGCTATTCCTGTTTACCCCGATTTTACACACCCACGTAACTTATTTATTTTTCCTTACTTTCATTCAACTCAGCACCACCAACTGCCCTCATGCGCTCAGCAACTCCTCTCCAAACCTAATGGAGCTGGAAGCTCTCTTTTTATAGTCTGTGGCTGTTCCCAATTAACACCAATTACCTTGTTTGGGAGCAGCCACATTCTCACATGATTTTGGCAGGGGGAGGAATTAACCCCATCCCTGCCAACAACCACCAACACAGACAATACCCAACCAATTTATAGTTAGGGCCCTTTGTTTACCCTCCAGTTGGTTTTCACAGTTTACTACCTTTGTTGGTTTGAACACATTCTCAAAGAATTATACCATCGTTCACTCAGCTGGAGTGTGTATTCTTTACACCCAGGGCCCCACAGCTGCCCAAGTTTGATACGGAATGTACACTCCCTCACAATATATATACAGTATATATATATATATATATATATATATATATATATATATATATATATATATATATATATATATATCAGGCACAGTGTGTTTACTTGGAGACTGTCAACTCTTTCAGATTTCAAGGAATATGATGCATACGTAACTTACGATAAGGCTAGTAGTACTTCGTCCTCTGCTGAAGAGGAAAGGACTTTTGCGCTTGAGGTGCTACCTAAAGTTCTCGAAGAACAACTTGGTTACCAGCTGTGCATTCATGAGCGAGATGTCCTTCCGGGGGGAGGTAAGGGTCTTTATGTTTGTTTTTAATCACTAAACAAATGAAGCAAGTGAACTGTATAAATCAAACAACAAACTACACATACCAGCAATTGCTTTTGGATTTGCTGAATTATTCAGCTTTTTTTTAAATTTCTAATTCAGTACGATATACTGTAGGAATACCGTGGCTTACAAGATAGGTGAAAGACCATTTTAAAAGCATTTTTTGAACTTGAATGGAATTCCTCAGGTGCCTCAGGTATGATGTCATCAACCGTACCGATATTGCGAATAAAGCACAGTAGTAAAAACTGAATATGGCACGGTTGATATCACTTTTTTTTTTTTGTGATATGGCCTTTTTATGAATTATTGTCCAGATTTCTATTTTAAAATGTGTTGTAAGTATTGGGTAAATAAATATTAATAAATTAACGACATACCAGACCTTTGTGTTGCTCACCGCCCCCTATTTTTGGTGAATGTCTTTCTTTTGTTAAACAAGATCAATAATGATAGTATATGCCAATCATTAGACACAAAAAATATATATATATTTTGAACACAGTAACTTTGCTGTAGAACTGCAGAGCTTCTTTCAGTTTGTTGAAGGTGCTGACTTTTTCAATAAGTGAGTGCTTGCATCCCTTCCTCGACACACAATAGCAATCAAGTCAAGCCAAAACATTATAACCACAATATAATTTACACTGTACACATACTGTCTTATCTCAGCTATTCAATCCACTTACCACTTGTTCAATAAGTATTTACAGCAGATTACCTGTTGTTTTGCATATGAATGATTGTGTGACCCAGATTAAAAGCATTATTAGGATTAATAATGAGCAATTAACTTTTTTAGTTTTAAATTCAGAGGCTGACACTATTAATTTCAGCTTCAGGGGACAGTCATGGTGTCAGAGGGGTGTAAACTGAGCAGTTTCGTTTTTTATATTTAAACTTGTATAAAGACTTTTTAAAATATTGTTCAGCAGTTGAAACAGCCATTATTCCAGGTTATTGATTTATAAAAGAAAAATGCATGTATTTAGACTGTGTAAATTGATTGCTACATAAATGGATATTACAAAACTACTGTGTAGAAAGAAAAACACAGCCTGACTAATCTATAATGTGCAATGTCTGACTTCCCCCTTTTTGTGTTTTGAAACCCTGCTTCTGTACATTTTAGTATAGTATAGGGTGTTGCACAGTACAAGTTGGTATGACACAATGAGAGAGCTGCTCTCCCCTCAAGTATTCAGAACCTTATATCGCATCACATCATACTGCAATGGTTACTTAATAACTTCAGGTGAATTTGTGAGATTGTTTAACAGTGTATTGAGTTTGAAACCAGGCCTTGTGCTTCACAATAAACATGAGACGCTCTGCAGCAGGACTGTAAGATCTTCTTAGGCGTTTGTGTTTAAGTGTTGGCTTCCCCTGTCTTTATTTTGAAGTGCGTCTCAGGGCCCAGCTGGACCAGTTGCATTACAACTTGACTCACTCACTATGGTATTGTGTACGAAAAACTGAATATGCTGCATCCAAGGAGATGGCTTACTCTGCTGGAAATGCTTTGGGCATACACTGTCTAGATTAATACAAGTAATTACTGTAACTCATGGTATGCCCTTTGCTCAGGATCCCTAAACGTTAGGGCACCAAAAGAGATTAGAAAGATTTTCAATATGAAATTACTTGTCTTGAAATAACAAATAATAATAATGTAATAATAATTTTGTAATATTAATAAATTGTAATAATAATAATGTTTTGCTTTTTTGTTTGTTTGATTTTTTCAGCTTTTGTTGATGGTGTATTGGAATACATTGAAAAAAGCAGAAGATTAATAATGATTCTCAGTGAGAAAAATCTGGATAGTGAAAGGCAATATGAATTAGTAACTGGTCTGCATAATGCATTGGTTGATAGAAAAATAAAAATCATATTAATTGAGTATAAGCCTTTAAAGGACCTAGGCTCTTTACCGGAGTCACTCCAACTACTTGTAAAGTCCAATGGGACGGTAAAATGGAAGGACAGTGAGTCCATGAAAGTCAATTCACGATTCTGGAAGAAAGTGCAGTACCTGATGCCAGCAAAAAAACATGTTTCATCTGATCCAGAAGAAGTGAAAATGCTCTGAAATGTAACCACTATGGCACATCACTTAGTCATCAATAATGTACCTTCCAGCCCTGAGACATGTCTTGTGTGAATGCATTCTGAGCCAGACATTATTCTATTTACAGTATAATATATTCAAAGTTTTTTTTTTTTTTTGGGGGAGGGGTTATAAAACAGGTGAAAGACTGCTACATATAATTTATTGTCACCTATATGATTCAGTTTTGATCAGAGCACAAAGCACTAACGCTAAAAAAAAGGCACAAACTGGCACATTGAGCCCCATGAAGTGATTTTGGTGCTAAACATTCAAAATGTGAAAATGTGACCTTATTAACATGTTCTTGAGCGATTTTGAAGACAGTACTGGTTTGTCTTTGTGCTTCAAACTCCGAGCATGTCTTATCAAATTGCAAAAATGCTGATGCTACTTATTGAATATTTTCTAAAATAGGAACTATAGTGTTATCATACAATTACATCATCAGAGAATTCACATAGGACTTTTTTGCAAGTGTACATCTGACATTAACAGTATGTTAAAAGTGAGTCGTCAACCACATTGACGAACATTTTCAGGTTTAGTCACCATTTGAACAGAGCTAGAGATCAAGAGGTATGTACATTTGTTTAAAGGTTTTTATTTTATTTTGCTGACTAATTTGTAATATTCTCTTGTTATTCTTAGAATTTATGACTAAGCTATGATTATGATGGAAATACTGAATTTCACAATATTCAAATTGAGCATATGCATTGTGTATGTTATTTAATTGTATTGTACGCTTTTAAAACTATGTATACATATTTCTATTAACTGTTTTTTTTATGCACTGTAGGATAATACATATTCAAAAGTGTCTGACATGGTTACATGTGCATGATTTGAAATGCCAAGAAGCGTAAACCAAATAGAAGTATTCTTACGTCTTGAAGTGAAAAGCATATTTGCTTCTATATCGTCAATATATAGTATTTTTTTAAAATATCTTGCTTTCTCTTGTGAATCATTTCATTAGAAATTTCTATTAAGCCTGCACACTCAAAGGAATAAATAAATAGATTTTATACATTCTCTTTTACATTCTTATTTCACTTCATATTTTCAAATACCGATGTTTTACACAAAAAAATCTCAGCTTAATTGAAAACTACAAGTGTTGAGAAGAGTTATCATATAGTACATAAACATCCACATTTTGTTTTGGGCAGACATGCAAATCATGGAGATCCAGAGGTTAAAACAATGTGCCAGTGTAAAGGTTAATGTCCACTTGACACCACCTGTAATGGAACTATTGAGAGAATCATAGAATACAACAGTGTTCTGTAAAGTCAGCATTTCCTTGATAAAGGCAACAAAATTCTTCTATCCTGTACAAAAGGCAATGACATATGCAAGTGAGAAGCAGACAATGACATATACAAGTGAGAAATCTATGTAAGGAGAATTGCTGGTGCACATGGGCTTAGACAATAAGACATCCATGCAAGATCTGTGTAAGGAAAAAACAATATGATTGCACACCAATACATTGGAGGAGGGGAGGAGGATGGGTACATATTACAGAAGAAATGACTATTCTGTACAGTAGCAGCAATGGTAGAAGACTACACACTAGGATTTAGATAAGGGTCATTCCACACCAAATTGGCAACATTTTGGAATCTTCCCCCACATCATCTCAGATTCTTTTGATAACGCATATAGAAGTATCTGGAAGTGTTTTAGCAAGAATCCCAAAATATTAGCAGTCAACTCTCATTTTTAAAGTCATAGGGTATTGAGGGTGTACCTGGGACAGATGAAAACAAACACTGAAAAGGGGAGGTATTTGAGAAGACAGATCTTTCAAAGTATTCATAATCTCTTCTTGATACAGTACACACAGAACTACTCTTTTAGTTTAGTAACATGTCAACATATTACCTAGATGTGAATGTGATGGAGCCAAATGTAGAAAAAAGTGCAATGACACAAATAAAAATGCTTTCTTGTATTTGTGAGAACTCCTGAACCACTGTAGTTATCGCCTTCTCTGCTCTGCAATTGCCATATGAACCAATTTCCTAAAGATGGATAGAAATAACATTTTGCCAAAATGTATACAATACTGCAGATACTGTAAATAGTTTAGCTGATTTATATAGAAACACAATTTGCTGTTTCGTCAATTATCTGCTGTCTAGATGCAAGTAAACGTCAATAACCGATTATCTTGTGAAATTGAAATTGCACATATAGTCTTTGTTGTTGCTAGACAACCTGGAGAAACTACAGAGAAGGCAATAACTATAGTGGTCCTGAAGAGCAAGCAAGTACAAGAAAGGATTTTTATTGGTTTCATTTCACTTTTTTCTACATTTGCCTCCATCGCATTAACATCCATGGTCCCCAGTATGTAATATATTGGCATATGGGGATTGTCTTGGACTATTTTGTAGATCTTTAAATGGTTGAACCTTTTATTCTACTGTTTTTATATTTGAAACATCATTAAAAAAGCTTATTTGAACACAGTCTCTGGTTCTTGTCTTGTTAAAAGTTAATGAGGGTCAGAAACTGGGAAAGCTTGACGCTGCCTTCTAGTGGAATAACATTTGTTAAATACTATCTTTACTCATATTTTTATATATGATTTTTAGGAATTGGATCACATAATGTGAAGCTGAAATATGATCTCATGGACAGGGACTGCTGTAAGAAAGAGGTTAATGAAAATTAACCATGGCTGAAAATTCATAATTAGAGCTATCAGTAAAATTAAAAGAGTAGATCACCATGGCTTACAGTACCGTACATCCTCTGTATGTGCATGAAAAAAGACTGTACTGTCCCCAACAGTTTTTATTTTAAATGCTAATTTTCCAATATACTAGGGTCTCATACAGCACTATGTGACATACTGTACAGACAGAAGGTCGATTTGACAGACAGTTAGCCTCCTTAATCCCCAGATTAATAAGGATTCACTTAATAATGTGTGCTAAAAAAAAAGAAAAAAAGGTCTTTGGCAAAGTTAATCACAATTGGGAATGTAGTTCTAGATATGAGCAAAACATAGTGTGGAATGCAAATCCTAGTGCAGGGATTATAAAGGTAAAACACCTTAGTTAAATATAAAACTCAGTCTATGAACTTTGACTGCCTCAAACCAAAAGCGAAACAGGATGAAAGAAAATTAAATTTGGGAAAAAAAGATTATAAACAGAAACCTGTAATTAGCCTGCAGAACTGAATACAAAGACATGTCATTTGAAGTATATTAAACAGGTGCCAACTGCCATCCTTCTTTTAATTTGTTTAATCAATTAAAGATAAACTGGAAAACCGGGACATATTTTCAAAAATGTTACTCCACTCTAATGAATTTCTATTTTTTGTGAAGTGGAAAAATCCATATTATTGTTACAAAATGAGAAACTAACAACTGAACGGTTCTTAAAAAATACTGAATTATATTGTTTTGTTCAAATAAGTATGTAAAAGGATGAAGTAATTACATTGAATATATATATAGACTACAGCACTAAATGTAGTATTTATTTTTTCTCAAACTCATGTACTGTAGGCATCCACGTTCTGGGAAAAAGTACTCAATTTTGAAACAATCTGTGTGACGTGATAGGACTTTACATCCGTGCATGCAAAAAATTATCAAGGTCATCTTTGCACAGGAAATCCATAGAAAGTTAGCAGGCAGCAGTGTAAATAGGGTTACTTGATAAAAACAACGACAGGAAGGCTAAGTTCCTGCGAATTAAATACCGACATAACCGACATAACTGTAAGTAGCTAATGATTGAACTCTTTATAAATGACTTAATATACATTATACATTTTATGTATGTTTTGTTTTTAGCATTAGATCCAGTATTAGACATGAATACACCAATAATTGTAATCAGTCACCACCTATGCAAAGAGTATTCATAATAATACTAATACAAATAGAAAATACACAACTTAACAGGCTTACCAAAAATGCGTCTCAAATGTAATGATATATTTTAGTTTTTGATTTTTAATTATTTTTTGTGTGAAATGCTGTCAAACTGTCCTAAACCTTTAATGTCATTACTGCACACATTTAATCATAAAATTACATGATTATGTGTCATACTTTTCTTATGCTGTAATACAGGTTAGGTGTATATATTATATTATACAACAGAACTGCAATTTACAGTGACTGGGTGGTTTGCTGCAAGTTGTAAACCTTGTCATATACTTTACTTTTAGTCATACTACTGTATATCTTCCCTCATGAGGGGCATTGAGAGATGAGTTTAAAAAACTAGATATTTTTCCTAAGTTCTGCAATTGGATAATATTTAAATTTGGTTCAGGGGATAACATTTTTTTTTAATACATCCCTCCCTCCACCCCGTGGAATTGATAGATACTATTATTATCCTAAGTAATCTCTAGCAAATCCAGTTTTTTAAACTCATCCCCATAAGCGAAGATATACAGTAGAGTGACTAGAAGTAAAGGATTAGAATTTACAGCAAACCATTTAGTCACTGTAAATTGCAGTTGTGTTGTTTAATAAAGCTTACGTCGTGAAAATTCACCATGAAAGCATAAGCCAATGATGTGATAAACCTGTATTACTGTAGGTTTGGGACAGACACATGCATTTAAATTATATTTGTTAATTATTTTAATGAAAACGTATTAACCCCCTTTCAAACTGTTGCACAAAATAAAAAATAAGAATGTTTAGCCTTGTTTGTCGTAAGTTTAAGACATGTATTTGATAACTGTGAGGTGGTTTAGAGACGGCACTGAAGGTTAGGTTACTTACCGTAACCCTGGTTCCCTGAAAGAGAAGACGACCACCAACATTATGTATGGGATATTCCTGCCCTTGAGGTAGGTATTGCTGAGCTCTCTATATCAGAGCTGCCAAAGGCCCCTTCCTGTGGTGACGCACTCGGTCCCGCCCACCGAGGGTATAAAACCGTCACTCACAGGAAGATCTCCCTCTTTATCCATCGAACCCGTGAGGGTGACTGAAGCAACCTCATGGTTGGTGGTCTTCTCTTTCAGGGAACCAGGGTTACGGTAAGTAACCTAATGTTCTCTTTCAAGTCGAAGATGACCACCAACTGTCCTATAGTCCGTGTTCCGTAACAAATAAAAATCTGGTCCAATTTACGCAAAGCTTTTGTCTTAAGTACGTAATATCTCAATGTCCGCACTGGGCAGAGGAAGTTTAATCTCTCATCCTCCGATGAAGCAAATGGAGGCGGATGAAAACACTCCAGCTCCACAGATTGGTTAATGTGAAAAGCTGTGATCACCTTGGGGAGGAAAGCGGGGTTGGTGCGCAGCGACACTCTGCTTCCATCCTCCCACATACGCATGCAGGAGCTGTGCACAGACAGCGTCTGCAGATCACTGATCCGCTTGGCAGAGGTGATAGCTAAAAGGAAGGCTGTCTTCATAGACAGGTACTTCAGCTCTATGGAGTTTAAGGGCTCAAACAGGGCCTTTGTAAGAGCCTCCAGTACAATGTTAAGGTTCCACTTGGTGAGAACAGTCCTCCTAGGAGGACGTAATCACTGTGCACCTTTAAGAAAGCGCATAGCCAAAAAATGCGCAACCGGAGACATAGAATCTACGGGGGCATGGCAAGCAGATATAGCAGCTAAATACACTTTCAAGGTGGATTGACCTGCGCTTCCCGAACCGTTCCCAAATGCGCTCCACCATCTGAGGGTGGAGACGCCAATCTGACGGATGCGGACCTCTCCTGGAGAGGAGATCCGCTGCCCAGTTCACCACTCACGGAATGTGCGTCACCCGCAGGGATAGCAGGTTGGTCTGAGCCCATATTAATAGCTTGAAACCTATGCGATGCAACCCGGGAACGAAGGCCTCCTGGTGGTTGATATACGCTACTACTGTTGTGCTGTCTGTCCGGATCAACACATGTGTGCCGCTCAGCACTGGGAGAAAGTGCTGGAACACCGCCTGCAACTCTAGCATGCTTACGTGCAGGGGTGCCCAGTGGTCTGACCAGGATCCGCGGGCTCCCCTGCCCTCCCAGACCGCTCCCTAACCCAGGTTGGAAGCGTCTGTTGTCACCACTTGGCGGTGAGTACTACTTCCATTTGCACTCCTCTGTGCAGGTGAGAGGGAACCCTCCACCAGCGTACGGCAGCTGACCACTTATGAGACACAGTCAACCGGCGGTGTCTGTTGCGTTTGGCATTGAGATGAAACGCATTGAGCCACACTTGCATTGAGGATCGCTGCTGTAGCTGCGGCCATCAGACCCAGTAGTTTCTGGCACACCCTGAGGGTTACCTACGATCCCTGTTGAATCAGGGAGAGGCAATGCTGAATAGCTGCTACCCTGTCGTCCGACAGGTATACGCGCATTGCATTGGAGTCCAGCCGGAGCCCCAGATACGTGGTGCATTGCACCGGTGCAAGCCAACTCTTTGCATCGTTTAAGGTTAGGCCCAGCCTGACTAGATGCTCCGTCACAATTGCCGTGTGAGCAAGTGCTCCCTCTCGTGACTGGGAACAGATCAACCGCAAGGGTGCCCCCCACCTGCAAGTCAGAGGAGAACGATGCTGCATCACCCGAGGTCACTATGGATAGCGTGTCTTCCTGTGCCAGCTGAGGCGACCTTTCCCACCCCCCTTGCGCTCCCTGCGGGGAGGAGGGGTATGGTACCTGAGGCTGCAGCGGGGCCTGGACGGGGGCCGGGGCTGCTGTAGTCTGCTTGGTCAGTAGCTCCAGGACCTGGGCCACATGGGCCTTGAGGTCCATAATGTCCCTCGCCTGCTTCGATCTCTTCACCCGTTTCGCGACCGGAGACGGGGAGCGGCTGCGCTGTGCATTCGATATGCTAGGCAGGGATTCCTGGGACAGGGCGTCTGGGGCACCTCTCTCCTGGCTCTCTCCAGACGAGCCTCTTTAAGCCTAGGCTGAAAGGCCTTGCAGATACTGCATGCTACGTCCCTCTCGAGGGCCATGGTGGCATGCGGGACACCCAAGCACCACACACAGAGGGTATGATTATCCTTTTGTGGGATGTTGGCGTTACAGGCTGTACAGGGGTGGAACCCCGACATGGGCCTGGTCTTGTGCATAGCACTATGTACTGCTTTCCCTGCCTTTGACCCACAGGTACTAACACAGTGTAAATTCGCTAGCGCTACAGCTAAGGTTATTAGCACCGCTTACCCTGTGCCGGGTACTGTGGGCACAAGTGCACCGTGTACTATGCAGCGTATGGGCACTAGTGCACAACCAACTACGCCTGCACCGTATACTATGTACACCATGTGCAGCGCTTGAGCTGAGCTCTGTGCGCACTGGTATTACCGTGCAGCACCACGAGCTATGCGCTAGTAGAGCAGTACTTACGCAACGAGCGCAACGTGCACTGCACTGCATACCTCAAGCATTCCAAACGCCTTGCGCAGTGGGTACCGTATACTGTGTGAACTGCGTACCATGCACACTGTGTGTAAGTGCACTAGAAAGGTAGGGGTACTAGCACCTGCGCACTATGTGCGCTGTGAATACCGAGCACTGCGTACACTGCGTCCTGGGGCACTATGTACACCACGTACCGTGTTACGCTATCGTGCCCTACGCTGGGGCACTGGAAAATACGCAGCCTGCGTTGCGCACTTGAGCACCGAGAATCACGGGCTCTGGCGTGCGCCACGGTACCGCAGCACGGAGAGGACGCTATGCAAAGTCGCGTACCCTGACCCGTGGTCAACACACACACTGGTCAGCGGAGCGTGTACCGGGGGACAGAGGGCGAAGCTGTGGTGGGTGATGTTTTATTCAGTCAAAATGTCACAATTTCTAATGAGAAAGAAGTGAAGGAGAGAGAGAGTACACGAAGGTACACGAACCGACTCACCGCAGCCGGTCAGGTTCGGCGGCAGCTCCACTCGACAATGGGGATACGGCAGAACGTAGCCCCAAGGAGGTGAGCGTGGCTGGGTCACTCAACAGCGGGGATACGGCCAGGCCTGGTCCGAGGAGGATACTGTGTTACTCTCAAGAAGAAAAGACAACCCACTTGCGGATGACTGCACAGACAGTCGCTCACATACGACATACAGGTAAAAAAAGAGCGGCCTACCACCAGTCGGGGGGCCGAAAAGGAAAAAGAGGACCGAAGGAAAAAGAGGGAGATCTTCCTGTGAGTGACGGTTTTATACCCTCAGTGGGCGGGACCGAGTGCGTCATCACAGGAAGGGGCCTTCGGCAGCTCTGGTATAGAGAACTCAGTATTACCTACCTCAAGGGCAGGAATAGGAGGCTGTGTGGTCCAGTGGTTAAAGAAAAGGGCTTGTAGCCAGGAGGTCCCCGGTTCAAATCCCACCTCAGCCACTGACTCATTGTGTGACTGAGCAAGTCACTTAACCTCCTTGTGCTCCGTCTTTCGGGTGAGACGTAGTTGTGACTTTGCAGCTGATGCATAGTTCACACACCCTAGTCTCTGTAAGTCGCCTTGGATAAAGGCGTCTGCTAAAGAAACAAATAATATCCCATAATGTTGGTGGTCGTCTTCTACTTGAAAGGGAACTGTCTTATGCACAGATTGTTACATTGCCTCCACCTTAGTCTCCTTTTGTCCCCAAAAAGGCAGCAGGGGGTAATGCAACACATGGCTGCAATTAGCCACCTCCCACCTAAATCACCAACTCCCCCTCTTGTGCTTTTGGGTGGGCTGGCAGGCGGTGTTGTTATAGATGTGGTCTCCTCTCCTCCTAGCAGTGATGCGGGGCACTCCCTCAGTGGCAATGCCAACAGTGGCGCGGGGCACTCCAGCAGGGGCAAAGCTGGTAGTGGCAACGCTGGCAGAGGTATGGGGCACTCACTCAGTGGCAACGCTGGCAGCAGTAATGCTCACAGCGGTGCAGGCCACACCAGCCGTGGCCACCCTGGCAGCGGTGCGGGGCACTCTAGCAGTGACAACACTGGTGGTGGTGCGGGGGCACTCCGGCGGTGGCACGGGGCACTCCAGCAGGGGCAACACTGGCAGTAGCGCAGGGCACTCTGGTGATGGCACCTCCCTCTGTCACTCGGGCAAGCAGCACCTCCCTCTCCGACGCTGGAGACAGCACCGGCTCCCTTGCTTACCTCTGGGAACGACTGCCTCTCCTCCTCTTTCACTTTCGGGCAGGCAGCTCTTCTCCCTCTTTGAAGGGGCAGCGCTCCACCCTGTGCCCGAACTCCCCGCAGACAAGCCACCAACCCTGGTCCTCCCATCCACCATCCCACCAGATCCGGGATGTGTCGCCCATCTCTCCGTCTCCTATCAGCTCTTGCTTCTGACGCAATGTGGTGTTTCGTGCAAGAGGCAGAAAACTGAGAGACACTTGTTCTTTTTTCCTTTTACTTTGCTATCTCAGCACCCACCAGAGTCCACAGCTCTGTCAGCTTCACAGGATACAAGACATTTACAACCAGACCAGAACAGACCCAAAACAAAGGCACTGAGCCTTCTTACAGCCTTAGCTGCGCCTCTTATTCAATTCAGGGTACCAGAGCTCACGCATATCCCATTGGCCCTCAGCCGCACACTAGGATCAATTACAGACAAACAATGGAGACCGACAGATAACAGCCAATCACAGGTGAGACACGGAACACACACAGAGACACGCTATTACACACACAGGTAAACAAAGCGGCGGCAGGAACACAACAATTACAGTACAGAAACACAAAGGCACAGATCGTTACAATACATTTACGTTTTGTCATTGTTGGGCTAAATCCCGCCAAAATTACCATATTGCACATACTTGTGTAGAATCGTATTGAATATACCGTAAATTAAAACGCATGGTGCAATTGAGGAATAAGCACAGATGTCTGTCTGTGTTAATCACTTTATAAAAATAATGTTCTTGATTAACCTGGTACCTTTTTTTTAAAAAAAAGTTTCACTGCAATTTTACGTTATTTTGACAAAAGTTAGTGGCTGCATGAAAACCGGGACATTTTTAAGACTGAGAAATGTCGGACGATTGACAGGAAACCAGGTAGTCTGGTCACCCTATCTGTAAACTGCCTTTTCAGGAATATAAAGAATTGTGGCTGTAGATAAGATACAGATCAGGAACCCGTTGCCATAGATAACTCACCAGGAAAGGCTGTTCCTTTTACTTTTGCGTCATATCCTGCTGTATGTTGAGTGCACAACACTGCTTAATTGTACAATACCCATGGGGGCATTGCAGTTTTCGGTTACAAACTGGACACTGTGTCCTACATTCCTTCCTTGTGTTTTGCAAGTGGAAATAAAAAAGCTGTGTTTGTCAGAATTGCCTGATAAGCTCTAGTACTGAAGAAGAGAAAGGAAATCCTTACTTCTAAGCAACACTGCAGTATGACGTTTTGCTTTTGTTTTGAGTTAATGACCAAATTATTCTTTCGTGTGTCTCTTTGTAAGCTGGAAACAGGAAAACATTTGGGTACCTGCAATGCAAGACGTGGACAGTGCACGACCCTTGGAGAGGCAGCGAAGAGTGGACAGATGCTGTTAATGCCTTTCACAAAGCGAACATGTGTACTGAAGTGTACTGGGCATTGTCAGTCATTTTGTTGTTGTTGCCTGGTGTCCAAGTGACTTTTCATAAATTTCAGGAAACTGAAGGTATTATCACCATTTTGTTTTTGTTTAAAACAAAAAATACTAACATATAAAACACAAGTGTTTGTCTTGTCTTGTTAAACATGTGTCAATATATAGCCAACACAAATTATGCAACGTTTCCATCTGCCACCACGATTTGACATACTTTGAAATAAGCTCATTTTTCTCAGCAGCAGATCAAGATGAAATGGATTTCAAGTAGGACTCTGTCAGCCCCAGTTATGCTTGTGGGCTTTCAGAACGCAATCCCTCCAAGTCACGCTGATGGTGGCCGTTATCTAATGAGTATCCAATGGACACTCGAAGTGGGTTTAAAATTTTAGACTGAAAAAAGATATATATATATATATATATATATATATATATATATATATATATATATATATATATATATATATTTTCAGTCTAAATATATATATATATATATATATATATATATATATATATATATATATATATATATATATATATATATAGCAGCATAAATGTTGGAAGTTGTTGAATACATTTATAAATAGCTGCAGCCTCAGTTTGATATTGGATCCGAGATGGGATTGAGTTTTACACACTGGTATCATGATGCAAATGGAAATATAGCTTTAGTTATTACCGTTTATTTATTTATTGTTTTATTTACTGAACACGGAATATGTATACAGTACAAAAAAGTAACATTTAATAGGGTGAACCTCATGCTACCGATCAATATAGGTATTGATGAAAATGTATTTATCGGGCACCTCCTCTCTTGTGAAAACCGTTGTATCACGTAAAACACATAACACGTTTAATCAGTCTATTTTTTTAACATCATTGAATTTATTTTAAGTTTCTTTCCCCTCTAAGACATAGATGTGTACAAGTGAATGTAATATTTAGATTTGCTTTCATGAATGTCATCAACAGGTTTCTTGACTGGAATGCAGCCAAGTGGATATATAGCTTTAGCTGGAGATCAATTCATAATGCAATGTGCTTCACTAAATCAATCAGTTATCTATAATGATTCCAAGAGCTATGAAAACAAGGTTGCATGGTTTCGACATTATCAGAATGGGGGCCAGGCACAGCTGGTTGGCAATGGACACGAGAACATTATCCTGAAAGGAAATTTCTTATGGTTTCCAAAACTGGAAACTGTTCACTCAGGGGTATATTCCTGTCAAATAAGGTAGGGTTACATTTCTGGGAATTACTGTTTTAACATTCTTACTCATACCACACTGAAATAGTGTTAGTTATCAAAAATGGTGCTCAGTTTTAACTCCCTCTGTTAATTTATATTTGAGTATGCAATAAAGACTGATTTTGATTCAGTGTTTTAACTTAAGTTCTGATTACATTCTAGCATTGTTGGGTCAATGCAAAGGGGTTAGTGGAAAAAACAACAACAACAAAAAAACACGTTCTCTGAGCAGTAAAAATGATCTGTTAAAAAGTGTTCCAACAGATTTTGCTATAATTTGTGCAAAAAGCTTAGTCAGCTGTGACAAAAGATACACTGAGTATCTGATGATAAAAACCTTTCTTTACAATTTTGTATTAACACTCATGTCCTCTGCACATTTTTCTTGAATGAATTACAGGGATGAGAAGATATACCTCACATTAGCTGTTAACCAGAAAAACAAGACACACTGCCAGGATTATGCACACAGCACAGTAGACCTACTGTCTGGTAGCGGTGATTCAATAACCTGTCCTGCTATGACTTGTTACAGTGCTCCAGGACATTTGCCTGTGAGATGGTACAAGGTACAGTAATGGCATGTTATTGCTAAGTATTGGTACCTTTCTAAGATTCAAGTTCGATTTGCTTTGTGGACACAAATTTTCCCAAACGTTTGACATAAACAATGAATATAAGTAATATACATAGTAGCTATATAACCGTTTTTGTATTCTCATTATTCAGAATGGGAAACCTGTGAAAATGAACAAAAACAGACCAACGCTGGAACTTGAAAATGAAAAACTTGTACTAAAGACGGTCTATATAACAGACGCTGCCAATTATACATGTGATTTAAACTACAGTGAAAACAATACTCTGTGGATTGTGAGAAGAATGTTAACAGTCAGAGTTTTTGGTAAGTGCTTTTAGGTTGTTGTTACTAACAAATGGTATATTCAGTGGTTTTAAGCTGATGTTCAGCAAGATTTTGACTAGAAAATGTTCTCAATGTCTTCAATGTTTTGGAGTATCAAAATTAAAGTCAGTTTTACCTAATGAACTACTGAAACAGTGTCATTTATATTAACCATGTTGGCAAGCTTGCAGATGTGCTTCCTGTATTTGCATTAAGCCCAGAGTTAAGAAGTACAGGTCATTTTCTTTTTACTGTACATTGGAATGCTTACGCATATATGGGTAAGATGGGGTAAGAATATGTGTTGCCCACCTTTTAAAATCTTTTTTTGTTTCTTATATTTTCTGTGCTTCACAGGACAAGAAACCAAGAGACCACCATCTATTCTCAACCTCAATGGTGTGGAGACTATTGAAGCAGAACTTGGTAAGTTTTGAGTTGGTATTTACAGGATTATATAGATAATACATTGCATTTGTATGTTACTTTGTCTGTGCTCAACAAAGCACCATTTTTAAAAAATAAAAAGAACAATGTAGTGTGGTATAATACTCTTATAGTGTTTCTTTTTGTATAATTCTGTATTGTTGTTTTTGTTATTTACCAGACTTACTCCTACCTACTTCTTATAAATGATATACGGTTTCTTAAGCACTCTTGTTTGTCGGTTTTATAACCTTTGTCTGTCGTTTTGAAATAAATAAAGCTAATTAAAGATTTGAACAGAATTAAGAAGTTAACACTTTTCAAAGAAAAAACTTCCAAAGAAGAATCTTCCAAAGACAAACTATTCCCTGGTCTCTCTTGAGCAGTGTTTTTGATACGCTTTTTTTCATAATTAATAAATCTTAATTGGAATAGTGAGGCTGGTTTGCAATAAAAAATAAATAATAATAATAATAATAAAAAGTATCCTTATATTTGAATGAAATATATGTACCTTTACAGGGAAACCTTTAACACTGGAGTGCAGAGTTAATTTTGGTTTTGAAAGAAACTTTACACCTACAATTAAATGGTTAGTCAATAACAATGACAACTCAACTGACATCAGACTGGAATTGGAAGAAAGCCGGTAAGTAGTGTGTGTTTATCTGTGTGGGTATTTATTTAGTCAAGTTTATCATTTTATTTTACATTATTGGATTTTTTTCACACAGAATTATTGAGGATGACAGAAAGGGAAAAACTATTCTCCACACAGCTTACTTGAGTAAAGTGACTGAAAGACACCTTATTGCCACATTTACCTGCTTTGCACAGAACTTTCAAGGGAACACAACTGGTGTATTGAGGCTTAAAAAGAAGAGTCCAGGTAAGAGTTTAAAGTCTGTTTCAAACAACACACTGAATTTGTACCTAGATGCTTATACCCTATGACTATTAAAGACTATTACACAGTATGTATGTCTTAACATTTAAAATCAAACCATTGCAAAAAAACATTTAAGCTTTGTCATTGCAATAAATATCTTATAAAACGTACTTATTGTATGATATTTCTTTTTTATAGTGAATGGACCCTTTCTAACATATGTATTGTGTGGAATTATTTCGACAGTCGTTTTCATATTTGGTGGAAGTGCCTACATATATATGCACTGGATTGAAATAGTTTTGTTGCACAGAAATTATTTTCCATACGATGAAACCATAGGAGGTAAGTGCAGATTCATCTGTTTTGTGTTCAATCATATGTTCATCCCAAATGAGGATTTGTGGTTATGACAGTATTTCAAAAGTATGTAAAACTATTTAGCCAGTTAAATTGCTTTAGTAAAATAATTTCCCACTTACTGTCACGGGCTGTATTCATGCTGCATGTGTTTTATCACACCATCACTGGTTCACAGCATATTGAACTCTTGAATTTGTATTGTTTCAAAACTGGCCCCTGTGTTTAATACAATGTAATTTTAATACTGGCATTGATAAAAGTCACCCTCCAGCATTCACCTTTGCAAAAAGGACCAAATAAAAGAAAAGCTACAGTTTATTTCCCTAACACAGTATCGGTTAGTCATCCAGATGCAGAATGCCCAGGCTGAGGCCTTGCTTGCAAGATATGTCAATTGGGTTTGGTGAAGCAACTGGCTCGACAGCTAGAACAGGTCGTTCATTGAGCTTCAGTCCTCTTGATCGTTAAGCGGGTTGTAACAGTGACGAGACATTTAAATTGGGTCAAAATAGGGGATAACATCGATTACACTACTAACCAGGTGTGATTTAAAGAAAAAAATAAAAGTACAAGAGGGAGTGGCTCTACTACTGTAGGATAATTAGGTGTTTACTCCTTTCAACTTTACCTCTAAGATGTTTTTTTAAATAATTTGCAGTAAAAAAAAAAAGTGGTTTCCTCTTGGCCTTTAATAGCCACTATGAACTTTTTTTTTTTTTTCTTTTGGTTGCATGCGTCATTACTTATGGAAAAACATGTAACCAGGGGATTTTTTTTACATTGATCAGAGATAGTGGTGTACATGAAATGACTACAAGTGAAAAATCTTAATAACCCAGTTTCCTTTGCTGTCAAAAGGTTGTCTCAAAAGGTTACTTTGCTGCCCCCAGTTGTTTTTAAACTAAAATTAAAATAAGCAGAATATAAAGTGTGCCTTATTTAAAAACAGATTCAATAATACCACACCTTTTTAACCCATCAAAACACCTTTTAACCCATCAAAACACAGTCTTTTTAACTAACTCATCGGGTAAATAATAATAAAAAAAAATACATTTAAGGTAGCTTGTGTAGATTTTATCTAAGCATAGTGTTATTCTATTTGTGTTTGTTAATATGTTCTAAATCTGTTTGCTGTGGACCTTTTTGACCTCTCCTGTAAGATAAACTAGCACACACACTGAGGTATAGCACCAGCACTTTGGAGATACAGAAGTTGAAATATTTAAACTGCTTATCAGGGTAACATTTTACAACCGTTTCTAACTACACTGTTAAAAATGACACTGTAATTGCATATGTGGTTACATAGGAATTTCATTGTAAATACACAACTACAAGTAAATAGACACTTTTTGTAAAGTGTTATCAGTTTTAATTATATAGTAAGTATCATTATGTATTTATAGTATAGGCTATAGTGCCCGTCGATTTAAGGGTTTACCTTGAAATAATGATTCAGCAGGTATTCTTCCACTGAAAAATGTTTTAGGAAAATAGTCCTGAAAATGTTTGTGAAGTATCACTTACATATTTGGAGAAGAAAACAAATAACTTGTTATTAAGCATGCAACTTTTTACTTGTCAGAGCTGCTTATAGTTTATCTGGACAGTGGCAGATTTCTGAATGGAGCAATATTACTGAATTGTCGGTGTCTCGGTTTGTTGTTTTTGAAAGATGCTGAGCTCCAGTCGAGCTGAGAGGCTGTGATTGGCTGATTTGCAGTTGGGGGTACAGGACTGGTTGCTTTCATTGGTGCAAAGTATTGATAGGATGGTTTCGGTGGCTAATATAATTGATTTTGACCAATAGATGTGAACCAAGCTTTCATCACGGCAAGTCAACATGAAAAAGCCAGCACTTGCGCGGATTGATTTTAAGTTTGATTCACAGTGCTGTGATGTTCCATCAGGCATCTATTGTCTAGCCCGCTAGACCTGAATTTTCTCATAATGGATGATGACCGCTGCAGGGAATATTAATGCTATTATAAACCAAACAAATGTTTGTTTGTTTTTTTATATATATAAAGACATTTTTAAAATGTGTATGTTTTAAAAGGATCACTTAGGTTACCTGAAATGTATGTTTCCTTTTAAGGTGCATTCCACCTGATACTGACTGCTTGACTCTGAACCTGATTTTTCTTCTACTTATTAATTCTGTATTATTATTATTATTATTATTATTATTATTATTATTATTATTCTTATTATTATTATTAAATTTCAGATGGGAAGGAATATGATGCCTTTATATCACATGCTAACCACTTCTCTTCTGAAGACATTTTGGAGTCTGAAGAGGGAGGTGGTGTTACAGAAGAGATGTTTGTGTTGAAGCTCCTCCCAGAGTTTTTGGAGCAGCAGTGCGGATACAAGTTATGCTTCCTTGAGAGGGATGTGCTACCAGGAGGAGGTGAGAATGTATTTCAAAATTTCACAGATGTGCAAACACTCCCACAGAAGAATATGCAGTATGAATGGGTCTTAGTGATAGTGTTCAGTAGATTTTGAAGTTAGCAATAGCAAACATTGGGTCTAATTCACTAAGAATGTACCTCTGACAGAAGAAAGAAAACAACAAACTGTTAATGTTACAAAACAAGAGAGAGAGAGTTTATGGAGGAGTATGTTAAATAAATATTCTCTTCCTAATATTGGATATTTCTATGTAATAGCATATTTTGGTTGCAACACAAATATTATGTAACATAGACGGTCTAACCTGATGTTTTTATTTGCCTGGGTTTGAATTCAAAAGGTTTGCACTGAAACTTATTAATTATAATAAGATGCATTGGTCCCTGTTCCCCCAGAAAATACTGTCATTATAAAACATACCAGTGCTGTGGCTGATACTCAGATGGCGTTCTACTTGAATTCATTATGACTTGGTGGCCATTCCTTTTAAAAATTATCTTCAGGACTACAAAAAATAAAAAAAAAGGTTATTCCTATGCAGTTGTATGAAACTCCATTGGAATTCATATGAATTTGCAGCCATTATTTTAAAATGTTAGTTCTAATTCTTTTGTTTAACCTTTCAGCTTATACAGAAGACATTGTTTCATCCATCAAAAGAAGCAGAAGAGTGATTTATATCCTCAGCCCAAGATACATAAGCAGCCCTTGCATTTTTGAACTGCAGACAGGAATCAATCACCTGTTGGTCGACAATCAGTTTAAACTGATTCTGATCAAGTTCAGGCCATTGCCCGAAATGGATACCCTCCCTCATGTAGTCAAGAGGGCACTAAAGATTTTACCAGCAATGAAATGGAATGGTTCCAAATCTAATCATTCTGATTCTACATTTTGGAAGAATGTCAGGTATTACATGCCAGTAAAGAAAACAAAAGTCTCCAACAGTGAGATCCTGGATTGTGATGAGTCTCCAACATGTTTAGTGTGATACTTTGTACTGCAATATTTTGTGACAGTTGTAAGTCGCCCTGTATAATGGCGTCTGCTTAGAAATAAATAATAATAATAGTTTCTGTTCCACAGCCTGCAGAGATGGAGTGTGGATCTTTGTAGAACAAAAAAGATTTAAAGTGGATTTGCAAAATGTATACGATGCTTAAATGTGTGCTTTCATCAGATCCTTGAAGCCCATCTACTTTGATGGAAAAATAGGGTAAATAATGATGCAAAAACATGAATCCCATTGGGTGCCTGGCATTTTAATGAGTTCTTGGTTTATTATTTTTTCTTGTCCACTCAGTAAATCGCGTCTTTAAAGGATAGGTAGTTTAAATTGTCATTTATATTGCTTTTTTATTATTTGTTTATTTAGCAGATGCCTTTATCCAAGGCAACTTACAGAGACTAGGGTGTGTGAACTATGCATCAGCTGCAGAGTCACTTACATCTAAGTCTCACCTGAAAGACGGAGCACAAGGAGGTTAAGTGACTTGCTCATGGTCACACAATGAGTCAGTGGCTGAGGTGGGATTTGAACCGGGGACCTCCTGGTTACAAGCCCTTTTCTTTAACCACTGGATAATGCCCTTGCATTTTGTATGGTGTTTTCAGTCAGTCTGAATGGTTCTGGGTTATATTGCTCTCATATTGAATTACAGTACTCTAATTTTTCTTTGAGCCACTCAACATATAACAATACAGAGTAGATGTTGCAGACAAAGTTGAAAGGTCACATTTTCACATTTGAATAGAATGATGAAGGCTGTTCAGTCCTGGCACTTAGGAGTCTGACAAGGTCCAAGCCAGGTAAAGGCAGTATTGGCATGCAAATCTTTAAAAAAATGATCCCTAAATATTAGGTGGCTGGTGAGTGGACATAGACCAGAACCTTAATGGCAGTCACTCTTTGTAGCTCTGTGATCCAAGGTGGTTCTATGTTGTTAACCAGTGATTCATCAGCCACCAAGGGGTGTTCTTCATCTAACTGTCTCTGACTTGTGTACTGTATTAAGCTGCTGATAAGTTCAACAATGCTATTGGTCAACATAACAGTTTTGTTTTGCTTCCTGTAATGGTCTGTATTTTGACAGCTGTAAAGGGACTGCCTTGTTGTTGAAATAAGCTCTCCTAACTTATTGCCCATGATAAACAGGTATGCCCATGGAGAAAGTATTATTATTATTATTATTATTATTATTATTATTATTATTATTTATTTGGCAGGCTGCTTTATCCAAGGCAACTTACAGGTGTTACAGGGCAGTACAGTATTACAATGCAAGATTAATAAGAGTGCGCTATAGAGTGATCAATGTTTACTTGTTGTGTTATTTTACAATAAGTGAAACGATTGAATTTTACTGTTTATAGTTTGGGCACTAATGGGTTAAGTATAAAGATGTATATAAAATATTTATATTTGAATTAGGCTATATACTCTGTGTGTGTGTACATATATATATATCTTTTTTAGTTATTTTTTTATATATAAAAGGCAAGTACTATACTCACCAGGTCATAAGCTTCCTTGTAGCTTCTACATCAATATGTTTCTGTAATGGTGGTTCAAGCTAACCTGTATAATACTAATACCACCTCTCTCAAACTGTCAGGTCAGTTTTCTTCAAATTACTCTTGCTCAGAGAGCACAGCTTGAATCTATCCAAGTCTCTGCTGTGGCTTGGTGCGCTCTATTGACTCTGGTGGTGGAAACATCCAGCTAAACAATTACGCTGAATATGCCAGGGTGTAAATCTGTTATTTTAAAACGTATGATATTGGTGTATTTGTTCACTTATTTATATACTTACTTAGTATTATTTAAATGTAATTACATATTTAATGGAAGATATTTATAACTATGTATCTGGTATATATTTATTTGCTCAAAATAAATTCAAGAAATGTGTCCTTGCCAGTTGTAAATATCTCTTGTAGACTTTTTCATACGTTTCTCAGTCTGATATTCTTCTCCTCGTTAATGGTCTATAACAATCACAGTCAAATGTTAATCCATGGGTGAACCATTTGCCTCACTACTAAAAAGAGCATGTGAAAGTGGCCAAGGCAATTAGAATTTAGAACAAGGAAAGAGCCTCTTAAGAAATGTAAAAAAAAACTGACTAGTCCCTTGTGAAAGTGATGGTATAAATGTCATTATTCCTGTTGTATAATAAAATATATATATTTTTAAAAATCATTGGAACTGTCACATTTGTTTGTATATAATCAAGCATTTCTTAAACAACATAGAAGTATATTTCCAAGTGTGAAAATGCTGTACATTTAGGATTATAAATTCCTGTCCAATTTACAAAGCAAGGAAAAATGTACAAAGTTTTTTTTCTTGAAAAAAGCCAGATAAATCTAGCTGCATGCTTTGCACAGGTATGTACTATACTGTAATAGCTAAGACCTAGGTCAAAGAATACAGTCTTATAGACAGTGTCAATTTAGGCCAACCCTTGATACCTGTGTGTGTTAAGACTGCTTTGTCATGTGAACTTTGACCTATACCTCAAAACCTAAGTAAAGACCCTTTAATCATGCTTCCTGAGATAGCCAAGTCGTGATTTTCAATGTATTCCAATACTGTTTTCACAGGACCACACTCGTGGTTGCCTAAAGTGGTTGTACAAACATTTATATCGTGGTGACATTTTTTCCATCTAGGGGCCCTCGACAAAAAAAAAACAGAATACATATAAAAAATAAATAAATACATTTAAACAAAAAAAAAACAACTGGCTGCTAGCAGATGATTTTAGTTCCACCTTTATTATTATTATTATTTATTTCTTAGCAGACGCCCTTATCCAGGGCGATTTACAATTGTAAGCAAATACATTTCAAGTGTTACAGTACAGGTAATACAATAAGTGCTCATTGTATAATTGTATTTGTCGTGCAATTTAATCTTCATTTCTTTTTCTAACGCTAATACATCTTGTTGAATTCCGGGATAAAAATGCAACCAACCTCCACAATCCAAGCATTCCAATGTTTCCAGATCCAACCAACTGGAGTCTCGGTTACAGTGTAGTTATATTTTGTCCAATCAGGGTTAACAACGTAACAACTAATCAGAGCTTTTGTCTCCTCAGTGGCTGTCTTGGAGTTCGGTAGGAAAGCCAAATGTATCCCTAAATTCTACGAATTACAATGTACAGTATTTATATATATATATATATATATATATATATATATATATATATATATATATATATATATATATTATAATAGGGTATCCATAGCGTTGTGCAAAATATAACGTTCAAGGACAGTGTAGTTTTTTTTTTTTTTTTTTTTTTTTTAATGTACTTTGTTTATACAATTAAATGTAATTCCAGATAATTGAAAAGAGAAAAAAAGTCAACATTTTATTTGAGTGAAGTATGCATTGAACTGAAAAGTACATTTGTACCACATATTTTAAATAGTTAAGCCGGACGAGACACGACATAAGGAATCAGGAATGTGTGAAATGTGGTTACTTTACACTCTGCTGGTGTTTGTACTGTCGGGAATTTCGAACGGAAGCAAACTTCCTACTGCTGTGAAAAGTTTAGTATGGGGACCAGGTCTGGAACCCAATATTGTGCTTCCAGCTCGGTATTTCTTTATTCAAGCTGTGGATAATAGCGGTCAAAAGTAAGTACTATTTCATAGCCGCATGCAGTACTCCATTTGTGTTTTACTGATATTTTGCACATGAATTCACTTTTAAACGGGCCAATGCACGCGTTTAATTATACCTCGCTCCCTTCAAAGCTTAACAGAAGTGCTGAATTGTTTCGGCTGTCATGTTTTTATATCAGTGATGTTAAGATTGCATGTACAGAAAGCACACCCAACCATTGCAGACTGGTTATCTGTTGTCATTCTTCCTGTATTCCTTAGTGAGCCCAAAACTACACGATTGAGCTAGCCAGTCACTTAACTGATTTTTTTTATTTTTCTATTTAAGGCAGAACAATAGCAATGTTTATTGTAGTTTATGATTACATTTGTATTAGCAGCACATTCAAACTTATTTTAAAAATGCACGTTTTCATTGTTTTTTAACAAATAATACATTGTTTTCCCTTGTGTATAGTTTTACTTCATCTCCTGGAGAAAGCACATTTCAGGTGAAGATTATTGCTCCTGGTGAAGAATTTTCAAGGATCTGGGTGCAAGTGTTGGACAGGAAGGATGGCTCATTTGTGGTCAGATACAGAATGTATGCAAGCTACCCAAATCTCCAGATTGATGTACAACTTCAAGATAAACATGTGGCAAAGTCCCCATATACATTGACCGGTAACACTTTTTTTTATTGACCCTGCAATTACTTGGCTAGGCTAACATATTAAACTTCCAGCTGCGGTGTATCATAAAGTTGGTAAGTTATTGACCACCTGGTTTTGGTCTTCAACATTTGGACATGCAGAAAGCTTTGTTGCTACCACTTGTTATATTGCATTGTATATTATGACCATTTTGGACACAGTTGCCTTCTGATAACTTTTTAGACTAATGGGCATATTGTTCGAGTAGTAAACACAGTTTAAAAATGTGCTGTTAACTATGTGTATTAATATATCCTTTTAAATACATATTTGAAAAAGTCTATTGTTGTTTGTTTGTTTTTAGGACCGGTGTATCATGAGAATTGTGAGTGCCCAGAAGATGACAGTGCTAAATGGTTGGAACACATGCATTGCCCTCAGAGCATACCACAGATTCTTCATGATTTAGCGTTTTTTCAAACTATTGATCCAGACAAGATTGTCAAAGAAATTACAAAGAGGTTTGGACAGAGACAAAGTCTGTGTCACTACACAATCAAAGATAACCAGGTATTTGTTTTGGATATATATATATATATATATATATATATATATATATATATATATATATATATATATATACAGGCACCTCCAAAATGATTGGCACCCTTGATAAAGATGAGCAAAAAAGGCTGTATAAAATAAATAACACAGGTAATGAGCTATATTTTATGCTCAAATATATGGGAAAACCATATTCTTTTATTCTAATACAATTGCTCAGAGAGTTTTTTTATGGCTTCCTGTTTCACTGGGGTATAAAAATGAGGTAACATGCATATGAAATCCATTTGTCATCCATCATCACGGGGAAAGGCAAAGAACTCACAAATGAAAAGAGACCAATGGTTGTTGACCTTCATAAATCAGGCAATGGGGACAAAACAATAGCTAAAAAACTAAATATACCACTTACCACTATTAGGGCAATAATTAAGAAGTTAAAAACTGGAACAGTGGTAAACTTGCCTGGTAGAGGACGCAAGTGTATCTTGCCCCCCACGCACAGTGAGGCAGATGGTTCGGGAGGCAAAGGGAAATCCAAGGGCCACAGTTGGAAAATTACAGAACATGGTTGCATCTTGGGGTCACCAAGTCTCCAAATCTACAATTGGACGCCACCTCCATGCCAATAGGCTATTTGGAAAGGTTGCCAGAAAAAAACCTTTATTGAGAGCAACCAACAAACGTAAGCGCCTGGAGTTTGCTAAATGGCATTGGCACTTCGATTGGAACCGGGTGCTATGGTCAGATGAGACGAAAATAGAGATCTTTGGCCACACAGACCAGCGGTGGGTTTGGCGTCGAAAGAAGGATGCGTGTGCATAAAAGAATGTCATACCTACTTTAAAATATGGTGGTGGATCTTTGATGTTATGGGGCTGTTTTGCTTCCATTGGTCCTGGTGCCCTTGTTAAGGTCAACGGCGTCATGAACTCTACCCAGTACCAGGACATTTTGCCAAAAACCTGGTTGGCTCTGCCAGGAGGCTGAAACTTGGCCACATGTGGATCTTCCAGCAAGACAATGACCGCAAGCACACATCAAAATCCACAAAGAAATGGTTAATTGACCACAAAATCAACATTTTGCAATGGCCATCTCAATCTCCGGACTTGAACCCCATTGAAAACCTGTGGTTTCAATTGAAGAGGGCAGTCCATAAGCGCGGACCGAAGGATATCAAGGATCTGGAAAGATTCTGTATGGAGGAATGGCCTAAGATCCCTTCCAATGTGTTCTCCAATCTCATTAAACATTATAGAAAAAGACTCAGTGCCGTTATCCTTGCAACGTAGCAGACCCTGCTACAGCTATAAATAACAAGAAATATAATAAATGTGATATACAATGGTACAACCGGTGCTTCGATTATAATATCCTCCTCATCAGGTGTATGCTCCCCCATGGTGTACTTACATATGTAACAGAGCCAAGGATGGGCACAAACCAGCGACCAACATTCCACAAGAGTACCATTTTTTCAGCTGCAATATTTCATGTAGCATGCCTATTGAAACATTAATTATAACATACCACATGGTAATAAATTCAATAGGGAAAGTGTCTGTAAATGCAGGGAGATGTATTTATCTTTTATTATTTTTCTTTGACAGGTCTACATTAAAACCCATGGAGAACATGTTGGCTTTAGGATATTTATGGATGCCCTTTTACTTTCTCTTACCAGAAAAGTAAGTGCTGTTATCGTCTATTAACAAACGCTGGCAAAATTGGAGCATGTGTAGCTGTGCAGTAAAGCATTTACCTTGCTATGCAATTTAACAACCAATTTAAATAGTGAAAAGTAATTGCTCTGTAGAGTAAATTCAGCATTATGCCTCATAAAAAGAGATCCAAGAAAAGAAAGATTATAGGTGAAAGTTTATTTTCAGAAACATGAACTTGTTTAGTTGATGATTGTTGTAGAAATTAGTTTCTATGTAACACCAGTAGATGGCAGTATTTACTACATTCTGAATTCATGAATACACTTGTTTCAAGAGAAGCCCAGTAGCATGAGGTTTGAAGCGCAAAATAAAACCAGCTACTTCAATGTGATGTTAAACCATGCAATTCTCAGATACTGATTTAAAAATAGGCAGATTACCAGCCCATGGTCTCATGAAATCGTATGTTTTCATGACAGTGCCTCTTGTTTCATTAGACCCGCATCAGACTTGTGGTTTACATAATGACCAATAGCATGTGTTGCGAGGTAGGTCCTTAGGACCTCTGGAGAAGTTGCTTCCTATCGTAAAAATGAACCCGGGGAAGAAAACTCAAATATACTTGATGGACAAAAACATGGTATAGAGGTTTGTAAATACAGTTATAGTCTAAAGTTTACATACCCCAATGGAAATTTATAATTTCCATAAATGTCTCGAAAACAAATAATTATAGGAAAAATCCTTTTGTAGCAAAAGTTTTGCATTTGGGGATAGGGAAAAAAGGTTATAAGAAATAGAGGTCTACAATTAATTATTTCAGCAATTTTGTTGCAAAACTAAAAAATTGCTAATTCAAAAGTATTCATACCCTGACAAGCTAGGAGAGCTCTGAGGTCGTGTCCATGGTTGTATTTTTGCATCATCAGTGCTGATGCTCATGTAAAAATTCTGCTAAAGTACAAAGGACTCCTTTTTCCTCATCGCCAAATGTAAAACTTTTGCTACAAAAGATTTTTCCTAAAATTCTTTGTTTGAGAAATTTCTAGCAATTATAAATTTCCATTGGGGTATGTACACTTTTGACTACAACTGTATAATCCAAGAGGAAAATAAACAAAACATAAAAACTAAATGTATAGGTGTAGGTGTTACTCCAGTAAGTCAGACAAGTACAAAACAGAAATCGCTATGGTGTGAAAGGTTAAATGGAATATTAAGTATACTCTCTATAAAGTATACTCTGTAATTTTACTCTGTATTTTCTAGGTAAAACTGCCAGATGTGGAATTCTTTGTGAATCTGGGAGACTGGCCTTTAGAGAAAAGAAAACCCACTGAGAAGCTTCATCCTATCTTATCCTGGTGTGGGTCTAATGAAACAAAAGACATTGTCATGCCAACATACGATTTAACAGAATCTGTCTTGGAGACCATGGGCCGGTAAGCTGCCTTTTATTAAATTATTATTATCTTTAAAATCATTGCACTGGGCTACTGTGATGTCAGTGATGTATATGAAACACTGTACTGTGTAACTGTAAGCCTTTGAACATAATGTTAATTAAAAAAAGTATTGGAGTATAATAGAAAAAAAACCGAATTGGTTTATCAAAGATTAGGGGCAGAATATACTTGTATTGGTTGACAGTAAATATTTATGAGCACCTCTTTTAGTTATTCACAGTAAAATGTTGAAAACTATTTACCTGATAATCTTTGCCTCAACTAGTGTGAGTCTGGACATGATCTCGGTTCAGGCCAATACAGGGCCTGTCTGGGAGGACAAGAATAGCACTGCATTCTGGAGAGGCCGGGACAGCCGAAGAGAGAGGCTAGAGTTGGTGAAACTCGCACGCAAACATCCAGATTTAATTGATGCAGCCTTCACAAACTTCTTCTTCTTCAAACACAATGAGAGTCTCTATGGCCCGCTAGTAAAGCACGTGTCATTTTTTGACTTCTTTAAGGTAGGTGCATCCCATGCATATACTTCAAAGGTTGTAATAGCAGTTATTGTATTCTAAAAATATAATAAAAGGATATAAATCATTAGGTTGCATTCAACAATTAATAATAATACTAATAATAAAAAAGCATCTTTATAGGTAAATGGCATAAAAATATGTGTTTAATATACAGTCAGCACTTGGATATCCGTTACCTAGATACACGTCAGTCGCGTTTTACCGCCCTTGTATTAAGAATAAAATCAATCCCCATTATATGTACACTGCTATGCAAAAGTCTTAGACACATTCAGGAGTTAAACTATAATTGTATACATAATGCAGTAGTTCCAACTGGTTTTAAGATAAAACTAAGCGTAAAGATGAAGACTAATGAAGCGGAAAGATTAAATGTAAATCAGATATTGAAAAAGACTTTGTTTAAAGTAATGCAGGAAGCTAAATTGACATCGGCAAGACGAATTAGAGAAATAAATAACGAAATAGAGGTAGTTAGAAATGATATAAATTGCATGTTCCCTCCATCAGAAATTAGACAGTTACTTCGTAAAGTAGAAAACCTTGAGAACAAAAAGTTAATGAAGTATTAATCAAATTAATAGGTCAACAGGGATTACAAAATAGAATAGGTCTAGAAAAAATAAAAATTTCAAATCATAACAAATCCGAGAATAAGGCAAACACAGCTAAAACACTTTCGATTTTTTAAAAAGACTTGAATCACTAAAGCACAACCTTCCAGAGAATACAATTTTATTTTGCATGGATGTAAAATCCTTGTATCCAAGTGTCCCTCGTAAAGAAACTTTAGAAGCTTGTCAAAAAGCACTAGATAATAGACTAGATAAATCAATACCAACAGCAGAGGTGCTGAACATGATCAATGTAGTTTTAGAACACAGTTATTTTACATTTGTTGATAAGAATTACGAACAAAATGATGGTACAACAATTGGATCTAAATTAGCAATGCATTTTGCTTAGAGAATCAGAAAGAGAACCTTTAAAATACATTTGGTTTGTAGATGATATTTTGGGGGTTTGGACACATGAAGAATCTCTTCCAGTTTCATAAAATGGCAAATTAAATGCACAATAATATTAAGGTGGACCTTCTATGGACAAGAAAATAAATAGAATTTTTAGATACCATAGTAAAACTTGAAAAAGGTTCAATTGAGACTGACCTCTTTTGTAAACCTACTGACATGCACCAGTATTTACACATGTCCTCTACCCATCCAATACACACTAAAAGAGCAATCCCAAAGGGTCTAGGAATAAGAATACGAAGAATATGCTCAAAAGAAAGTGACTGTCAAATCAAGCCTGATCCTCAGAGCCAGCATTGCATGATAATATAAATATAAGTTTATATAAAATCATGTTAATTCGAATTAATACAGATTTAAAGATAGAAGTAAAAATGATGTCACAATATATAGAACACCATTACATTATGTAAGAAATTGCAGAATATATGAGAAGTTATGTTGTAAAACTGAAAAGTAAATAATATGGTTATAGGCCAATAACTTGCTTTATGAGCCTCGTACAACAAACCATTGGGAACATCTCAGGTAATAAAAAGAAAAAAATACCTGGAATTGTTTCAAAGAAAAGACCAACCTTGCATGCTTAAAGTATCTCATAAAATTGTAAGTATAAGTAGTTTATTCCCCTTCTTTTTTTCATTTGATTTGTGTGCTAATTGGCAGACCTTTGTTCTCCTTGTCTGATTACTGTCTTTTTTAAAACTGTAGCAATCCCTGTATCCCCTTGAATCTGAAAGCATATTATACTAATTGCATAGGTAGAATTAATGAAAACCACCATGGAATGTTGTAGCATAGGTAGAACTGCAGAGTTTTTTAGCCTGTTGAATGGATATTGAATAAGCTGTTTATATTGTGATAAAGACCATAATTATTATTTTGTATTTTATTTGTGTTTTTTGCAGTACAAATATCAAATCAATATTGATGGTACCGTAGCTGCGTACAGACTGCCTTACCTGCTGGCTGGCGACAGTGTTGTCTTGAAGCAGGACTCAATCTATTATGAGCACTTTTACAATGACCTGAAACCCTGGGAGCACTACGTTCCATTTAAAAGGGATTTGAGTGATCTTCTGGAAAAGATACAGTGGGTGAAAAATCATGATGAAGAGGTACATTTTAACATTTTCCAAAGAAATGTCTTATCGTGCAGTTTAATGCCCATATTATTCACGAAGTGCATTAATAGTGTTTTGTGTGTGTGTGTGTGTGTGTGTGTGTGTGTGTGTGTGTGTGTGTGCGTGAGATTAGATTTACTGAAGATGCTCCTGTACAGCAGTACAAGGTTATTTGTATACAATTGCCAGATCTCTTTAAACAGAAATTAAGTCAAAGGCCCTAAAAAACAGAAACTATATACAATATTGCTTCTTCTGACATCTTAACATTAAAGTCTGGTTTGTGTATGAAGCCATGTTTGCTATTAATGTTCATGCAAATTAGGCTTGAGTCTCATTTCCTAAATAAAGAATGAATGAATAAACTAAATACATGCTGCTTTACTTGTAACCCTTTTTATCTTTTGCTCAGGCCAAGAAAATTGCAAAAGCTGGTCAGGAATTTGCCAGGAATAGTCTCATGGGGGACACTATATTTTGTTACTATGTTAAACTCTTCCAGGTAAAGTAAATCATTTTAGCATCATCCTAATTTTATGAGAACTATATAATTGAAACATCTTTAAATTATGTAATATGCTGTACATTTTACCTGTTTTGTATCGACAATTCACCAAAATACATTCTTATTTTTTTACATCACGTTACAATATTGTTACAAACTTGCTTGAATGAAATGTGTGGGATTTTATAATTATTGTAATACAGAGTAGGCTTTTCTGAAATCTCCCCTCCTTTGTGCGGTCACATTGTAAACAAGAAAGGTGTGCATTCATCTTTCCATACAGTATGTCCTCACATACACTGCCAACCTGTGTACACTGTGACTCGGCATTAGGTACAGGAGATTTTATAGATGAATCCTTGAAACAAAGTCATTTGAGTTTGTATTTGGTTTAGACTGCATGTTACATCTAGCAGGATTTTGTTGTCCTTGATGTAATTCATGCTTGCACGTTGGCATTTGCTGACGGATGTCAAGGTCGACAGTTGTGAAACAGTAATGTCAGTGTCCTGTACATTATTGCTGTTTCATGTGAAGAGTTTAATGACTTATGTAATATGAACAGACTCATTCATGTTTAAACATAACCTTGAAAGGCTTACAATTATAAAATACTTCTCAGCTAGATTGCATAGCTTTTTTTTCAATGAATCATCGTCTTTCTGTAAATATACTGTATTTAGGATATTTTAAAAGTTTTACTATGTGAAGGAGAATATTTTCTTGGAGAGGCCTTGTTTTGTAGGTATTTTATGGTTTTATGTGCCTGTAAAATATAGCATTAATCTATTTTACAAGTTGTGTTGCATATATTTATGTCCATGTTAGTCCACATTTGTAGTACTTTGTAGTACTACTAGAAACAACAGTGTTGCTCCAAGGTGAAATGGAATATGCTTGGTGTTTGTTTCACGTTATTATCAGTCAAAACCTGATTCAGCTTTGTATGCTGATCTAAAAAGAGTAGGCTATTCTCACTCCTACGGAGAATGAATCCACCAAAAGGAATGTACCGAATCGTGCTGCAGTCTCACCAAGAATACCCAGTTGGTAGGTGCTCTTACAAGCAAAACCCTTTTTTATGTTTTAGGAGTATGCCAACTTGCAAGTAGGTGAACCAAAAATAAGAGAAGGAATGGAGTTAGTGGAACAACCAAAAGATGACCTCTTCCCATGCACCTGTCACAGAAAGGAGGTATGTTAGATAGATAGATATGGAGCCTAATATGTAATAGTGGGCAAGGTGGAAAGCAAGAGGGCAATGATCTTATTCAGCATGTGTGCTTCTGAAGAATTTTTACAAACAAAATGTTTTTTTTACTGCATATTATATACATATTTTATTTTCTCTTGGAACATACAATGCTTCCTCCTTTATAAGGCGGCCCTTTATACTGCGGAACCGGTTATAAGGCAGTAATGTCATGGCTCCCATTTGTCCCATAATGACATTACACTAAAACTAGTAATCTCGATATAAGGCGGTGTGTACATTAATTAATTCAAAATAGAACAACACTTTATACAAATTCTATGCATACAAGTCATTTTCTAATGAGAATTTTGATGAGCATGGTAGATAAGTAACATCTTATAAACGTCTCATTTAGATTCGTCAATGTGTTAAAATAAAGTCAGTGATGCCACGCTCATCAAAGCGATACAGTAAATGCAGATGCTAATAGTAGGTTTTAATGGGGGGGCGGGGGCTATCTGACGCATCACTTTGATGTGATCCTTAGATAAATTGAATATCACCCATTTGCCATAGAACCACAGTAGAAAACGTATCGGTAAAAGGGATATGGTGAATATTTGAACGTATATCCCCATTATAGTTTTAGATATTTAGAGAGTTGGTCATTCAGACGAGATAAATCATATGATGGGATATCATATTTCAAGTAATTAGAAGCTTAGGCTGAAATTCGGGGGAGGGATTATTGAATGATTTCTCTCTCATTAAGAGTATTGAATGATTGCTCTCTCATTTGATCACTACCTCATACATCTCAGGTAAACTTGTCTGGGCGTTTCCGTCGCAATCCCAATTGTAATTTTTTTATTATTATTATTATTTGTTTATTTAGCAGATGCCTTTATCCAAGGTGATTTACAGAGACTAGGGCTTGTGAACTATGCATAAGCTGCTGAGTCACTTGCAACAATGTCTCACCCGAAAGACAAGGAGGTTAAGTGACTTGCTCAGGAACACACACAGTGAGGCAGTGAGTGAGCCGAGATTTGAACCGGGGACCTCCTGGTTACAAGCCCTTTTCTTTAACCGCTGGGCCACACAGCCTCCTATGTAATCCTTCCCTCCACCTCCCCAACTTCCACCTTAATAACAGGTAGTCCCCTTGATGAGGGGGGGAGGGAGTGGCTTTGTCACGGTCCACCTTGCTGACATGGCATCTTTCAGAGGGCGGTGGCTGCTTCTTCTCCCCTAAACAGGCAGGACCAGTGGCCAAATAGTCCACAATCACCACTATCACCATACCCATAAAAGCAGTCATGATCCCTACATTGAAATGAAATATGTGTTGTCTTTCTTCTTGGCTTTAAAGTGTATATAATGTAACACCTTTTAACTATTACTTTTTTCTTTCTTTTTTGCAGGTTAAAGATGAACTTTAACAGCCATAACACAATACCGTGTGCCAGTGTTTAGGCGTTAGCTGGGATAAATCCACAGTGCCAAATATGTTTTTAATTGTTACAAAAACAAGGAACCTAGTTTTGTTACTGTTTAGTATACATTGTATCTATTCTTGTATTTTATAGAAGTGGTGTCAGGAGAATTGATTGTAATAAAGATGTGATCCAACATTAATTAAAATGGTTGTGAGCCACATCAAATGCCAATGACTGACAAGGGGTAGGATAGTTTAAATACTATTTTGTTGGCATGTAGTTTATGATTGACTTATACTAATCATTATAATGTGGTCTCCTATAACCATCAGTTCATGAAATGTATAAATGAGCAGGCAGGATAATTAAAACAGAAGAGTTACAGAACACAAATTGTTTTATGCTTCAGTTACATCACGCAGATGTGGTACATGCTTAAAGAAACAGATTTAAAGTGCCAGGCCTCAGAATAAGATGTAAATGATTTAGGTTACAGGGTTCTTTTTCTGACAGTGAGACACTTGTGGTGAAAGTGCATTTTGAGGTTAAAAACTCAAAATTCTCCATTGTGACATGAAGCGAGCAAAAAGGGAAGATAATTATGATGTACAAGATCAGTTTAAAAAAAGAACTGGTGATAATTGAGATGTCTCACTGCCACTTCACAATTTGGTATAATTGTCTGTCTCTGTTAGAGCGAACGAGAACAGTCAGGGAGTGTTCAGGCCAGGATTAAGATGTACTTTCATCCATAACTTCAAACACTTGATCATAAAACATAAATCAAGTAGATGTATGTTTCAGCTAATGTCATAAGTATAATTTAATCTTGAATATTGAGTATTTTAATTCAAGTCTCACAGTTTGCTTGCAATAGCAACATCTGACAAAATACTGCACAGCTGTGCATGTGTGTCTCAGTTCACTTCATCTTGATCATTGATATAAATCATATAATCCTCCACCACCACCACCATCCAGCTGTGGCTTTGTCGGGATTATATGGTAGCGATGATTTTCACAAACTGGTGGTTTTGCAGATCTCAATCTGTACTAGGCTTGGGCTGCCTTACCTAAAGTAACAACATCAGGAACTCAAAGATTAGTGCTATCCAGGGACTGAACCTACTGGAAAGGCATGTTTAAATAATACATGAACCAAAATAAAATACTTTAACAAAACCTAGTTATAAGCCCTAACCAGTATTTTACTAAATTGGTGCTCAAAGTTCAGTTTGGTTAGCCTTGAGTCTGTCTGTACAGTAACAATAAAACTGTAAAAGAGATATAAAATTGTGTGTCAGTGTGTTAGAAGTACAGTACTTAAAATTAAGGTACATACTTCCTTATGGTCATATAACAGCATCCATGATAATGGATTTTTAACTGTTACAGACCTGTTCCAAATAATGTACATATCCTGAAATTACATTTATTTGATCAGTTTGGTTATTTAAAATGTTCTTTTATTGAGCACAGCTATACAAACCAATTATTTTATCGACAGCAATTTGCAAAAGTCATGCTCCATATACATTTTATGTTCTATAATCGGGCTCCCACTGGTAAATCTAATAACAGAAAAATGGAGAACAGAGCTTATTCTAAGCTAATTGAAGAGGACTGAGGCGCCAAACCAAGTGTCTACTGTAGCCAGGCAATCCAGGTTGACCTTGACAAAGGAAGTATCCATCAGAACAATAATTTCATAAAATGCCAAAATCTCATGGAACCAGTGAAAATGCATTAGAGGAGAAGTAACCGGAAGCCTCTTGGCTACAGCCACTAACTTTTCAAAAAGAGCAGGCAAAACAGGAGTCTCTAACCATAAACTAGTGTACTGGGCAATCTTAACAAATGGAGATACTCTACAGCTATGGCCAAATGTTTTGCATTACCTAGAATTTTATGATTTGAGAGATAATAATAATAATACAAAAAAAAATATCTATCTATCTGTCTATATAATTTTAGCTCAAAGAGCCAGCTGCCCAACGTTTCGATATGTTGTACATATCTTTATTAATTTAGATATTTTATTTAACATCATGTAATCAAAGAAACTAGGGTGATGCAATACTTTTGGCCATAGCTGTAGGTACCTACAATTTGAAACTTGGTGGAAGAGAGGTCACAAATTCAGTAACTTCATTCTGATGCACCTGGAAGGTTATGCACTATAAATACATTGAAAGTGAGTTCGCCATAAATCAGTTTCCCAGCCAGAATCTCCCCAGCTTTGTTAGTTTAGCATTTGCCAGAGGCTTTAAGAGATTTCTCTGCAAAAAGAAAAGGAATAAGTGCCAAAGTGAATCATCATACTGGGCTCTATTAAGCACAAACACACACTGGCCCCTACTTAAAAAATATAACCCAGTGAGGAAATCAATCTTCATATAGACCTGTGGTTATCATCACACAAATTGCCCAGTGTATCTATACTGTTAGAGGACCAAGGGGTCACTGTTCTTCTCAATTGGTAATCCTGATCTTAACTGTATGCGTCTATCTGTTTAGTAACACTATATTCTTACTACAGGTAAACAGCTGCAGCACTCGGTTGTTTCAATTTGCATGTGAGTTAAATTACAGGCATATGACACACAAAATGGATTAAGTGGAGATGAAAGTCCAGCTCTTATATTACTCCTTATAAAATACAATTATATATTTTTGTATGTACAGTGTATGTTAAGTATACCAATTTGCACATAATAGCTGTGTTGGCAAAATTATGTGATAAGCATTTTGGTAAACTGGTTTTCTGGATAATTGACCTTGACTCAGAGCTTTTGTAGCCTGCAAAACCCATATATGTGTCTAACACATGTTAAATGTTTTATTGGGACCAGGTAGTGGTCCAGTTTAATGATAATCCACTTAATAGACTTCCCGGATAATAGACTTCTTACTGTAATTTCAAATGCCTGGTTTAAATCTAGAAAATTGAATTGGGACATACTCAGCAATAGCTGTTCAAAAATGTGAAGTAATTGCAGTGGCTGACTAAACAAGGTGAGAGTCAAGGCATGAATCAAGCATGAAGGTGAATGTTGACCAACTGCATCCATGTAAGATATTATAATGCGGGAGCAGACACGAGCCTGCCATCGACAAAGCAGTGTTCAAATCAAAGAGGATGATAGCATTTTACAAAACAACTGCAGTATTTAAAACTAGTTTTGATTAGCAGCTGGTCTGGCCAGGCCACAGTATCAGTTATCAATAAAGTGGTACACACATTGAAGGTGACACGTATTTGTCAGGAACTAATCTTTATGCTTCCTTTTCTTCAATTTCTAGCCGCTGGAAGTATCCCAAACATTCGTGGTAAAAATGTATTTAGTGTACTTCTTACGCCTTGACACCAGAGGGCACCAGGAAGCAAATTCAAAACCTTACTCTGCAGAACGAGCTTCCTCCTAACGTGGTTGTAGATCTAGCTTTCGATTTTTATTTCAAGAAAGTAAATATTGTTGGCGGGCATGGTTTAAATTATTTCAAATGCACATAACAGCGGCAATGGCATTTCAGGAGGTAATGTTTTATTTTGATCTAACTTGGTTAAATGCATAGTTTTACATAAACCGTTTTTAATGTACTTACCTAAACTCATTCACAATGTGATTATAAAGCGGACAGGCAATTGTAATGTCACATTTGTGCAAAATACTGACATTTTCATATTGCATCTCTAGTAAATATTTCATTTTTTAAACAAAAGCGGTGTGCTAATTCTGAATTGTAACTAATCACTTCGCTTGTACAGGCTTGTGTTGAGGTCGTTTGCAAATTGTCGAACCAGGTTAAGTAAAACGTTTGTTTCTCATATATTTTGCATTTCTCCAGGTGAAAGTAAACATCCCCTTCGGTGATAAATCTCTAGATGGAATTGTTTCAGTACCAGATGATAATAACTTTTGTGGAGTCATTCTCACACATGGCGCTGGAGGAGACATGAACTTCCGTCATCTGGTTTCAATAACAACTTTTCTTGCATCAAATGGGATTCTGTGTGTCAGATTTACCTGCAAAGGGCTCAACCTTGCTTATAGAGTCAAAGCTTATAAAGCTGTTGTGGTAAGAAATCAACTGCTTTGCTCAATATTTTGCTGCAGTGGCAGTACACAACGTGAAAGCTTTTTCTCCTTGAAATTTTTGGTAAACTGTTACTGACAGCAATCATAAATTGAGTCATACAGTAATGAATGGGTCTCATTTTTATATTATTTTGTAACATTTATTAACATGTATTTTCAAAACGTATATTATCCTAGCCTGAAGAGTTTGTGTGTGTGTGTTTATAACCTTGGTATCTTACTTGTTTTAAATGTGACATTGATTAATTATATAGCATGCCCCGTTTGTGTGTTCTGAATGTAGAACATTCTGTGGTTAATGTATTACAAACTTTGCATTTAGGAATACATGAGGAAGTCAAAGGAGTATAAAGTAAATGGCCTTTTCCTTGGAGGTAAGCTCTTAAGCTCTTACTTTATCAATGGTATATTTTTGGCTGGCAATTAGTGTTATTCAGGGCGTGTGCAACCAGCCCCCAGACAAATGTTCCTATTACTATAAATTATGTGAAACTAGACCTCGTACAAATATATTGTTATTGTTAATCGGTGCTGCTTTGTCTAGTATGTAATAGAACTTTAACAATGGTTGCTATTTACATATTTTTTTAAAATAAATGTTCTAACAGTACTGTTAAAACAAAACTACTATAAAGTATTTAATACTATAAAGGCACATGTGATTTCATGCCCAGTTTTGTTTCCATTATTTACAATATCAGACCTAGCCTTGGGATTGATGTTTCAGGTTTTTTGAGCTTGTTTCCATTTCTCTTTTAGGGCGTTCTATGGGAGCACGTGCTGCTGCTGCTGTGGTGAAACAACTAACGGAGAACAATGATGACGATATCCGGGGCCTCATATGCCTGTCATATCCACTGCACCCACCAAAGCAGCAAAAGAAGCTTCGGACAAGTGATCTGCAACTTGTGCAGAACCCAGTACTTTTCCTGTCAGGAACTGCTGATGAAATGTGTGAAAAGGTGAGTACTGTACATCACACACTGTGTGGTGGATCAGGAATCGGTCTCCGAATGTGCATATGTCTCAAACACAATGCTATATATGAAACAGTAGTTTCTTGGGCTGTAGCTCAGTTTTTCCTGGGTTAGAGAAGGATTACGATATCTGGGGGTTACATTATTTCAAGACCCTAAGATGGTGAAAGCTAATATTAAAGAAGTCTCTCCCTTAAATTCTGGGACACAGTAAAGGTAAGTTGGTGACATTTGCACAGATTCTGCCTTTTACCATTCAGAATTATATATTGTTTTTAATGAATTTCACAAATTGCAAACTTAATTTCTATGGGACAGCATCCATTTTCTTTTGAAAGATCAACTACAATAACTAAAATAGAGGGAGGCTTCATTTACTTCTTATGTATATGTAAATATTATTTAGTTTTTGTGGATATAAGCATACAGGAAATATAATGGTTCTTTACCTCCCCATTTCCCCTCTTAGCTTCAAATAGTGGAAAAGATAGTTCTTCCAATACCAAAATAAATCCAGAAGTAACACTAAATTAAGGGGAAAGTTCAGAGGATACCAACAGCTTAAATGACCACAAATATGGTACGATTGGTTAGCCAGCAACCAATGACTACCTCATCATTGTGGTTACACAATCATGTTCATCTAATTGAACTTAATTCACATGTAGAAAGCCCACATGTGCAGTCTTATTCGTGTCTTGTTATCATTTTAGAGCTTGCTGGAAGGAGAGGTAAGCAAAATGGTGGCACCTACCAAAGTTTATTGGATAGACGGGGCAAATCATGGCATGGGTGTGAAAGGACGAACTGAGGAAGAAATAATGGATGAAATGAACTCGCAAGTTCTTTCGTGGATTCAAGAAACCGTTTGAAGCTGTGTGGACTGTGATTGTGAAAAGAAATTCCACTGAGGCTGTTCACCCTGTCACAGGGCTTGCTGGAGGGTTGTATATGTCCAACAAAATGCATCTAAAATCTTTAATTTGTATGTAAATATAAGTGCTGTAATATGCATAGACACCCATATTCATGTTGCTGTTGCTTTACATAGATTTCAGTACATAGATGGGACTTGTGGTAAGATACGGTTAAAATGCCACTATGGAGTACCAAGCTCTTTGTATAGCCATGTTTAAGACACAGTGGTGACAGGGTGGGTTGAAGATACAGATGTAGACCCAGGCATGTATTCCCACTCTAACAGGGCACGTAGCCAAAGCAGAATAAAAGGAACAAATTCAATGGTTGAGTATTATTACATATGTCCTTATTTTTGCCTGTTAAGAATAAACATGCATAACACCATAAAATGCATTATATGATAAGCTTAATATAGGTCATAAAGTTCTAAAAAGAATCATTGTATTGGTCATTTAGCTTCCAAGCTTAACACATCATGGGTATTGGGTGGGAACAATACCGTGATACTGTACAAGAAATACTTTGGTGTTCATTAACATCTTCATCAGTTTTGGCTTGAAATAAGAAAAACATTCATTTTTGTCCCCACCTTTTAATTGAGGTATAAGACAGGCCCAGTTTTTAGGATGGAACCGCAGTCTCACGTTTTGATTTGATTAGCATGTGTTTACCTTTATTAAAGGTAACTATGAAAACACATTTTTGAGAAGGAACATGGTATTCCAAATAAAAGGACATCTCATTTGCTTATGTAATATCCGTCAACATATAGTCATGCTTAGGGGTTTATCAGACCTCAAAATGAACAGAATGGTAGAGTTCAACAGATTTTATTCACCTATCACACACAAAAACAAAACAATAAAGTCCTACATCAGCTGTTGTGGGTTTTAAGAGACCAGTGCCCTGCAACAGCTTAACATAAATAGTATTGTATTGTATTGGTAAATTATTCCTGATAGTTTAAACTGTAGGCTATAGATAATGTTTAAACAGTTTGACTATGGAAATATAATGGGAAAAAATTAAATCCAGTGTAAAATAGTAATGATTCCATCTAGTGAGAGATTTCAGATATTCATGTGCAACCTACAAGTCATGTGTAAAAATGTTCCCCCTCAACCATTCACTGTGTAGTCCTTCCCACGTGGAAACATTTACACTGGCCATAGAAGGGTTAACTGCAAGTGATAGAATGACACAAGTTAATTGTATCAATCTGTGTGACCTACTTAATGCCCAGGTTGATACTTTGTTGTAGTTGATACTTCTAACAGTCCATATGCAGTCCTGATATTGATAGAATGCCCCAGGTTAAAGGTATCGACCTGTGCCCCCTAATAATTGTCCAGATTGATACTGTGTTGCAGTACGTACTTCTAATAGTCCACAGATGGAAATGCCTGACGTTCTAAACAGCCTGACTTTGTGTCCTATTATAAGTGAAAGCAGATCTTTCTCTCTCCGATCACAACTACAGCTTTACAGACTGTTATGCAGTTCCATCCTGTGTCAGACCTGTTTTAAATGGTAACCATGTCTATTATCTAATATGAATCCGCCTCTTTAGTGTTAACCCCCACCCCGCTATATTTAAACAGTGCAATTAAAGCCCAACTATTACTCCGCCCATTTGCTGTCTAGCAGAAAGAGTGGCAGCCTTGTTGTTTTCACGTGGACCGCGTCAGACTTCTTACTGCTTCCTGTGTAAGATGGCTACGACATTGTGGAACCGAGTAGAAATCGCTTATCCTGGTACAAGATCTACGGTGAATTTACAGATTAGTGATACTACAGGTACGAAAGACTCGTAACTTAAAATGTACACTGTTATGTATGTATTATACACACACGTTATGTAGGTATTATACACACACACACGCGTTCAGTGAGTTAAACGTACCTGTCCCGGCATCATCCAGGACAGACAATGCACCCACGTGGAGTAAGATCACAGAATGTTGTGCAGTTACAGTCAGCAATATTCGGCTTGCACTCCAAGCATAGAACTAGCGCTAGTGTAGTAGTTGTACCTATATTCTGAGTTTATGTGTGTTGATAATTATGAAATAAGTATACTATTTAATATATATATATATATATATATATATATATATATATATATATATATATATATATATATATATAAACTTATTGATAGCCCAGTAGTAAACCTAGTGTCAGTTAGTTACATGCTGTGGTGGTACAAAGGTGTTATATATATATATATATATATATATATATATATATATATACACCTTTACCACCACAGCATGTAACTAACTGACACTAGGTTTACTACTGGGCTATCAATAAGTTTATATATATATATATATATATATATATATATATATATATATATATATATAATACACACACACACACACGACACCATTTATTTAAGACCTTTTTTGTTCACATTGCTAAGTTACCCAGATGTAGTTTTACAATCCTATGGCTTCGATTACATTACGCTTCCATCCTTCTGATATCGACTTGTCACACCAGCGCGCTGTGTGTGGCAGCGGATTATTTGTTACATCTGGAAGCCCCCCTTTTTTTAGTCTAGAATGGAAATTTAATTTTTTTCAACAAAAAAAAAAAAAAAAAAAGATTTCTGTTTTCGATTTTGTTACACTAATAACTGTGGAGGAAACGATTAAAACGCATTTCTTTACTGTTGTTAGCACTGAAATGTACACAATTGTTCTTTTTTCCCCACAGAGATCTGTATAGAACGCCTTCTTAAATCGTGTGAAAGTGTGTTGACACTGCTGAGGAGTAAAGTATTAAAAATCGAGATTGGGGTCCTCTATGCCATTCTTTATGTTTTTCACAACAGACTTCGTCAGCATAAACCTTACCAGGCTCTAAAACAGGTAAGTACTTCTCCTAAACAAAGCATCACTAGCAATTTAGAATTATTACATTAAATAATTCCCCTCTTTCAACAGCTAAGTATGTATATAAAATACAATTGCAGCTTTCCCCCGTGAGGGGAGCTTAAACAGAAGGGTGTAAATCCACTGCTGCCTCCTCCTTTTACTAATGTCTCAAAACTAAGTTTTATTAATTGTGATTTATGGAATAGTACTCCTATAGAAAGTTTATGCTGTATATACTACATCCAACACCACACATGCATTCCATTCATCCTTGTGTTTATTTGTCTTTTGTTCTAGGTTGAACAATGTGTAAAACGCTTAAATGGTATGAAACTGGAGGCTGTTATTCAAGATCTGAAAGAGATGTGTCCAAAGAGACTTGAAAAGTAAAGAAAGCCTTTTTCTTTTTTTTGGATAGCTATAAATTGATAGTAATGCAATAGCCAGAGGTTCTATGCAATGGGTCTGAGCTTTAGTTGACCACTGAGTCTTGAGTCGTCCTCCTGAGAATTTAATGGTCCTGGGTCAATCCTCTAAGTATCCTGCTTTCTTATCTGTGGCACTTGTGACACCTACAATGATCTAGTACTTCACTTGCATGTCATAATGACAACATTATATTATACAGCAGGGCTAGAAATGAATGGGTGCCCTTCTAAATTACTGCAGATTTGACCATCAAAATGTATGTCTATTCACAGCAGTTATGTCCGCAGTGCCCTTTCCACTACAGCAACTAGAGGTGTCTGTACATGCCGAATTAGGAAGTGTTAATGCCTTCAGCGCAGGGAGCTCTGCCCTTGCAGACTCGAATCTTGGCAGTGGTTTGCCAAAAAACAAACACACACGTAATTTCTGACACTGTGGGCACAAACGTCGCCCTCATGCCAGCAAACCAGTAGCCACACAGGACTATGAAATAATTACAAATGTACAGAGGCAGCTTTTGCCAAAAAAAAACTCAACAAATAAATAGTTATTATAAAGTTAAACTGTGTTTTTTCTTTCTGTGGCTAATTGGCATTTTATATGAAAATATGAACATTTCACAACATTCTACACTTTGGCCTTTAGTACCCTTGGTGCCTTCTACATATGTATTCAAATGAAGGCCATTTTGGCCTTGCCAAAAGTAACAGGCATTTCACAAGTAAACTAACTCCGACTAACCTTTTGTTACTTCAGCTCACCGAACTTTGAGAACGTCACGCGTGAAGTCCCCAGCCAGCCTGTATTAGAATGGCTGTCCTTGAAGATCATGGGAGGCTGCAAGCTGGCTCTGTGTTTCATGGAAAATTGCTCTAAAGTCTTTCTGTATCCTTTACCGTATGAAAGTGGGAACATTTTTTATTGTCAGTACTTTAATTGGTGACAGTTTAACCTGACAGAGGGAAGAGGCTTTCATCTAGTGAGTGTGTATTGCAGCATATTACTGAATTGATTCCCCCCCATCATAACAGGTGCATTACAGGTGATTCCAATGAAATACAAGGCAAACATTGAATGTCCTTTATTAGGAGGTATAATGACGTTGCATGTGTAGGAACATGTTTAACGGTTTGTGGATCACAAATGCCTTAACTTGAATCATTTAGGTTGACAATACAACACCTCTACTGGCAAGAGTACATTGTTTTAAATGTGGTTCTTACAGGAATGATCAGTAGATTGTGGTGAGTATTACATATTTATTATTTTGGAAACATAACTAAGGTAGTTTTCCCAGAGATTGAAAACTTTCAGTGTGTTTCAGTGTAAATGCCTTGATTTTGATTCAGCATTGCATTGTCAGTTAGTTGACATCTTGGTCATCCACTTGCCTTCTACAGAAACGCTTTCTGTTTTGGTATGGTGAGCAGTTATTTTAATGATCAAAAAGTTGACAATACCAAAATAGCCCTGTAAGACATGTGCTACTTTTTAAAATTTAAAATGAAGTTTAAAAAATGTCTACTTTTAAATTCATGCTTTATAAACATATTGCCTGTTTTAATAGATGCTTCATCCATTTCAACTTTTTGATCAGGGTGCTGTTCAGGGGCATATTGAAAAACCTGGCTGCTCTATATGAGGAGATGTTCCTGTTACTGCAGGAGGTTTCTGGGATACAGCAGATGCCATTTGTGAAAGAATTCACATTTCCTTCCGACATTAAGAGTTTTCTAGGCCCATCTTACATAGAAATATTGAATATGAAGCTGCCTAAAGCCCCTGCTGTTAAATCTGCAAAAAGTAAAGGAGCAGCGAAAATGCTAGATGCGTTATTTGCTTCCGAGGCTGGATATAGCAATGAACGACGAGAGCTGGTAAAACAAGCACGCAAAGGCAAGAAGAGCACCACAAAAGGGAAGAAATCCTTGGATGTTTGGTGTCCTGTGATAGAGAGACACCCTGATGATTTCGGTGAGTATTTTATTTTTTGTTGCTCCGAATACGGTATTTCTAAATAAATAAATAAATATATTTAACTGACTCTTTTCATTTCCTAAAAGGAACTCTGTCTGGATTGGATGTAAAGGCTTTGTGCAGAAGACCCCAAGGTAGCTCAAAGGTTTGTATTGAAATGTTATAAGAATGAATACAATTTTAATTTAAAGGGATTGCCATTAATTAAATGATTCCATGAAACATGCCTGCCGTGCACTCCATTCATTAGGTACGTCTCCCGTACAGTTTTGAATGAAGCACGTTATATCCGACATGTATTTTCATGTAATTCTTTCGACTTTCCTATCTCATTAACCACATGACCCTGCACTGCTGAAGTGACATTACCTACTATAAAAGCATGCAAAATAAGATATTCCTTTAATTATACCATAAACTTTTTTTTTTTTTTTCTTAAATGAACATACCTGTACTGCTTTCAAACCTGAGATCGACATAGCAAATTGAAAGATTAGTAATTATTTGATTATCTATAAACTATGTAAGCCTTGTTTTTTTGTTTTATTTTTTTTTAGGTGGTTACATCTCAAAGTAAGCTGTCTTTGAAGAAAGCTGTTCTGCCACAAAAGAAGGATTTGATTCTTAAGAAGAAATCCTTTGTTTCCCAAATTAAAGGGACACAGTCTTTTAGTGACCTGACAGAAGCACTGGAGGAAATGGTAGACTGGTGCAGGGGGAAGAAACTAAAGTCTGCAACCATGCAGTTGGGTTACAAGCTTCTCAAGTGCAGGAGGCTCAAATATATGGAAGCTCTGGGATGCAGGTATGATTCCTTTATGAAGACCTACTGTTACAGGGTTTACTGTTTTAGAACTTCTTCAGTTTGCTCGTTTCTAATTTCATAAACCTGGAAGATTAGAAGCATTATTAATGAAAAAGGCCAGTGCTAAAGGTCAGGACGGAGGTGCATTTCCAAAGCCTTGGTCCATTATCATTTTTTTTTTTGTGTGTATCAATTAGTCCTTTCCATTGAGGTTAATACAATGATATCATTAACAACAGTACAGCCGTGTCCTTCATCAGTAACTATTTGATCATGTTTGTGTTTGTTTTTGTTTTAGTTTACACCGCAAGCTGAATTGCTTCAGAAGAGCTGTCTGTAAATCCCTACTCTGTGGTGGAAGGTGCATTCCTTTCCAATCAACATTGAAATGGACACGTTTTGTTACTATAAGGCATCAGTTTGACATGAAATTAAGTAGGTTTCCAGTCGGTCAAAGGACTTCAAGAAGACGTGTGCAATCTAAAGAATATGCTCAGCATCCTGTTTTTGTACAAAGCGTTCAAAATATGAACGTGTCCAGTCAAAGTCCAAGGACTACAGTTATTCAACAGACTATAAAAGAAATCAGTGTGCCAAAAAACAGCGTGGAGGAGGATGATGCTGCTGCTGATATTGATAGCATTTTTGCAACAATTGGTTTATAAGCCATATAGGTTATGAGATGCAGTGAGAATAATTGTCAAAACCTGCAATTCATGCCACTGTGATAAATGTTTAAACAAACTTGCATGGCCTTGATTGGGTGATATTTAATCTACTGGATGAAAGTAAAAATTGTAAATACGGCCCTGTTATGACAATAAATATGTAATGGGAAGCAAGCTTTTATGTTTTCCTAACTATAAAGACTCAATCATAAACTTTATTGGTAAAACGTTGAAATGGAACCATTAATATGCATGCCTGACTGTGGTGTCTTTCTGAACAGTGACTGGTGTAAATACTGCCTCTCTCTCACTGTATTTATCCAGTTAATAACATTACTATACATAACAAACTACAGTCAATAATTAAAGTAATTAGGACACCATGATTGGATTCTGCACTTTTTAAATGCTGGAAGGGATTGCACACCCTCTGTTTCAGCTGTAAATATCCCGTAAACCAAGTGAGAATAGAGCCTTCAGTGATTAACTGGAGGGCCAAATCTTATATTCCCAATTGCCAAAGAGTATACTCTGTTTTTGTAGATTTGGTTAAAGATTAATTATGGCAATGATGTCATTATAACGACTTAAAAATACTTTTTTTTTTTTTTGTATTTTAGTAAGGCTTCTATAATTAAAACTTCCTATAGATAGTCTATGTCTCTGCCCCCTCCCCAAAAAAACACATTTTGGAGCAGAAACCACATGGAGCGAAATTGTATTCATATTTGTTATCATTTATTATTGTAGAAACAATCTAAACAATTTGTATTTATATATGTAAAAAAAACTATATATATATAGAGAGAGAGAGAGAGAGAGTTAGCTCATTTAAGTTCCTGTAATAATACAAGTTTTAAAAATAAATACAGTAATCCATCGCCTATCCACCCGTCACATATCCACTTAGCTGTTTATCCGCCATGACCAGCCTCTTCAGCAACCTTAATTTATTATTGAACAGAGAAGATTATTTTGGAAATTGTAGAGCCTACCAAAGTTTACATACACTGTTGTAGGTGGTACGTGCGCTGCCATTGCTGGTAGTGTCATGTGTTGATATGTAAATAAATCCTGTTCGCCTGCGAGGTGTATCAACTTCAGCCTCCGTCTCAATCTCCTGCAGCGAATGCACACCCCCACACGGCAGTTGGCTACCCTGTATCTTTCTAAACAAGGGATTTAGGGGAGCTCCCTAATAAAAGTTGAATCTCAAAACAATAATTGTGTGAATATAGTAATTGTTACAGCTGTGTGTAATGGTATTTAAAACAGGATAAGAATGCTTAGTATGTTTAAATGAAATGTCCACAGTTACCTACTGTGTATTATGACTTCCTTATTGCACTACATTCGGTGCTGAACACCAGCCCAGTTCCAACAGACCCAAGTTGTCCAGTTCACTTGTCTCTCATATCACAATACAATACACTAGTGCTTTGATATAACAAATTGAACATAGGTTTTTGAAGTAAAAGATGTGCAGCCCAGATACTTATTTGCAAACTGGATCAGCTTGAACTGGTTTACTTCAGTTTGATTCACAACTGGGTGTGCTTGCCATCTACAACATTGTCTTCAATATGAAATCCTTCGTTGTTTATGGCATATGATGATGGTATTACATCCTGTGTTTTTTCCTTCTCCAAGTCTTCATCCTCATCCCTGGAACAACGTTTCTTGTAAATCCGATAAGCTAAATTGAAACATTATTTTTAGAAAGCTTTGCTGCAATCACATTTTAAGTCAAGTTACCAAAAGTGTTGTAATGAAATTGTTTTACAGGGAGGCATAGAACACTTTCATGTGTTAAGGAAAGAAGAATCTGTTCAAAACTTTGTGGTTTCAAAAAAGTGGGATTTATCAAGTACTTTGAGTTTCGTGAAGTAATAGTATTCATTAGCAGCATAGGGCATGGGAAGACTTTACAGTAACTGACAGTAACTATCAAACATTGTTCACAAGAAACAGGGTTAACAGTCAGTGTTAAAATGTGCTTGTATATATTTGTAATGGTTTAGCTATTACCCTTTTTGGTGCAACCAGTTAGCACCCCATAGAGCTATCACTGATAATACTGGATGTTTTACTTACATGACACTGATTTAAAATCTGCTGCCCTTTCGAGGTTAGTTCATACTTAAGTCATGCAAGTGAAATTCCTAATTTCTCTGGTAGTGCAACTGTCTGACAAGCTAAGGGTGACTAATTGCCAGAGTTTTATTTTTCTGAAACAAGAGTACAGTATGAACCAGCCTTGAGAGTCCTCAATATCTGGAGAAAGAAACTTTGCAAACACTACTCACCAGCAATTATCAAAGCTGCAAATACCATCTGAAAAATACTATAGATTAGTGGGAAACTGAACATCACTTCCAACTCTTCGGGACTAAAGGATAGCTGGACAATGGTGCTGCATAACTGAGAATTCTGGAAACCAGTCTCTATGGCTATAGTACGACATCTGAAAAAAAAAAATAAGCTAACATTAATATCGCTGTTTATAACAACTGCAACACCTTTTCATTTAATAATAGTAAGTTGTACTAAAATGTGCCAATTGAATCTGCTGTATCGGAAATACATTTCATGGAATTTAACTTTTCTGGTTGATATCAGTAATTAATAAAATAAAATGCATATGAATGATGAATGTGTCAGTGTAATGACTCTGGTTCAGATATGATAATGATATTTGATTTTTTTTTTCATTAGATAGCAGTTTCTGATTAAACCATCTTTACCTGTAGTATGGCTGCCCAACTAATCTTGCCAGAAGGAATCCAAAACCAAATCCAACAGCTGGATATATTACTCCAATAATCCATAGTGAAGGAGAAATGACCCAGGAAGACTGATACAACACCCCTCCAACTACAGCTATGCCTGCTATCAATACTGCCCCAGCTATAGAGCCAACCTGTGGAAAACAAACAAAAAAGGTTCATTGTAGCACACATGTTGGCATGTTTTATGTATTTTCTTTTTTTTTTAACTGCTTCCCCATTTTCAAAGGAGTATGAAACTTGCTTTGACATTTGGGATATAAATTGAACTCCCAAACTAATGCATTGTACTTCCTATACAGAACATAGTTTGTGCAACGCTTGAAAAAAAAATGAACTGCAGTGTCAGTTGTATAATCTCACTTACCTTAAGTATGACCTTTGCCTTTTTTGGCCACTTGTGCTTCACATAAATTCCTAATCCAACTGGAATAAGGAGGGTAACTAATGTAATACCTGCAAAATGAAGAGTAACTGGTTAGTGGTTGAACACCACTGAATTGACTAAAGTCTCCAACAGAACTGGTTTAAAGATTGCAAAAGTGTATGTTTGACTTTATATTGTATATAAAAAAATATTGCTGACAAAGACTAGTTTGCATGTTACATATATAGTACAGTATTATCCACATCATTAGAGGTGGAAAGACTTTGTTACAAATTATCTTTCTTTCTTAATACCATTTTTGAATGTAAATTGTAATCATTTATTTTATAACTTACCAATGCTGTCGTACGGTATTTGGATTGCATCTGTATCAGTCCACATTTTAGTGTAGATAAAAAGACATAACGGCATCATCCCCATTGCCAGAATTGTAGAACATGCTGTCATGCTTACACTGTAACAATATCAAGAAACAGAAATAGTGTTACAAAAATTATATATACCGGTATATAAATCCTTCATTTAATTTAGACACCAAGTTTAATCACAGATGTGTCAAACATACTGTAAGCTTTGAATTAAAAGTGTATCAAACTCTCAGACAAAGCTTACATATAGCTAGTTCTAATCAGCATGAATTCAGCACATGCCCTGGAATGCATCACAGCTCATAAAATTGGGTTGTGTGTAAAAGTGGGTAGATGGCTGGTTGAATTATATGACACTCAGATAGTAAAGTTGATAGTGAGGAGACATGGGGGAGCAGAGTGAAGCAATTTAAATGTGTTTCTTTTTGAATAGAGGTGAGATAGATGAAAAAGTTTTTGTTTTTTTTGTGGTTTTGGGTGTAACTGTTATGTGATTTTCTGCACGCAGGTTTAAAATGTGGTTGTAAAGCTGGTGTATATATATATATATATATATATATATATATATATATATATATATATATATAGTATGTTGCCGTCGCTCTGTGCTCAGAAATACCATCTCGCTCACACCAATACATCTCTGATGTGAGATGATGTCAGAAACGAAACATCTACACTGATGTCAGCTCAGACAAACCATTTCTGTTTCCACAATAAAGACTTTGTTAGTTCTGACAATCTTTGTTCAGACTCTTTTATTGTAAAGAAGACGAACCTTACAATACGGTCTGGCTTCTATTACAGTTTTATAGATTGATATTGATTGGCCTTTCATTCATTTACTGCTTTGTCTTGCCTATTTCTACTCTCTGCATTACATAAATTCAAATCTCTGCAATTATGTTGCAGAGATTGGAAAGAAGAAGATGAACATCAGAGGTATTCAATTAAGAGTTGGAGTTTGTTACAGGTTTTTCATTAGCAGTCACTAAAAACATGCATTATAGTCAAGATACTTTTATTCTGTCCCGAACATCAAATAAAAAGCTAAAAACCCCTTGGTAAAATAGATTTGACAACCTGTCCTATACAATATAACAGGAAGGAGATGACATGGTAGTCTAGGGGCTACAGCTTAAGACTGAGAAGCAGAAGTTCCTTCACCTACCCTTTGATCCTACAATTTTAACAAGCCCCAGTTGATATGACAATTTTTACAGGAAATATGCTTATAACAACACGTAGAATACTATATTTACAGCAGCTTCTGGGATTTCCTCCTGTAAAATCTCACCATTTCAATAGACCTGCCCTTTTTTTTTTTACTCAGTAGACTATGCAGGTAGCAATTGTACAACTGACCCCAGATAATCATGGCATGCACAGAAATTCAGAACAAAAATGTTAAAAAGTTATATTTGCTTACCTGAGATCCATATCTCCATCCACCCAATATGAAATAATGTTAGACCCTGTTCCACCAGGACAGCAACCCATTATCATAACTGCTATTGCTTGAATCGGCTGAATTTGGAAGGCAAGTGACAACAGAAAGGCTGCAAGAGGCATAATGCCAAATTGGCACAGGAACCCTACAAAGATACCCCACGGTCTCTTGATATGTCCCCACAGCTTTTTTGCCTCCACATTACAGCCCATAGAGAACATCACCATTGCCAGCAGAACTGTTAACACAGTACTTAAAGCCAAGCTCAGAATATCGTTATAATTACTGATAGGCTCCAAGCAAGACACGCCATTGCACACTGTGGCATTTACGGAGCAGATCATTTTTGAGTTAAAAAAAAAAAAAATAATAATAATAATTCTTCGCTGGCTTGCAGGCTGAAGTTATCAGATATGAGTGGAAAGATGGAAGTTGTGACTCTTCTGCCTAAACCTGAAAATGTTAATCTGCACCTTCTGTTCCCAGCCTTTTAAACTGCTGAAGACAATTAAAAAAGCAGTGAACTTAACTTTTTTTTTATGAGTTCATCCACAGAAATGTGACGGAATGAATGTCATTGTTTAAACTTCAAGGAATGAATCATAAAGTTCCATAAATGTCATTGCCAATTATTTTATTGTACATGACCTTATATTTTATTGTGTCATTACAGGTACTGAATTGTACCACAGGTTAAAACTCCTTAAACATGACGAAGACTGCATAGGATATAGATAATACTAGGTGTGTCATCAAAGTCCAGTATTTCCTTGTACACGCAAGTGGTGGGAAGGAAAGATGAACAGGATGGAATCTAACAGGTTCTCATGATTTCTGCTGGGAATGTTATTGACCTCTGTTGTAATATTCGCACACACGGCACCATTTACTGCAGAGAAGGACCCAACTTGGAGGTTCTTTTTGGTAGATTTAGACAACTGTATTACTTCAAATTGATCTGCTAACTTGACACTGACAAGTTACTATTATGTCAGCTATAGTCCATTGTCAAATTGAACAATTATACTACTGTATGTATAATTTATGTGAATGATACAAGAACTATTTGTTTGCTTGTATGTTGGTTGCAGCCTTGTACTAAACTATTGCACTTTTTTAAGGATACATTAATAGTAAATATGATTAAAGGTTAACACAATATCCAGTAAATAACATATAACACTATCTCCCACTGTGCTGCAATGTAAGCCATTCAACTTCAAATGTCAGGTCACAGACCTCTTTATTTTGCTGTATTTTTGTATTTAGTGATGTTAATAATGAGAGCTATAAATCATCCCTGTGGGAAAACAGCAGCAGGAGTTAAATGGAAGCAGTAATTAGACCTGCTACAGTTTAGATCATTAAAACAGACCCCTCTGTAATATTTACTACTCCAATCAGTCTCCATTGAGCTTCTTCCTGCTGAATCAGCTATTTACTCTACCCTAGTCCCCCACATGAGCTAAATTAGGTGCCAGGTCTGACACTATAGTCCCCAGCCAGGTGGACCAGCACAATTTAACCTCTGATTACATTGCAAGTGCATTAGAAAAACTGCTGTGCTATACTTCTTGATTGACTATCCATGCATCATTCTGCATGTCTCACTATCTTTAACAACCACTTTTGCATTTTTATTCAGTATTTCACGCATGCAGGTTTTTTTTTTTGATAATTGCTACCACATCCTTGTAAAGGTTGTGCTGGTTTAAATTATATGGTATCTTAATGTCTATTTACATTTAATTAAAAACATGACGCTACCCCTCTCAGAGGAGTTCTTAACACTGCAGTCAACTGTCTTTCAATGCTTGCTCCATTTTCACCATGAGGCCCTATCTAAATACTATGTACACTGTTTAATTTGAAGAACATCCAAAATCCATTCATTGATATAAACAGTAGCTCAGTCTGTTCTGCAAATAAAACATGTATTATAAATATATTTCTCTTGACAATTAGTGCTTGTGGTAGGCCTAGGATTGACAGTAATAGAGATTGAAGTTTTTTCTGTTTTAACCAAATCGCACACAATGCCAATGTGAGCATCACTACATTGTTCTGTTTGCAAGCTTCAGACCTGTCCTGGAGGGGGCACCCTTTTAGGGTGTGAGGGAGCATACTGTATTGGTCTCCATGCCTATGCAACCCTTGGGAAAACAGTAAGATATCATGAGCATGTCAACCTTTTAAACATTCATCCTATAAAGCATGCCTTTGATATGGCACCTTTGACGGGGAGCCTCACCCCCTATGTATATTTGTGCGTTATTTATTATAATTTATTGTATTATATATGACGGCAGAAAGCCTGTATTGTTATTATTTGCGGCGTGGCCGAAAAGTCGCCGCCATTTGTATTGTTTGTTTGGTGTACCTCTCGTGAGAATGTGTGACTGTCAGCTAAGTAACTATTGAATTAGCTCAGTCATGCAGACTAATTTAAACCCGTGTGGAATGTGACCCTCTCTGGATTGATCGATTGTTGTTAATTTGGAGATGGTCGCATTTAAATGGAGACCCGCGGCTTTTGCAGGGGAGGGAGGGGTGGGTGGAGAATAGATGTGTCTGTCTGGAGATAGACTGGAAATACAATTCTATCCTACAAACCCTACCTGCCTACTCACTTTCCTGAAGGGTACTCGTTTTCATTTGTTTTGTGTTCTGTTAGTGTTTATTTACTTTGGCCAATGTGCCCTTTTGTTTTGTGTTTATTTAAAGTGTATTATTGTTTAATAAATAGTGAGCGCTGTAGCATCTCATATTTACCCCACAGTTGCCATGTGTGTTGCCTTTACTTCCTGGTCTGACGTCACCCACAGCACCAAATTTGGTTTTCAAACTATAATGGGAACCCCTGAAATGTGATCTTTTTTTTTTTAAACTGGAAAACTTCTTCAATCGGTTCTTGTTAAATCCTCCAATAGCTACTGCCAGATTGCTTAAAATAATTAAAACAGAGTGTTATAAATAAACAGCAAAGGGAGGTATGGTAACTTTCACAAACTTTTCCCTCTTAAAAATAAGCACACAAAAAACAACTCTCTTTCATAACATCCATGGCTCCTTAACAGTTAGGTTTTTCGCCCCACTACTGTTCTTATGTGTGTACACAGTTATTCTGTGACAACTGATGAAGGTAAAATGATTGGTGGGCAATGCTTTTAATGCAGTGAAACCTCAAATCTTAACAAATAGGTTTATAGGGTCCCAGGACTTGGACCGTTCAACTCAAGGTCAGAATAATTGGATGGATTTGAATGTGCATTGTGGGCTTCCATAGCAGGTTGCTCCACTGTATGGGTTTGTACATCAGTGTAAAATTACAATACAAATAAAAAAATAAAAAATAAAAAAACACCACCTCATCTATAGCAGATGTATGTGTAGATTCTAATTCAGGACCACAAGTTAAAGATTTCAGTATTATGGTTTTTTTGTTCAGGCTGTCAATAAATTTTCTCCATACAGGGGGATCAGCCACTCTTTGGGAGGGCTCAGGATACAACAGCAATTTACCACAGCAACATTCACATACACATTTTATGGGTTATAAGCACTGAAAATAGAGTGTCGAAATTTTTTTTTTATTGAGAATAAATTAAATAATAAAAAAACCCCCAGCTCCAACATCAACAACGTTTCCTCTTCCTTTTGTAAAAGGTATGCTTGTAGTAGTTGCTCTCACTAATCCACCGAAGTTCTGCAGTCAGGATGGTCCTAGCTTCAGATTTCCAGTCACATGGGCAATGAAGCATCTCAGCAGGTATACCCCAGAATAGTGCAAAGAACTGTTAATGCAAGATCAGTCAGCTATTACAAAATACATTTAAATGAATAAAAACAATGAAACATTTCCTCCATGAAACTCTGCAATTTTTAACTTTTCTGGATGATCCAGCAGTGACCCTTCATTGAAATGTTGCATCTAAAAAGTCTGAACCTGTACAGATATTGTAAATTTATGAAATCAGTTCCTTAACCCTTTGCTACCCATTCTCCAATATATTTGACATTGAGAACTTAGGCATTAATAGGTATGGGAAAATACCCAAGGCAGAAAAGGGTTAATATATAAAAAAACTATTTCCAGGAATAAAATTTCGCTCTTGTTTTATCCAACAACAATTTAATGGATCATTTAACTGGGGAAACCCGTATGATTCACTTTTTTTCTGGTTTATGATCTAAAAATGTACAAATGCCTCATAAACCACATTTTAAGCCATTGTCTATTTGCTATCTAAAAAGGTTAGCAATCCATGACATACTGTACCTTACAAGGAATGGCTGAGGAAAACAGCCTACGGTGTGATTCTGTATGACCTCTTGGACCTCCAGAATGTGCCTCAAAAGTTCTCCCTGCTTTGCCTTGTCAATTTTGGTAATCACAAGCTGTATAACGTAAACCAAAGGGAATCCTGACTGTATGATGAATTATACAAAACTGTGCTTGAACATACATTCATCATTACTGTGAAAACAGTGAATCACTTTGTATGTATTTCATATGAAAGAACTGACGTCAGCCAGAGTAAGGAGCAACAGTTGAGTGCTAAGACTCATGTGTAGGCCACACTATAGTCTTCCTACCATTCATAATCAAAAACACAAACCCCAGTTACTACAGAACAACTTCCCACTCGTTTAGTCTTTCTATGCTGACATGATAAATATCAGGGGTGTCCAGGAAATCTGAAAGCAAAATACTTGCTAAGCAGGTTTCTTCATATACATTAAACACAATAAAAAATACAAATGTATTGGTTCTACGAAATCAGAATTGCACTCATTAGTACAGATATTGATATTTATGAACGGTTAAATGGTTTTCAGTAACTTACAACATATGGAAGTCCAAATTCTTCACACATATCAATGGCTATTCTGTCTGCATGCTGCAGTCCTACCGAGCCATCCACAAGCAAAAACGTTCTCTTCAAACTATGTAAAAGGATGTAAGTGTTAATACACATAGATACGATGGTGCTTCTAAATATAACAGGCATTTTACTGCACAAAAAACAGAAAATGTCGCTTCTATTTACATTAACAGGGCTTCTAATACCTAAACTTTAAACTAAAATTGCCCAAAAGAAAAATAATAAATCACGCAAAACAAACAAACAAAAACATACTTATGTCGTGTTTCTAGGTAAGTTTCCACCATATCAACAAAATCCTTGGGTGCTTTATATCCATAACCAGGCATGTCAACTAAAGTAAATGCCTTGCCCACTGTAAAGAAGTTCATTTTCTTTATATGTCCCTGTATTAAACAGGAAAATAAAATTATGTCAGTTTTCTCACAGATTGTAATACTCAGGCATTGCACACAATAGTTACATGTTGTAAGGAATCTGGCTCCCATCTGTCTCTAACTGGCTTGAGTCTGCTTGCAGGTCTTGCTGTCTTTCTATGTGGCTGTAGATTCTGATTCTAGAGTATTAACGTGACACTTGACTTCTTCATGTGCTTCTAAACTATAGGGTCACTCCAGTTCAATTATACCAAATTCAAGGGAGGATTTTTCCATTTGTGGTACATAAACTATATGTATTACAAATATATGACACAAGAGGTTGTGCAACAACAGAAAACTGCTTGCATTTCAAAATAATCTATGTCCATTTCACATACTTATAGACCACACTGTAAAATACCGATAAATGTTTGTTTAAATGTTTTAATACAGCATTACCTTTACAGTAATGTTTCTACACAGTAGGTATTATTAATTGATTAATGTTGTTGACAGAATAATACTATGATTTTTATCTTCTTTTTAACTAATATATTACTTACCGGACTGTTTAGCATACATTTGTCAGGGAAAGTGTATTTGAAAACTAACATTGGAGGTATTTATAGGACTTTTATGTCATTGTAACCATACATTTATTTTGCTTTAAATCTGACGTCATTCCTATATAGTTAATGATGTAATGATCTGCTGTTCATTTATATTTAAACCTTCAGGCATCATGGTATCTAGTCTATTTATCCATTTATTTTCTTTTATTCTTCATTACTGTACATTATCTAATTTTATTTTTTCTAAATTCACAAACTTTATGTCATCCATGGTGTGTCCGTTAACGTGCTGAACTATTGGTTCATTTACTTTATTATTCTTTTATATAATGATGTATGTATTGATAATCAAAAAAAAACATCTTGAAATTTCATCAAAACTGACTATTTGCTTTTAATTGTCCTGATTCACAAGAATGGTTGGGAATAAACCAGACATCTTGTAGAAGCGTTAATTGTTATGCCTTACATTAAAAAGTGCACTGCTTTCTATTGACTGTTCAAGTCTTTTTAACACAATTAATTGAAATCTATTGCTAGGTGATACGTGATACTAACTGTTTCTCAGAAAACAAAATCCTTTTTGTAATTACTACAGAGAACTATAATCATTTTAAATACTTGTCATAAAGGACAGGGAACTGCTATGGAAGTGGGTGACTGTTACTTCCTTTTCATCCTTGAGGCAGGCAGTCTCACAGGCAGTTTTAGATTGAGCGTTTTCACTGACCTCTGATTGAGTTATTAATGGAGCGTGATCCATCCTTACAGCCGATGTGAAATAATCAATCTTCTGTTTTTTTGTCAACATTTCAGCCATTTTAATGTCGTCAAACCTTGGCAGAAAAAGCTGGAGGTTGCTTGTGTTTACTTTGCTTGATAGATGCCTCTCAAGGTCCTCAAAGGGAAACACAAGTTTTCTGAGCTTCTTCTTTGGCATCTTTGCAGCTTCCAGAAAAGATGAAAGTTTGTAGTTGCTCTGGCATGTTTGAGTAGTTGATATGCTTTTCTGCAACTTTGGGATTGCTTTTAAAACTATTGTGTGTGGTTTTATATGGAACTTTTTTTTTTGGCAGCACCAAATGTTTTCTGGAAACTCAAAATGAGAGAGATCAGTATGTTTATGACTGTTACGTATATCTGCACTATATACAGAATAGTATAGAAGCTTCATGCCCATTTAGAATCAATCCTGCAGATATACTGTATGCAAAAATGTGTGACATACAGACGGATGGGTGAACAGATAACGTATGATAAATAATAAGCAGTTCTCCAAATATTTTCAAAGGCTTTATTGCACCGAGTTATCAATTATCAACATCAGACTAATGGAAAAGCCAATATTTTTGGTGGTGGGTCTACCTACCTTAACAAACATGTCCAATCATCAAAACGCTTTGGGCTTGCCAGTTGTCTGATATTGATGAGTTATCAAAATTGTAACTGGTTTTCCCATAGTGACTGCAACATTAGTGTTGATTTTTAAATACAGCGACGTATTAAAATATCGGTGATTCCAGTTATGTTTAATTAATCAGTCATGTGAGGGTCAATCATTTTGTTAAAACGTGTTTCAATTTTTTGTCCCGGTGTGTGTGTAATATATATATATATATATATATATATATATATATATATATATATATATATATATATATATATATAAACTACACTATATCCTGGATTATATTGGGAGGTACTGCGGTAAAAGGGACCACACAGGAAGCACGTGCAAAGAAAAATGTAGATTAATAAACGAATTTAAACAGCATAAAACTGGCATATAAAATACACAGAGCAGTCAATATTGTTACTTCCGAGTGTTGTCGCGACAAAATGTAAATAGGTTTTATTCCATTCAGAAAATGTAACTGCAGAGATACGCCTTTTCATTTTAACTTTTTTATGGGGGCATTAGTATTACTATTACCCCGTGAATAATATTATTATTTTATTTTATCAGATCATTTTGCCAGAACATGTGGATAATAGTTTACTTAAAATGTAAAATTACCTTTATTCACGTACCTTTTGTAGAACCAGACGAGCATGTACTGTAAATAGATACTTTGTAAAATTAGTAAAACATTTTTGACATAAATGTTGTTGCACTGTAATCTCTCGTTTTTATTTGGTCATTTTCTTTTCTTTTTTTTCTTTTCTTTTAGGTGTAGCATTTGTATTCGTCCTACTAGAAACTGGAAGCTCGGAGAAAATGGCACACAAGATAGTTTAGAAAGTACAAAGAAATAAATAAATAGTAAACGGAAACATATGCCATTAGTAAATATAGTAGTTCAATATAATTATTGTATTAAGAAAAATGTAAATCCCCCCCCCCCTTCCACCTTATCGTGCTTTCAAAATCCATTGTATGCAATGCTTTACAACATTAAGCAAACCACATAAAAACAGCCTGTATGTGATTGCCCTCTAGTGACACAAAGAAGTATAGTAATGTCATTCTGTCCTTCGAACAAAACAGTCGGCTTTCTTAGCCATATTAAAAAAAAAAAAAGAAAAAAAACCAATATGCTCGAGTAGACTTTACACAGTTAATTTTATTACAAATATCTAAAGGTCTAAATGACTTTGAGTTGTGATAGAAATGTCATAGCCAGATAAACAGCATTTTGATGAGTGTGTTTCTACTGTCATTGGAGGGGGCCTGGTTGCTGGGGGGGGAGCAATCTAGGTAAAGTACCTTGCTCAAGGGTACAGCAGCAGTGTCCCCCCACCTGAGATTGAACCCACGACCCTCTGGTCAAGAGTCCAAAGCCCTAACCACCACTCCACACTGCTGCTGGAGTGAGATTGAACTTCAACACATGAACTGATTACATATAACAGGAAACACCATCCATTTTTCATATCTGGTGTTGCCTTTATAACATCTGCATAGTCCAGATTGTATAGAATACAAAATACAAGCAAAGAACCAAAAGATCTCCAACAGAAGACAATGGGCACCAGTGATAATATTGCTAGTTCTAAGGGATTTAAGATCTTGCTAAACAGTTTTTATTCAAAGAGGCCCGCTAATGAACTGACAACTCATGTCTGAGTGTAGATCAGTCTGGACAGATACTGATAATTTCCAGAATGACACATGGTGTGGTGCTTTGACTGTAAATCTGAATATCAGCTTTGAAGGATTACTCTTTTTAGTGTTAACCAAGTGAACGAGTTCCAGTTGAAAACCCTGTGAACGTGTTCAGACCTAAGTAGTGTGTATTTTTAAATAACGCCTCTGGAAAATATTGTTTTTCTTGTTAAGTTCTTTGATGTGTAGTCTACCTAAATACCTACTTGAACACATCATAGTTGACAGAAAGTCTTAAACAGGCTATTTATTTCTTGTGAAGTGAACTGCAGCTGTTTTAGATTGATGCATCGATAACATTGTGAGATAGCACGCTATTATTTCTTGTTGTGTGGGGCGTTAGACGCTGTTGCTTGCAATCAGGACAGTTTATTTATAATGCATACTGTAGAAGCATGTGCAGAAACGGTGCTCTAGTTCTTAGTTTCTTGGCAGTTTTTTGTACTTTTTTATGAGCGTAGGTCATATTGTAATTCATATGGTATTGTGTTATTTATTATTGTGTTATGGTGCTTTTGAGTTCCATTTGCCTGCCATAGACATCAGTAATGCAGGCTAGATCAGTCAACATGTCTTTAAAATAGGAAACACCAGCACCATTGAGAGCACTGCAGTGTATTACCAGAACAACAAAAGAAAACGTGATCCAAAGTGGCAGATCACTAGATGGTGCTGGCTCTTACCTGGGTCTTATCTATGATAGGCAATGAGAACTTAATAGCAGCTACTGAACTAAGGTGAAGACACTTTAACACAGATATATGAAAAAAATACAGTATTTGACCAATTGCAATAAGGACCACTCAGAATGTTTTCCCTTGAAAGCTATGGAGACATTAAGTCTTTGTTTGACTCTAAATATTGAAAAGGAAACTAGGTTAGTTTCTTTGTGTAGCCTAGAAGCCAGAGAGTGCTTGGCGATTCAGTGTGTTCCTTTCGCAGCGAGCACGCTGATGCAGCATCCTACCATGTCACTACAATAAGGCTTTGTTTAGAAATGACAGGCTTATTTTTAAAGCTGTTCTGGCCTCAGTACACTAGTTTTGACAGGCCTGACTGTCAGTGGTATAACACTAAAGGCACATTTCAGGATGTGACAGAAATGTATATTTAAGATTAGTCTGGACAGAATATCAAACAAAACCTGGAACTGTTCCATCTATACCAAGGCAGTGACTTTACTATTTCATATGAGATGTTTATCGAAGCACAAAATGAACTGATGCACACTGACACATATACCAAACACACACACACACGCACACACACACGCACGCACGAACGGACACACACACACACACACACACACACACACACACACACACACACACACACACACACACACACACACACACACACACACACACACACACACACACACACACACACATACACACACAAGTTTGTATTCCTGTATTTGTGGTTACTTCTCATTGACTTGCACTTTCATCTTTTCATTTACTGTTTCTAACTCCAGGCAGACAAAACTCCGCACAGGGTGAAAGTCGACAGCAAACTAAATATTTTGGCACTTTTTTTTTTTTTTGAAGGCATATTTAGTTCTTAAAAACGTGTTTTACAAAGTGGGGACGTCTCCACAACGTCATTTTTTCAGGAGTTACTATCTTTGTGGGGACATTTTCTCAAATTGTGTCCGCACATTGATAGCAATACCTGCCCACGCACACACATTCATAAATATGTATGAGCACAGGCGCAATAACTTTCATGCAAGTCCACAGATAATCCTCTAAGATGTATAGCAGTGTGGTATCTATTGAACTGATCAGTGTATTATTTGATATCCTGAAGTTTTTGCTTTAAATCTACTTGAATCCAACCCACTATGCACCACTATGACTACAAGAAAATGAATTGTACCCTTTAAACAACATTAGACTTCAAAAACAAATGGAATCTTTATGTTATTGTGGCTAAGTTAATACAGTAGATTCCTTTATCCATTATCCACTGCCTTTCGCCTTTTTTGCAGAGGTAGTTTATCACTGTCTTGATTCTCTCTGTGCCATGTGAAAGCCCATACTACTCCCTCATGTGCCAAAATAACTCACTCACATCCACGTTGTTTTGATTCACACTTGAGAGAGATAGCCTGTGGCGCATTCTCCTCTCTACCACCCACTATGGAATGATGATCTTTTTTGGTAAAGCTGTGTCAGTCTGTAAGAATGCTGAATGCGTGTTCCCAGGGGTTCAGGGATGGGCCATTTAGAAGAAAATAAGTCACAACAGGATTTCTGGCAGGTCAAAACCTTGTACTGCTCTCACTGCACTTTACATGCAGGTATGTTTATACAGTATTTGAGTTTCAGGTGAGTGTGAAGGGACTGAGGAGCCTGCTCAATTTTGTATGACCCAAGCAAATGACATAAAAATGATATGCTGTAAAGCATAAACAGAAGAAAAAAAAATCATGTCTCAAAACAGCTGAAAGGAAGACCTACAGTCCAACCTCTTCATAACAGGCCACATTAAAGATTGTCTGTGTTTCAGTGTTCAGCCTTTTCTGAAGCAGCAACAGTCATCGGCAGACACAAAAGGGCAAAAAAGACGTCTGAACGCATTATAACTGAGGTGGTCCTATGACCTGACCTGCATAAACTTATGATAGATTGTTTAGCAATATTAGACATTAGTCAAAAATAAGTAGAGATATTGAACAAATGGATAGTCATAAGGAAGATCACCATTGTGTGTTCACCAGGAGGCTTCAATGCAAGGAATCTGCATCCAGACTAGAGTGATGAAATGTAGCTTAGCACGTATAAGAGATATTCTTATGACCACTTGTATATACAGAAGGTGTTATGTACAGTATACTTGCAGATTGATGTTCAGTTTGCTTTGTCAGTGACATCCTGACAGTGTCTTGGTGTGCTGTAAATCAGGACCTTCACTCCAGTACTGCAGATGTGATCTGTTGTTCATTTGTTTCTGAGTTTGTTGTCCTATAAAAGGGAAAATGCAGAAGACAGCCTGCAGGCAATCAGTCACGGTGAAGTCATTCCTGCATTGTCAGTGTGGATGCAGGTGTCCCAGATGCCAATAGGGTGTCATTGTGACTGTGATGTCAGGTATTAATCTGGTCTGACGGTCACAGACTTGGCACGGATGCTGCAATCACTTTCTGCCTCATGACAGGACGGAACCTATTTCAAATATTAAGCAGACTTTGGGACAAATGAACACATTCCAGCAGCCCAAGTAACTCAATCTAGAACCAAGGGGGATACAGAGTTATTTTTTTCTCTCTTATTTTGTGGTTATAATGGATGTGCATTGATCGCACTAAAAGCTGTTGAACACGCAATGGCACACTTTTTAGTAGCAATTCTCGAAGGTACATTCATGTGCCATTAAATGCATGGCAGTCATATGAATAAAGTCAATGGTCCATATTTCCAAAGAGTTTATTCCAGTCTTTCATGAGAAAGGAGTTCATCGAAGACTGGAATAAGATTCCAGTAATTACAAATCAATGGTCCTGTTTTGAAGCAACCTCTTTTGGGTCGGGGGATTAATCACAGCTTCTAGACAGCTTGTCATTGCATGTACAGGACAAGAATTTCGCACAAGCCTGGGGAATAACTCTTGACACTCTTAACAGATGTGTTTCAGCTGCTTGACACTACAATACCAACCTCTTCAACTCCATCTAGAAATACTTCATGGATTCAGAACTGGGGATAGGCTAGGTTATGAACCTTTTTGTTTCCACATCAGTAAAACATTGAATTAAAATCCATATTTAATGCCTGCTAGTCTGGGGAATAATACTCAAAATATTAGATGGTGTCAATACCATAAACGTATCATTGTATGTGGTTTGTATTTTTATTGCTGCATAATGGTTCATTAATGTCTTTTTTTTTTAATTAATAAATGTAATGATTCTGATTTATTAACTTTATTTTGAATTAGTAAGCTGTCAGTCAAAAATGGAGAGACCTGTGTCTGTGACATCTTTTAATTAATATAATAAAACAAATAGAGAAACAAGTTTTGTATCTCATGAAAATGCCTTTAAAAAATCAAATGTTAGCTGGTACTGCTTTTTCTAAACTTGTGCTTTAGGATACAAAAAAAAAATCAATTTTGCCAAACGTAACCCTTATCTCCTTCTTAAATGTAACCCCCATCCCCCCCCCCCCCTTTAAGATATGTTATAAACCTTATACTGCAGGTCTAAATCCCATATACACTTGATAGAGCAAATGCTTATACTTGTTTATGTTTTTTATGTTCTGAGATACTTAATGCAAGAGGGAGAGAAAATAATAGATTCTCAGACTTCTGCTCTTTGTAATAATGAAAATAAAAGATGATTTAAAAAGAGGCTTTTTGAAAGACCCTTAAGGGAAAACATAGAATAAAGTAAACTACTGTGAAGATCAAAACTCATTTTTCATATTGTATAGGATAAAATGGCAGACCAATAAATCACAAAAGCAGACTTCTTTTGTAGACCCATGATGGCATTTAGCTCAACAGGGTACATATCAAAAATAAAATAAATCAAAACCATTGTTCCTCTTGGTATGCCCAATCTCCTTTCCAAAGATCCCATGTTTTTGACCTACAATCATTTTATTTCTGTATTTCTAAGTGAGATTTATAGCGGGGCATTATTGTTCGGTGTACAGTCCAGTTTATCTTGCTGTCAGTGTGATATTGTAGCGAAGCGTGAGACCAGCTGCAGCCATAGAGCAGTGAGATCACAGGCGATATGCTCCACAGATCAGGGGAATATTAATTTCACACAAACTGATGCTAAATAATTGGCCATCTGCCCCCTATCCATAACCAGATTAATTTGCATGTTAACTATCAGTATATTTTTTACTAGTCATATATTACAATAAGCACCTGTCGCGGCACACCATCCTTTAGTTATTGGAAGTGATAAATGCCCTTCACATAATCAGAACGTGCTAAATATGTTAGGAGCTCAACGGCTCCCATGTCCCTTTTATCTCTGAGAATAAAATAGATTAACCCTCCTTGAAGTCATAACTAATCATTGCTCCCAAGAGCTAGCACTGACAGATCCGCAAGTCCTAAACCCAACCAAGAGCACAAAAAAGCGTATTTAACATTCCATAAATTTGTAACCTTTTAGGGTATATTGTGTTATGTTAGAGCTTACCGAACTGTGAGAAATATTCACCAAAACCAGGTTTATTTTAAAAAGCAACTATATCCATAACACACACACACACACTGCAAATGGAAGTAAAAGTAAGCAGCAGGTAGCAGGTTGCTGGTATTACATTGTGGTTATTTTGGTGTTGCTTATCTTGACTCTTGGGTGTTTGTTTAGTAATAGATACAGTATACAATACTAACTTAGTATAACCACTATAAACTCTACTAAGGTTAGTAGATACAGAATATGTCCCTTAATAGTCACTCTCTAAATTAATGATTATGTGCAAAAATGTTTTAAAATGTCAGGGGATCATAAGTGGGCTTATAAATCAAATAGAAATGCTATATCATGCAGATTTCTAAAAATAGAAAGCGAAGGAAAGCGAAAGTGAAGGCTTACACTTGCATGCATTCGTTAGTAGACAGATGCTGTCCAACTTTTTGCATGGTTAACAATGTTCTGCACGTCAGTAAGTTTACCACTTCAGAGGCCCTCTTTACTATGTCGTTGCTATTAATTTCAATTGCATTGCAAATTGCTTGAGATTCTGTTGCAACACCACCGATTTTAATATATGTTCAATAACTTAACTCTTACTGAGGTAAAAAAAAAAGTCAAAGTTTACAGTTAAATGCTTAGCCTTACAGGACGTAATTACTGTGGGTGGGGAAACCTGCTTCTTTTAAATATCAAATCAAATTAATATGATTGGTGTGTCTCTTTTGAAGAAGCAAGATGGTTAACACAAGCTATAAAACACATCCATTTTCTCACTTCATTCACCATAAGCCTCTGGCGTGAATGGAAGCAATTTAAAACAGAAAACATCTGAGCAATTTGTTAAAAGCATAACAGATGACAGGAATAGACACCAAAAAGCAGTTCAAAAAAGCACTAGTCTGAACACATAAAAGGAGAATTAGGGCAAGTAATTAGGTTTCAGTCTCTCATTGGAGTTTGAGTCTATGGCTAAAGGTTTTGCATCATTCTACAGAATTAACTAATTTTGCTTCATAAAGTTGAATGAAACCTGCTGAATAATGTTATGTTAACATACTGAATTGCAAACCGCTTTGTAGTTTTGAATACACTTAATAAAAAACTGACAACAATTGAAAGATGTGACATTTCGAAATCTAACATGAAATACTGAACTACTGTTATGGCTTCCAGTAGACTTGCACAATATCAGTTTGTAGTTTCTTTGATTACATGATGTGAAATAAAAGATCTAAATTATGTTCAAATAGTTTTGTTTTTTTTAAGTATGTCTCAATCATACAATTCTTGGTGATGCAAAACTTTTGACCACAGCTGTACATTCCCTTTTGGCTGTGGATGTAAAAATGGGCAGTTGCCACATTGTTGCCCTTAAATGTAACCCAAAAGAAAAATGGTTGAATGATTTCCATTTGTATGAATATGAGACTCTTCTTCCTGTTAAACATTCCTAGGTGGATAGGGGTCGATAAGGGAAGAGATAATTACCATGGCAGTATCCTGCCATTTTGAAGATAAAGGTCGAAAACTAGAAAGAGAGAAGGTCACATGTGACAGTGCTGGCTTCTAGAGATTCCTGGCTCACAGGAGGAGATTGCCGCTAGCCTGAATAGTTATAGGAGACGGGAACAGTTGGGAATCACCTCCCAAAAGCAACTGTATACAAAGAACAACCCCTGCCTGTGCAACGCCACAGTCATAGTTTCTCATTCAAAGTCACTGGACTCTGACAGAAAAAGAGAATAGTAACAATGTAGTTAATGGACAGCACAGCATGTGGTGCTGCACAGCTCAGATCATCATCGAAATATGCTACTCAAGCCACCATAATGTAAAACTATGCATGCGATTGAAAGGACCACTGGTATCTTTCCCTAAGAATACTGACAAAGAACACCATAATGAAGAGAGTAATGGGGGGAACCATTGACTGATGATGAAAATACTCTTCTTATATATACTAGTTATCGTCTTATCAGCAAGACATTTTTTTTCCCATGTAACTGCCCAAATGAGAAAGGGTATCTTATGTTTTCAATGGAGACAATGGCTTCTACTCTGTTTTACTGACAAAACAAGGTCGCACAGTAAATCAGTATCAGATATGAATACATTGATTCCTTGCCTTAAGCTACAACTATAAGGTCACTCTGTCAGCAACCACTTCTAGAAATGGAAGTTTTGTATTACAGTAAGTAGAGTAAGTGACAGTGACCAGGGAGGGCTACAGGCAACCTTCTAGTTCAGGCTATTGTTTCAGCCATATCTTTAGTTATTAAACTGAACCAATTAATCCAATGACCCTGTTGCTAAATCATTTACCAATAACCAATAATCAAATAACTCCCTAAAAAAAAAAAAAAAAAAAATCAAACAGCAAAACCAAATCAACATTTTTAAATTGTTAAACAATATCAGATAGTAACATATTGTGTAATAAGAAATTCTGGGTAACGCTTTATATTATGTGGCACAAATTAATATAAATAGATATGCAATTGCATATTCAATTAATGTTAAATTAATATTTAATAAATATGCAATAGCTGGTTTCTTGCTAAATGTTAACCAAATGTCGATTGAAAATGTCCATTTATATTACCTTTTGTTACCTTTGAAAACATGTAATAATTTCCCATTGTTTACATGTTTTTAATTGAAAATACAGTTAATCTGACTTAAATGTTTATGGAAAGTAACAAGGAATAATTGAACGTACATTTAATATCAATTGCATATCTATTAAATATTAATTTAACATTAATTTAATATGCAATTGCATATCTATTTAATATTATTTATGCCACACAATATGTTACCATATTCTGTCCAGGAAATACAACATAAAGACCCAAGACTTCTTTCATTTATTTATGTATTTATTTTACAATGCTTTACATTTTTCACAAATATTTTTTTTTAAGCAGTGCTAAACCTAAATAGCACAAGCCACAAGACCAAGGATGGATTTTGAATCTCGTTAAGAGGTATTCTTATAAAAGTAATCTTTACTGTACATTGTTATTAGTGTACATTTACTTTATGAAAAGGACCATAACATTTTAACTTTTAAAAACAGTTAATCTATTGAAGCATGTTAAACAAATTGATCGATATTTGCCTGTCAAGCTCAAGAATGGAGAAAAAAGCCCTGACAGTAATTGTTACACACATCCACACCAACAGAGGGCAGACAAGTATCATCAATGATCAAGTTAATGCTGTTCCTCAGAGTTAAGCAACTGTTGACTGTCTCCTAGACTTGCAAGACTAACCACCCAATTCCCTTTGGTATTATTTATATACTTTAAAACACAACACAATATTCATTAAACTACAGTTATAATACTTTTTTATAAGCCATTCCTAAATTGCAAACTGTATCCTGTTGTAGGATTAGGATTCAGTAATTTACAGTACATGTGTAATAAATATAACCTTAATAGTTTTAAAACCGTTTAATGTCATTTTTTATTTATGTATATATTCAGCAGACACCTTTATCCAAGGCAACTTACAAATGTTACAGGGCAATACAAGGTTACAATGCAAAACAATATTTAAATACCTTATACTTTACAGCAAGTGCAAATTATACTACTAAAATACAGTATAAAATGAGATGCAACAAGTTAGGATTAAAACAATTTATATATACAACACAATAGTTGTGCAATAGTGCTTCAGCTGAAAATCCAGTAACATGGTGCTTAGGTCAGTACAGTACATAGTAGGAGGAGAAGATCAAGAGATCTACAAGTGGAGCCTAAACAGGTGACTCTTGAGGAGGCGGTGGAAGGCAGTGAGTGATGGAGCAGTCCTGAAGTTCTCCGGTAGCTGGTTCCACGACAGGAGGGCTAGAGAAGAGAGGGAGCGGGCATGGAAGGATGGAGAGTGAAGGGAAAGCATGACTAGTTAGCCTCTAGAGGAGTGGAGGGTGAGAGGGGGTGCCGGGAGACACAAGGGATTGGAGGTAGGGGCCAGTGTGGTGAAGAGAGCATTAGGCAAGGCCAAAGGTCCTGAATTGAATGCAAGCAGAGATCGGTAGCCAGTGGATAGTGCGAAGCAGATGGGTAGCATGAGAGTAACGAGGTTGGGAGATACAATTGACCAAATGGACTGTGTGATTCAATAACACAATCTAAGCGCCTCTTAAATTAAAACTAAAGAATATCTTGGCGATATTGTTGAAAATAATTAGCAGGTCATATTATGGCATGGTAAAAATTGTTCTGTGGTCTTGGAAACACACACAGGCAATTATATAAAAACACAGTGTCTGGAATGCATCTTTTAATGAAGGAGAACATTTGTAAATGTGTTTGGTTTGCTCTAGAATGTAGAAAATGTATAACATGCTTGTTTATATCTAGACATGTTGTCACCCACTGCCTTCATGCCTTTCTTTGCTATTTGTGCTAGTGTAAGAGATTTGGTACCCTTTAGTTTATCTGCCTAAAACATATTGGGTAGTAGACCCCAGCAGGTCAAGACACAGTCAATATTATCTGTTGTATTTAGAAGGGGTGACTTCTTTGATCCAAGAAGAAGGCTGACTAAGCCGATAGAGTAGAGAAATAGACCTTTAGTTGTACAATCATATCCTTTAGTGAAGTATTAAAGCAATGAAAGGGTTGATTTTGTGAGAGGAAAGTGTCTTTTTTTTTCTGGTCTGGATCCTTATTGCCATAAATACAAAACCAATAGTGGTATTCAAATAAATGCATTTTAGGCCTGCACATACAGTACTGTTAAAATAACAGTATTTGGCAGCATATTAATTATTTTATTTTTTCAAATTTATGTCATTTCTGCACAGTACTGTAGTTCCTAAAAATAAAAAAAAAACTATATGTTCGCAAGTCAGTTGGTTCATGTAAGTAACATTTCTCAATTCAGTAGAACAAATAAGTATCTTAAGCAATTTTCCTTTTTGTCTGTACAAAAAGATAGCTCCCCGAATGCTTACATCCGGGTTTTTTTTTTAAAATGACCCGCATGGAAATGGAAAGATGTGTTCAGAGGTGACAGGCAGGTAAGGAGCACATTAAAATAGCGGCAGGGGTTTCCATAGCAACAGAAGAAGGAAAAGGGGGTTGGTTGGGCCAGGCAGTCTTCGCCAATGTATGATTCATTCAGAAGTGACCAGATAACATGGGCTGAAGGGACATGCAAGGAAGGAGAAACAATTATTTAGAAAACACTTTTATTTCAAATGTTAAAACATCACCATTAAATAAGGAAGTAACAACAACAATAATACTAGAAAGCGGTTCTATTATTGGAAGGAGGGAAAGGATTAAGAATGAAAGCATTCACATTTAAAACCTGCAGTGGTTACCCACAGAGTGATTATACACTGAACTGCTTTTAAATGTGTACATTGATTGAAGCTCTCAAAGGTAAAGCAACAGCTTTTCTGTATTTTATTCTATTCCTAAATACTTTTCACTTCAGACAGTTTAATTTGAGTAAATGTTATTTCAAAGTCATTCATGCTATAATATTAATTAGAATGCCAATTTAGTGATTATCCATAATGGAACTGAAAGTTTACAAAATGTCCATAAAAATTCTAAATGTGTTTCCATAGTATAATTCACGGGGTGGGAGCAAAACACTTCACAAGGGAGATAGGGGTGAGTAGGCTTTAAATAGGTAGTAGATGATGATTGACAGGAGCAGAACATTAGAGCTCTAGCTCCCGCCCCCCGAACCTCACCTAAAGGTTAACGTAAATAAAATGAAGTTTTTTTTTTTATTAACAGTAATTTATTTAGCAATGACAAACACATCTTGCATATTAACAATGTTCAAGGTGGAGAGCAAAAGCAAACAAGCAGCAGTGATTTATGAGTTCAAAGCATAACTGACTTTGACTTCTTTTCTTTACCCATTTATTGTGGATTTGGCTTGATGTCATCACATAAATAAGAGAACAGACAGATACTTTATGGTTCATGATCCACACTTCGAAAACCCTTGCACTAGAAGATCTTACCAATTTCATAATGTGGTTTGAACTTAGCAAGAGTTTCTTACACAAGTACAAGAAAAACAAGTTCTAAACTGTAGTTGCAGGGAGTATACAGTTCCGGAACGAGCAGCCAAGTGGACGTGTTCTGGAAAATTTAGTTAGTGTAAACGTTACTGAATGTGTTCCGGGACACGTCCTCTGATCCTCTTAAAATTCTCACAGCCTGAATATTTGCTAGGGTAACAGCACTGAGGACATGTTCTGGAATGGTTCGAAAAAATTCGAACCATTGCACTGCATGGAAGCCATTTACATCATCAACATGTTGCCTTCCTGTGATGCGTATTCAGTAAATAATATATAATATTATCACTGTGTTATACATTACATGAACAAGTAAAAGTAAACTAAGATTAAATATGCGTTGCTTTCTGTATCTTTCCGAAATCTTCTGTAATCCTCTTCATCAACGTTTACCGCAAGCACTGAAGAAGGTAGTATTTTCAAATGATGGCATTTGATGATGTCGTCATTACACCATAGTGTCAGATGTCTTTACCTTACAAAGTGCACATGCTCTTTCGGAGTCCTTTTTAAACGATTCCGGAACGTAAGTGTAAACACAGCCCTTGTACCTAATCGGAGACAGTCATTGATTGCAGATCTAAGGTGCTGAATGTAACCGCAAAAGCATTCAACAACACCATGCTATTATTCATAATCTTTCTTCCCCTGGGCTGTTATCCATTTACTGTACAATACCTGTGAATTGGTCAAGTGAATACTGAAACTATTCATTTATTTTAAATGAGTTTGAGTTATCTTTTTTTTTTAATTTAGAGTGCCCTATTAATGTTCCCCAGTTTTTAATGTCCAATTATGTCCCTTCCCTTCAGCAACTCCCCACAACAGCTCAGGAGATTCGAAGGTCAGTGGACGTCCTGTGATCTCACCTCCTCTTTACACCCAGGAGCTCAGCCCATCTAGGCAATCTATTATCCCCTGGTGGACAAAGCCAGCCCTGCAGGTGTCCGCTTAAGCTCTCTTTGCCTCCCTAACCCGCTGGAGCACCAGAGTGAATATGAAGCTCTCTGTGGAATAATCTTCCTCCCCTGACTTTATGACACCCTATGCAGTCGTGCCTTTACTAGATGAGCCACTTGGGGACTCTTTAAATTAGCATTTTAAGTTTCAATATTTTAGATTAAAAGTAATGGACCCTAGAATATATAATTGATACAGCCAGTTAACTGCATTTTATCCTGAATTAGGTTGAAATTTTAACATGATTAAAACCAGCTGTTTCTGTTCCTCAGATATTTATTAACTGAGTTATTTATTCATTTGTTTTAAATTTGACACCCGGGCGCTCGCCATTGAGATGAATCATCTTGTTTAGAAGGCAGACATGGTTGTGGAAACACAAGCAGCTGCAATAAAAACAAACACATATTACTGTATATAATGCTAGCCAACCTGGCACATACCTGTAGCAACATATAACCATAGTCATTGAGGGCACTGTGTTCATTGAAGTTACATGTATAAAAAATGCTGAAATGTAAAGTGATAAGCATCACTACTGCGTATATTCTGTGTAGAGTATTCTGTGTGAAGACTAATTAGATTTGTTTATAGTTAACCTCGCCCAACAGAAAGGAAACGTACACCAGTACAGCTGTGGTTTTATTTGAAAGGAGACTCAACATTGTTGATTCAATTGCTAAGTCACAACCTGGTAAAAAAAAAAAACATTTTTCACCATTACAGGACTTTTCTCGCGTACCCCCTGATGAGAGCTTGCGTATACCCCAGTTTGAAAACCACTGTGTTAAGGTGATTATGCAGCTCCTGGAAATTTAAGAGACTAGGGTGGGTGCCTTGGCTGCATTCTGTGACCAAGAATAGCATCCAAAAGATTGTTTTGTGCTGACAAATGTTTACATGTGCAGCACTGGAATGTGTGTTTAGTTAGCAAATAGATGAAAGACATTTTCTTTCACCAGTAGTTTTTAATGACTTGGAGAGCTAGTGAACAAGAGTCGTGTTAACAATAAAGAAAGTGGTGCCCAAGAGAGACACAGCAGAGCACAGACACAATTGCACTGAATGTGATTACATCACACAGGAAAGGGCTGCCCATTGAGCATTCCAGAATCATTTGTTTTTGAGACTTTATTACTGTAGTACCAGCATGCTGATTTTGCAGTTAGTAGTTGATCATATGAAATGTTGTGAATGACGTAATTGTGTCTGCCAGTAATCTTTAACTTTTAAGTTCTATTGAAAACATTCTGTTTTAGACTCTGAGCTAGAACACCACTTAGAGGCCATTTAGAATGTACTGCTAGAAATTTAAGTAAGCAATAAAGCACAACAGGGTGTGGGATATACTCTAATATCCACACGCCCCGGGTGCGTTATAAGGCACGAGGCAAAGCCGAGTGGCTTCAACCGCCAGGGGCATGTGGATATTAGAGTATATCCCACACCCTGAAGTGCCTTATTGCACTTATAAAATGGGTCAACTAACTAAAAAAAAAACCCAAAAAAACATGTTTTAATTAACAAAAAAGTAATTTTTTATTAAATATCCTTCCACTTCTGACCTAAAAAATAGTCCCTTAAAAATTAAAAAATACTTTAATTAAAAAAATTATTATTATTATTATTATTATTATTATTATTATTATTATTATTATTATTATTATTTATTTATCTATTTATTTATTTATTTTTTAATAAGCATTGAACTGATTAAAAACAAGAAGCATTATAGATGTTAAACACTTGAACACTGACATTGAAATTGCAGCTTTGAAGATTTACAGGTCCTTTTTTAGATGTTCTTTCTGAACAGTAGGTGGCGCTGCAGCAAGCGATTTCGAGCAACATGGTGTTTGATTCTTTGTTGTCCTTGTCGTTGTCTGAGGAAGTGCAGCTGGACAATCACACAGACCTTCTTTGCCACGTCTGGCGATATTTAGTTGCACATCAAAACAAACCTTTCTCACAAGACCTGGGGCAGTGTCGGGGAAGATTATTATTATTATTTTTTTAATCATCCTTTGTCATCTGGGAGTAGTGACAGGAGATATCCATGCAGTTTTTCACCACTTGAAAGTGTTGGTATCCGATTCAGACTCATCCAAAATCTCATCTAGTTTGGTTTCCCAAAAGATCCAAATTGATATACACTCGTCAGTCATCTTTATTGCAAATTTAAATATGGCTACAGTTTTTTTTTCAAAATTATATATTAAATATGTTTAGTCATGTTTATTAATATAAATTTAAATATGGCTACCTTTTTTTAAATTCTAGTGGCGTATGGATATCTACAAGTGATTCGCCCCTTTAAAAAAAAGTTTCAACCTTGGGAATGTGCTGTAATATTCACACACCCCATGTGACATGTTTTGACCAATCAGGATAGAGTATTTAAAAGACCCATTTTATAAGGAGGAGGTAACCCATACTTAGGCCTTGGAGTTTTCGGTTTTAACCGATAATAATCGGGGGAAAAAAACACTCCCAAAGACCTTTTTAGAAAATTATTCTTTTATTTTTTTAAATGGATAAACCTGGATTTTGGAAATATATTCTTTAATAATGTCAACCATTCAATTTGTGTAAAATATTACATATTAATACAACAACATCAGTACTATGATTAATATAATAATAATTATAATAAATACATATTTACTGTTAAAAGGCTAATAATTGAGTAAATAATTGAGCTTTGCAGTAAGCAGTAGTGTATTATTTGTGTTTGCCTTCTAATTGTTTGTATAAAGTGATTGAAGGGTCTTGTATTCAATAAGCTTTATTGACAAACCAGGAAGTGAGTTGAGTTGAGAGGTTGGTAAGCAATGTGTACCTGTGTGAGCTGCAGTAATACAACTCTAACATTGGAATCTGTCTGCATCCAGCTGAATTATAATATAGTTATTTCTTCATCACATCCGAACCCCAACATTGCAGTGTTCTAGATACGCGGGGGTGAGTAAAACGAAATACTTATCACAATTCTCGCATCCAGAGTTCTAAATTACCTGAATCCTGTAAATGTGGACATCCTCACTTCAACACAGTAAGTAAATACCACGGTATTGGTAAAACGTACATGCAATTTATTATACAAACTGAAAATGGATGCGATTGAGTGGTATTTATTTTTAATAACAGAAAAGAACCGATTTTGCTAAATAATAATAATAACCACAAAAAAACCCATAACTCAACAAAAAATAAAACCCGAAGAATTCAAGCCCTACCCATACTGTTTGACCCATGCAGAGTGATGTTGTAGTAACAAGATTTCAAGGGGAGAGAAAGGTTGTGCCGCTATGGCTAAAATAGCCTTTCCCGAATGTAAACTAGGCTAGGTTGCATTACATTTTTTTAATGCTTAATATACACTTTATTATAAAAGTAGTACTTCAAATCCCACCTCAGCCACTGACTCATTGTGTGACCCTGAGCATGTCACTTCACCTCCTTGTGTTCCGTCTTTCGGGTGAGACGTAGTTGTAAGTGACTCTGCAGCTGATGCATAGTTCACACACCCTAAGTCGCCTTGGATAAAGGCGTCTGCTAAATAAACAAATAATAACATATCTGTAAAACTTAATTTGTCTCATTAGTGGTTTTCTCCAAACTTCTTGGTAATCCTTAACCTACCTAACATGGTTTTAGACAATGTCTTTCCACCAATTCACAATTAAAATACTCTTGACCAAAACTGCCAAGCCACTTTTTGCTTGTATAAGCTATGCTTGCTTGTTGTATAATCACTTACCCCCTAGTGCTATTTAAAATGATGTGTCTGTGTATGGTCCTTGAAAGAAGGGCAAATGAAAATAAATATTGCAGTCTGTGGCACTGTCATCACTCTGCATACTAAAACAAATAAAGGCCCATCTGTAGTTCATTACTCAAGTCAAACATTCAGGTTTTTGAATTGGAAAGTATGAACCAATGATTAATAAATCAGTAGGACGCTGAATGAGCGTTGCTGTTTCTAAATGATGGATACATTATTGCAAGAAACCATCAAAAAGGTGAACTGTCATTTGAATGACCTCTCAGAGCAAAACAGAATATTTTGATTTCAACACTTTTAAAAAATGTAACCACCAAAGCATCAGTGGATCTTAATACCCTCACCCATTCCAAACCCTGTTGTGCCACAGACCTCTTTCTACAAACTATTGTATCTGGAATTAGGTAATGCTATTAAAAGGGGTCATGACATTTCCCTTGATGTCTGTATTTTGATCTGCCACTGTTTAGATCCTGAAAATAGATCATTTATTTAAGTGAAAGTAATTCTTTAAAACTAGGTGTGACTAAATTATAAAATTGTAAATAAAAATAACGATAATGATAATACAGTAATCCGTCGCATATCCGACTGTGGTGGGACCAGAGTAAGAGCGGATATGTAAAAAGTTGGATGAATGAATCCTGTTTTAAATACTATTATATACAGCTGTAACACTATATTCACACAATTGTTTTGAGATTCAGCTTTTATTAGGGAGCTCCCCTAAGTCCCTTGTTTAGAAAGATACAGGGTATTAATGCTTGACAGAGTAGCTGTCTGCCATGTGGGTGCATGCATTCACTGCTGAGTGACAGGCAGGAGATCGAGACGGAGGTTGAAGTTGATGCACCCTGCAGACAAACAGGATTTATTTACATATCAACACACTGAACAGCTCCCGTGACACTACCAGCAAAGGAGGCTGTGTGGTCCTTTAAAGAAAAGGGCTTATAACCAGGAGGTCCCCAGTTCAAATCCCGGCTCACTCACTGACTCATTGTGTGACACTGAGCAAGTCACGTAACCTCCTTGTGTTCCATCTTTCGGGTGAGACATTGTTGTAAGTGACTCTGCAGCTTATGCATAGTTCACACACCCTAGTCTCTGTAATAATAACATACAACACAGTGTATGAAAGCTTTGGTTGGATCTACAATATCTGAACTAATCATCTTTGTTCAACAATAAATTAAGGTTGCTGAAGATATGCTGAAGTTATTTTTTAATAATCTTCAAATTCTGTAACAGCAGCCAAGGTTGTAGGTTTAAAATGACCAAGTTTAAAATGACCAAGTTTTTTGGAGCCTGTAAGCTGTCAGAATGTACCCCAGACCCGCCATGGTGGGTAGTCTCCTAAATAAGCAATTATATCAAGGAGCTACAAATCCAGCTCACACAGCCCTGTGGTTTATAATCAAACTGCTCATCCAGAACGTACTGTAGTTGCACATTTCTCTTAAAGGGTCATCACACAGTAGGAAACTGGATTTGATTTGCAGTTCCAGAGGTTACAGATTCAAACTGAGCAACACAGTTACATGATTGCGTTATTGGGAGTATTTGATTTAAATACATGAAAGTAGCCTAGAAATTCTACCTTCCGTGGCCAGGCAAAAATGAAATGGAAGCAATATTATTTATAGGGTTTGAATTTTTCAGTTTTTATTTTTTGCTGAGTTCAGGGGAGTTTTTTTTGGTTTTTATTATTATTTGGTATAATAATGGTCAGAATGTTGGATTGGTAAGAGAATTCTTGCAGTATAACCGATTCAGTTGTGTGGCAGCAACAGATACAATTCTGAAATGTAACTGTGTGACTAGAATAAGAACACAAAAAAAAAAAAAAAAAAGATTTGGGCTAAAGTGCCAAGAATACCTGTTCAAATTTTGTTTGGAGTTAATGTGCACCATGCAAAGGTGAGAGTTCTGACTGTTATATGAGAATTCTTTACAGGCTTTGATCAACCGTTATTCTTCACCGAAACAGACATGAACACTCTAGGGACAGTGCATATGCTATGTAATTTCAGGACTGACAACCGTCATTTTCTCAATTGCTTTCTAAAACTGAAGCGACTGAATGTCTAAACTAACCAATCACTGTTTCAGTAGAAACCAGTTAAACAAGAAGAGGACAATATTTTTTTTTCTCTTTTAAAAAAAAAAAAAAAATGCATTCACCATGCCATGTCAGATTGTAATCTACCCTAATGACCTTTCCTTTCTAATCAGTACATCTGTTTTATTTTCTCTTCATTTCTATAGACCTGTGTTCACAACAGCAGGCTGCTAAGAAAAATGTCAAGTTCTGAAGGTCATGTTTACATTTTTATATCGGAAACTGCCTTAACTCTTGGATTAGAGACAGGAGCATGTTCCATTATTGGCATAAGGTCCTCATTTAGAGAATGTTTATATGTGCCAATCATATCATTCATTCGGACAAAAAGAAAATGCAAACAATGCTTCTAACAAGGGAGATTTTTTAGCTGTGCAGTTGAAAAGAAATGTGTACTTCTATATTGAAGGTGAAACTATTGATTGGCTTTCTTTTATACCAAACGGCCTGTATTGAGTGAGCTCTTCATAAACGTGTTTGCACAGATTTGGCGGCTCATTTTACAAGGCAACAGCCTTGCTGCAGTCATCAGTAAATCATTCTTCAAGCCTCCTGAGTATTACAGTTCTTGTTTGCTCTGGATGCTTGCCACATTTTCAGATCATTACATCATCTGGATATATCACCAGTCCACCGCGATAACGTCAAATTAACAATATACTCACACTCGAACTTTCATCAGTATGTAGTACGTTTCTCAACTGCTCTTACACATCCTTTAGAGAACCAAGCAAGTAATGCTGATACCCAGATAATGGAAAATCAATGTGGTTCTACTGCTTGGAAAAGTGGGTTGAGGAATAATTACAGGGCTAAAAAGTGTGCTTATCTTCTGTCTATTTCCTCATTCCAGTGTAATGATTTCTAAAAAGCAGATAATACACAATAGATCTAGTCAGCATAATCTATTTAGAACCTGGCATCAGCTGTTAAACTAGAAAACAAAATTGTCGACTTGATGAGCTGTATATTCAGAGCATTCTTTTTTTAAAAATTCAATAAACAGATGTAACCACACTCTACAGCTATGGCTAAAGGTTTTGCATCACCCTATAAAATTAACTAAATTTGCATCATAATGTCAAATGAAACCTGCTGAATATTGTTACGTTAACATATTGATACGTAAAAATATGTATATCAATTTTGCTGCACAGCTTGTCTGCCTCCCCTCCTGTCTCCCCTAAAACCTCCACTAACAACTACATCTCCCAGAATGCAATGTCTGGCTATCCCTGTCGTCTTTACAGCCAATCACAGTAAGAATAAGAAAGATTTGACGCTACACAGGTTGAAACGTAAACACCCCAATCCATCTACAAATCCAACTGGAACCATCGTCAGAGGCAACCGCTACAAAAAGGTGCCTATGATGTAAATTGTTTTATAACATATTAATGCATTTCCTTATTTTATTTATCTGTATGGCTTTATATTGAATTTTAACATGTTCACTGAGTTTAAGAATGTAATGTTAAATAAAGGTTACGTAATTCATTTGCAGACAATAGTTGGTTTAGGCACATGCAGACCATGCAATTGCATGGGGCCCCGAGGCAGCCAAGGACCCCCTGTTGTATTGGCTCAGTTACTATAAAAAAAACATATATTCACCTCAAGTCGGCACCAGAATGAATGACTTATTAACCATTTTACCATTCTTTTTATCTGTACGCCACAAGCCATAAACAGAAAAAAACACAACATGTCAGATGTGCGCAAGTTTATGTCAGTATGTGCCGTGTAATCATGTAACCCACGATTTAAGATAAAAATGGCAAGACATTTTAAAATTAACTAATTTCGACACACTACAAAGTTTGCTTGCACGTGCCGTCAGTGCTGTAAACGTGAAGGTCTGGAACCAACTCCCCAGTAATGTTGTTGAAGCTGACACCCTGGGGTCCTTCAAGAAGCTGCTTGATGAGATTCTGGGATCCATAAGCTACTAAAAACCAAACGAGCAAGATGGGCCGAATGGCCGCCTCTCGTTTGCACACTTTCTTATGTTGTTCTTCTTCTTCTTCTTCTTCTTCTTCTTCTTCTTCTTCTTCTTCTTCTTATGTATAGGCGTCTCACACGCATAGGGCTGTGTACTTGAATGAACCTGGAAACAAATTAAAATAAATGCGTTTCCAGCCAATGTATCCTCTTGCTATGCTCGACTACATCTAAGGGAAATTTGTTGGACCTGTATCCTGACCTCAGTATTGTCTTGCATCTGTTTTTAACTACCTGTCATGTCAGGGGAGAGAAGCTTTTCATACCTGAGCATGAAATTGATCAAAAACTACAAAAATCTACTTTCTACAATGTCGCAAAACAATGTGCACCAGATTTGCCGAAAACTGGATTATTCAGCTAGAATTGCAGACTTTGCAACTGCAAATCACAAAAGGTTAATTTCTAACTGTCTTTGAGTGATTTTTTAATTTTTTTTTTTTTGCGATTGCTGTAGTAAAATGCAATACAAATAGTCGTTGTTGTCCTGTTTGAAAGTCATGGTATACCGTAGTACTGGTAATAGAATAGGGACCCTGGAATCAAGTTTTACATGGGGACACCGCGGGGCAAACGCTGCCGCTGTTTGCAGAGTCAGTGTGATACCTCGAAAAAAATACGCTGAGCCGATAAAGAACCCTGTAGAACACAGGCATGGGTGTACAGTAGTTGAAAGTAACATTATATTTTAAATGGAAGGCTCTTTTTTAATGCCTACCCCATTACCATTAAAGATTATACAGTATTTATCGAGATTACTCATGACTTCAAGGTAATGTTGCATTTTACCCCCTGAAAATACTGTATCGACCCAGGGACTGTTCTGTGTCTGCTGGACTTTTATGTTGTCCCGTTTGTTTGTCTTGTTTGCCTTGTCCTGTGTACGTGTTACATGTATTGTCAAGGGGCCACCACGCCACCTAGAATGGGAGAAAAGCAGGGATAGACCTGGATGGTCAGTCTGGGTGTGCGGGAGCAGCTGGGGGTTATAAGTACCGCCTGCTTGGAGTGAGAGGAGAGAAAGCTGAATGAAAGAGAGGTTAGAGTGGTACGGTTCAGGCGTGTAGCAGAGCCTAGCCGTGGAGCACTGGGGAAAGACAGCCTGTGAGATGGGGCCTGGGTAAGAGAGTGTGAGGGAACTGAGCCCGGTGAGAGACATAGAGGGAGAGATAGAGAGTGGGGGTTGAGGCGCGGAGCAGAGCCCTGGGGAAAGAGCCTGTGAGATGGGGTCTGTGGGAGACTGGAAGAGGAAGGGGCCTGGGAGAGAGTGAGAGTGGGGTAGAGTGAGTGAAGGAAGGAGTTAGGTTTTAATTGTTTGTGTGGCATGGCCTTGGCCTGAATAAGGACCACGTTAATTTCACCAATAAAATGGTTATTCATTGCACCCTGGCAATGTGTCTGTCTTCTGCTTTCTCCTTTGAGGGCACGGGTCATATCAATACATTGTACTGTCTCAGTGTTAAAATTATAGGGTGAGTTACTCCCAGACCCAAAACCTTATCTGGAGCGCTGTGCATACTGCTTTGTGGTTTTCCATATACTTAACAAAAAAAGGACACAAATTGAAAATGTTTAAATTTTGAATTCTAACAAGAAATACTGTACTAATATTATGGCTTCCGGTAGACTTGTGCGATATCATTTTGTTGTTTCTTTGATTCCATGACGTTAAATAAAAGATCTAAATTATCTTCATATCGTCTATTTCTTAAATTCTAAGTGATGCAAATCTTTTGCCCATAGCTGTACACAATAAGACATTAAAAGCATTATAATACATTATACTTAAATATTCACCTCATCATTTGGAGAGCTGTTTTTGATGTAATGACGTGTTAGTGAGATAATCAGATAACACAATAAAATAAACATTTTATATTATATGTCATATTTGATGCTGTTCTCCTATTCCTAAAGCTTATATCGATGAATATAAAAGTATTCAAAAATAAAAAATAATTTAAAATAATTTACTGGGTCCTGTACCCAAACCCCAATCTTCTTTTCAAAGATGTCCAGAGAGACTTTACAAGAAGCAACTTCAGCAAATGTACTCTTCAGTATTCTTCATGTCATTATAAAAGTACAATAATTGCAACAGAAGAATTACTTACAGTTGGGAAATAAGCCCTGCATGAAGTTCTACATCATGGGTGGGCAATACAGGTCCAACGTTTCCTATTTGTCATAGCATGTCTCATGGAAAAGTAAACTTAATGAGTTAATGAAGGAAACAAGTACAGTAATGTATATTTAAAATAATTTGACTTTGATTTAAACAACATTTTTAAATATAAATTTGGCAGAGATTTACCTTAGTGGTTTGCCACTATTTGAATCATTTAAAAAATATTTTCACTTGTTGCTTAGTGTGGTTTTAAAAAGTTCATGTATTACCATATAATTATCTGTGAATAGTTAGTAGGAGTAAAATAATTTAGATGGCAATCTGCATAATTATCAAAGTTAGGGAAGCAAGTGTCAATAATTTGCAACTTTTTTATTTTATTTTGTTTATTTAGCAGATGCCTTTATCCAAGGTGACTTACAGAGACTAGGGTGTGTGAACTATGCATCAGCTGCAGAGTTACTTACAATTACATCTCACCCAAAAGACAGAGCACAAGGAGGTTAAGAGACTTGCTCAGGGCCACACAATGAGTCAGTGGCTGAGGTGGGAGTTGAACCGGGGACCGTCTGGTTACAAGCCCTTTTCTTTAAACACTGGACCACACAGCCTCCTCTTGTTTATTGTTTATTTTTTAAATATTTGTACTACGAAGACACAACACTGGCAGGGATTATTTTAACAAAATGCGTGGCCTGCTCTGCTTTTACTTGAAATACACACAAGATTTAACTACTGATTGCTTTCTTTGTTTTGTAGTTAATTCACAAGGATAAAGTAAGGCCTTTCTTACGTCTGGGATATTTTAATACACTTTATATACACACACAACACTTGCAGAGGTTATAGCATTCTCCAATAATTACTATGTTCTAAGATTTTTTTTTAAATTTATCTTAGTGTTTAATGGTGCTGCTGACAGTGACTGAATTAGGCTTTTCAGTCTCCAGTAATCTGTGATTTACAGATGCAGTCAGAGCTATTTTGTTAAATAATCATTAATTATCCAACCACAGCCTTCCATCTTACTGTAAATTTAAATCAAGCGAAGAGGCACTTATGGCCCTCTTAACACTTGCTGTTATTATAGATTATATCAGTTCATTCAGGAAAAAAAAATATATATATAAATTGAAATGGTGTCTTTACAAAAGGGAAATAATGTTAAATATTTTGGCTAAATGGCCTTTCATGAAGCTTTCTCTAGCCACTAATGAGCCATTTCACCTTGAAAAGGCAGAACAAACCCATGAGTAATAAATAAGAAGAGATACAACAATGAATCGATTATTTATCACATTGTTTTTATTATGCAATTAAATATTTATTAATTGATTGGCCTGGAGTCTCAGGTAGCTCACTAGCCAGTAAACACATACTTTCCCTATAAGTCTATAAGTCTAATACCTTTTACAACTAGAAACATGTTACCCCTTTTTTTGAACACCCTGCTTATATAAAATCAATGCAGTAGGTCTACTGTGTTGGTTGCCCTTAAGGGCACACATGGAATCAAGATTTTTCTCCCTCATTGCGAATCTTTGTAAGATACATTTGTAATGAATAAATGAAAAGGTATCCATACACCGCGCCATTTCATCTATAAATGCTAGTTTGCAGCTGGTTCTGGCAACCAGTATGGTTGGTGTGTGAGCCTTGTAGACATGATGCTGCAGAACAAATTCAATCTTGGCAGCAAGCGACACAGCAGCAGTTAAACTAATTATACTAAGAGTGTTTCTTTTTGTGTGCTTGACTCACAGAGATAATTGTGACTTTAGTACAGAATATCTTTCCCCTTCTGTAATAAAGGTGACATTCTATCCAACAAAAAAATGTCAATTAGTGTAATTAACAGCAACATAATACGTATTCTATCCTATGTACACTAAGTTTTGTGCTTTTAAAAGTTAAAACTTCTGACTTGTCCAGAGCCTTCCTCTGTGTGTTTATAATGATTTAGTAGAAAACAAAACCGACAACTAACAATGGTGGAATTACATCTGGGTTTTTTTTTCCTGCACATGAAAATATAATTAAATTTGAGTTACCAAAAAAAACAACAACTATTGTATTACATATAAACATTTCTAAAGTATTTCCTTTGTATTATACATATAAAATATGTTCCACATACCTTTACAAATATATTTTAAATAAGCACTACAACAGTGTTATATATTTAGCTTATGTTGTTATCAATGCCTATCTCTAAAACAATTGAGCATAGATTTTCATATGTTTGGAAAGTTCTTCCTGCTAACAAAAAAGTTTTTGGTCATTGTACATTGTATACCAATGAGACCAGGTGCAAAATACTGGCTACTGAAAATCCCCAGATGTAACTTATTAACTGCTGAACAATATAGAGAAGGAATGGACACAATAGAACATGACCTAATTTAAAATGAATACAAACATCTATTCAAAGCACTATTGTATACACTCATGACTTTTTAAAAGTTGCATTCATTGAAAAAAAATGGTTTAAACAATAGCTCACTAATAGCTCACTAATTGCTAATAACAAGCATTTGTATCTGTTTTATACTGTAGGAGTTCACTAATTTGGTGTCCCCCTTGGTAAAAAGCAAACAAAGAAACAAAGAAACACACACACACACACTTGGTGATTAATCTTACATCCTGCACAGCTTCAATTTTTTAGATGTGAGCAACCACTACAGATTCTTTCTTTCCCAGTAGCACTTGCTGTATTTCAAAAGTGAAAATTATTTCAATGGGGGATGGCTGGGAATATATAAAATCATCTAAATTAATAATAAGATGGCCATAAATATGATATAAAAAGACACCACACCTTGCGATTTGTGTGTATGCAACAGACTGGGATCATAATTTGTGGAGGAGTATTCAATTAATTTAAATGTTATCAGATCAAAATGCCCCTGTTGTACTGTAGATCATTATTTATTTATTTATTTTTGTACAAGGTAATGCAAATGAACATCTCTACAGTGCCAGTGCACGAGTGTCTTCATGGCCTTTGAAAGTAAAGATTGAACAGCCATCTTTCACTGTGTATTAACTGAAAGCGTTATCAAGGCTTTTGAGGTCTAAATGGTTCCACAATCATTTGGCAAATTACTGTTAGTCTCATTATTTAATTTGATTATCTTCTTGTTTTTTGTTTTTTTCTTCTGGCTCACCTTGCTAAAACCAACACATGATGAAGTCACTTATTCAACACATGATGAAGTCACTTACTCTTATCTCCTTCTACTGTGTGTGTGTGTGTGAGTGTGTGTCTATATATATATATATATATATATATATATATATATATATATATATATATATACGGTCAAAGTTCATCAGCTTTCAAGATTTGTTGTGGTTTCTTACACTATGCCGCACACAAATAGAAACCACATAATACATATTACAAACTATATTTGTACCAATTACTTCCTTCAATTATATTTGAAGCCCTGTTTACATGAGTTTGAATAGTTCATTCAATATCATTCTGATATTCTGCATAAAAGAACATGCACATTCAGTCTTAAATAAATCTAACATAACTAAGTTGCAAAATAGACCAACCCATTTGATTATTATCCTACCTAAGATTATTAAGTAAAACACAGATCAATTATCCCAGTGAACAATTACCAAATGAGTGAATGATAAATGGATGTATTGTATTGACTGGCTAGGCAATAGAGAACACCTCCCTATCTTCCCTTATATTTTGGGAGTATGTTATAGACCAAGGAGTGAAGAAAGTAATGGACACTCTTAAACAGCTGCAGTCTTAAACATGGTAGAATGTAAAATACAGACATAGACATGTGAGTTATAATGCTCTGACTGTGAAAGCTGTATTCTGTTTGAAGCCACAGTAGGCTGTGAATTGTCCAGATTTTAATTTCCAGTAGAGTCGAGTGTGCAGTGCCCCAGTAAAACAGGTAATTATGGTTTAAACTAGTTTGATGACAATTGGCAACAGTGGCAAATGGCACTTTAATTGGGCTGCTCAGGAAACTTAAGCATTGTAATACCAACCACTTCACTAAGCACCTAATGTTTTTTTAATGAGCACCCAGAGCTGTGTAAAGCGAAACTTAATCATGTCACAAATCACAATAAGAAAAGTTCTTAATTTCCACTATAACTTTGTTCTCTTGTCAGCTCTAACGATCTTACCATTTTGTATCAAGTCCTTGTACTTAAAAAGAAAAGTTTCCATTGCAGATCTATAGCAGCATACCAAAAAAAAGCTAAGGTTGCTCTTGTATTACACACATGCTGTATCTAATAAGTATTTGGGATAAACCTAATGATGCTTCTGCACTTTATTAAAAAGAGACAATGTAAATAATACCCACCAGGCTTATCTGCTTCCTTAGAAATGGACTCCCATATATTATCTTTCAAATCACAAAAAATACGATTCAATCCTATTGATTTCATGTCGCTCCAATGGTACCACTCCCGCATCGCCTGTGCTGTGAAAGATACTTATAGATAAGTATAGGTTCTATTCATTTTGTCGCATTGCTGCGCAGTTCCGCTTGTCGCATCTTGTCTGGTGGGTAGCAACCTTTATAGTTATAGTTATATTACAAAATATTAGGTTCTTCTAGCATTATCTCATAATTTATGATTGAGTGTTTGAAGTTATGGATGCTTTCCTTTCCCATGTTTGTAACTTTCTGGTCAAACTAGGAAATTTTAATAGAATTTACACAATTTTGAATGCCAGAATTCCAAAGTTAGTCAAATTGAAATAACTAATTACACTTTAGAATTATTCTGCAACAGAAATACACTGATCCCTATGTGCAAACAACTGCAAGATGCAAGTAAGCATCCAGGTGGAAAAAAGAAGTAAAATGTAATTATTAGGACCAATTACAGCATTTCAATTAAGTTGCAGAACTTTAACTTAAAGCACATTGACAGCCAATGCACAGAAACTTGAATGAAATACTTTTTCTGGGCATTATCTTCAATACTATATTAAAAATAATCAATCAAATATGAGTAAACAGTGATACTAAGCAGAGTTCACTATCAGGAGTTCACCAATAACCTGAAAAAAGAAGCATTAAAAGGGTTGATGCAACAAATATCCCTATGAGACTCAACATATAGTATTAGGTATTGCATTGATTACACTAATGCTTATTAATTAAATGTATTTCCAATACTAGTACACAGTCTACTATACTGCACTGTACCATACATTGTAATAATAATAATAAAAAAATTTAAAAAAACATAATACATTGCAGTGTTCATTATGCTATATTGTGGTACCATACTTTTATATCTCTCAATATTTCAATGCTGCAAAGCAACATGTTTACATGTAAAGCACGTACGATTTTATTTACAGTAGTGGTGGAATAAAGTTGTGTGACTGATACATACGAGGGATATTAACCAGAGCTTGTGTTTATTATAGTCTGTCTGGGTAATTTCAACATGGTAACAATCATTAGAGTGACATTAAGTAGCTTAACTGTACAAGTTGAAGTCTTGAAAGGTATGATCTGGCCCACCCCCATTTTTTGTAAATGAGTAAATGGCTTACATTTACAGGGTATTAACATTCTCTGCCTGGGATTTACCAAAATGACAACTAAAATCATATTTACATAATGCACCATGTTGAAAGAGGAAGAGATGAATATTTTCTTGAATATATAACTGTCCCTTAAATAGGACTACTACTGCTAATAATAATAATAAGTACTAGTATGGGATTTCAAATTTGATGCTTGCTTAGGTCTGTGCCTGAAATAAAATCAGATTTTAAAAGCTATTTTTAATGTATGATGTATGTAACTTGTTTGTCACAGAAATCATGGGGATGTGGTTCTTTTCATGCACGTGACCAGATTTTGAACTAAGCCAAGTCTGGATGGGACATCATATTTATCAGACAGTTAAATGAGAAAAGCTCAGCACATACTCTCATACTCACTTCACAAGCCAACTCTGAAATGCATTCCAGTTTAGAATGTTCCCCTGGGAGGCCAAAATAAATGCAATAGCTGAACAGTGTTACATGGGAATTCCATTCTTTTGTCGTGCTACTTCTTAGTATCAAAGCTTTGTGAATCTCTTCTTGTAGTGTATGAAATGTATAATAAAATGCTCTGTCTACATTATGTACATACACAGTATAGAAAATAGGTTTGGACAAAATATTCTTGTAGTGTACTACATTTGTATCGGGCTAAGGGAAACTGAACATTGTAATGTGCCTTTATAATTCCTACAGGTCCTGAGCCTATAGCCAGGCGTTTGATTAATTGGCACACAGGAAGGCTTGTATTTCCTAACATGTGACACGTTGAAGTAATTTCTGAGGCAACTGAGAAAAGGTTTTGAAATACAAGCCATTGTTTCACAGCAAATTATATTGTTCATATTGATTTATTTCCTGTGTATGTTCTCAGTTATTGTTCTACATGGCACCCAGGATGAATTGCAGCTAGCACAGTGCATCACTGGAGAAATGAAACTACATACATGAATGAAACCCCTGCCTCAAACATTAGTTTTTGTCATCTAAGATTTAAAAAAAAAACTAACACATATACTGCTATGTATTGTAAATACTACACAACAAAGACACACAGTACATGATATTATACTATCTAATAATCCATTATACTGGATGTTAAATACAACTCTCTTTATCAGTGTTGAATCCCCCCACTCTGTTTTGTGTATGGCCTGCAAAATTGATGTTCTAAAGCAACAAAATAAATACATAAATAAATTAATAATAATAATAATAATAATAATAGGTAGAATTTTGCAGCTTACCATAATTACCATAATCATAGTAGAATCCTCTTAAAATATGAATGTCCGTCTAATAAAACAAAGACTAAATGCAATGAAACACCTTGTGAAATAAGACCTACTGTACGGCTCTATAATTTAAAATGGATTTGAATAACATATTAGATTAGCATAAAACTCAACTGGACAAATTACAATAACAACAAGAGTTCTGAATTAATACTGTCAGTTCTTAGTTTAATGGCCCCCAAAGACTGCAAATTTTAAATGTTAAGCAGCAAAACTTAAAGACTATAAAATGTCCTTTCGGTTCTTGCAGAGAATACTTTTACCGTCGTTAGATATCAATTGAAAATAACATTTATCAGTGTAAAACAGTTCCACTCATCTTTGACACATTTCCAAGCTTCCCAGCTCCAGTGTTCTCCCGGCTAATTATTTTGCCAAACTACAAACATATCCTGTAACCCTGCAGCTGTTAAGGTTTATTGAAATAATGAGACCAAACAGTGCAAGATTAAAAGATAACTGAGTGGGATTGCAATTTTCTTTTTTATCATGTAAAATCCAAGTGTTTGTTTTATCTTTAAAGAATGCTGTTCTTTACACTGAATCATATTAACCGGTCACTATTGCCCCCAGGCCCAATTCCTTTTACGAGATATAAACTGAACTACGTTTTCAAAGCCCTTACATGTGTATGGTAAATAAAACATACACAGTAGGTGTTAAACTGGTGTGAAGCTGTGCCATTTTTAGCAGTGTTCTGGCACAGGTTACAACACCATCTGCTCCCACACTTGTAAGCCTAGTAATTATCACTGCAGAATTCTATGTATGAACAACAAGCTATATAAAGCTTAAATATGTGCAGAAATGGCAATTAGTAATCTCTGTTCTCTTGAGTTTGTAGCATTGCAAGGCATACTGGCAGCTGTAAGAAGATCAGGAAGTTTGTGTTTTGATTTAATTATTTATTGGGCTTGTCTTTCTTGTGCTTGTATTTACCAGTGAGTTCTTTACTATTCAGTGAAAGATTGTGGTGACTTCATGATTTTTACATACTGTATTATGGTTTCACCTTTTCATGTAGTTGGTTCAGAAAAAAAGCCTGGTACTGATATGAGGAAAAACAAAACAAGTAATGTCTTTGATCATGGCAGTGCACTGTGCTGTGGGTTGAAGTGTACTGTATATTAGAATGAATGGGTTTTTAATGGGGCTAAGTGCGGATGAGAGGAAATGTATTGAAGCACCCTATGATGCTTTTTTTAATGCAGATGAAGTGTATTTGGAGTGCATTATTTGTAAATCACTGCAAATATGATAAAGGCTTTTAATGTTTTTTCGGTTTGGATATAAAAAAATTAATTTAGATAAATACATTTTCTTCATCAAATAGTTGAGACAGTGTTTCTGTCTTGGGATTATGAAAAAGACCAGAGTGTAACGTCTGCACCTGAATGCTTGTTGCCATGGAAATGTTGATATGCTAGTTGATGGAACCAAATAGGCCAAGGTCTGATGGTGTGGGCCCAGAATGTTGTGCCAGTTTGAAAGCAAGGCCAGTATTTGGGGTAGACATATCAAGGAATACAGAAGTGTCAAGAGAGATCTTCCTGTCCACACACACACACACACACACACACACACACACACACACACACACACACACACAAAACAAACCAGGCATTTACATCAACCTGGAGGGTCCGATTAGCAGCAAGCATGGAACGTGGGATAGACAAAATAATCTTGATAACACCTGGCAATATGACCTGTCAATGTTCAGAGCTTATCTGGGAATAATACTATGTACAATACTGACCAACAGCTGCTGTGCACAGCTTTTCCATCTTGTTAGCCCAGTGCCAATTGTCAGTAAAGATATACATAGCAGTCTGGTATTGGGGTTCTTCAACATGGGCTACAAAGCCAAAAGAGAGTTCACCTCATACAGTACAGATATGTCTATGCCCACTGAATGAGAAAACAAAGTTAGTAATCCCTTTGGAGCCCAACAAATAGGTTTCTTAGTAGATTAACTGTTTCCATCTGACTACAAATGAAACTCGTTTCTTAAATCCATGTCACACACACACACTTTTCATGGTTTAACAGATTAATCTGAAAAAAGTGAACTGAGCCAAAAAGCAATTTTTTTTGTGTGGAAAAAATTGCTCTAAATAGTTTAAGTAGTGTATATACAAATGCATTTCAGTAGAAATAAGTGTTTCCTAAATAATTTCAGTACTGAGCAGGAGAACATGTACAGTATATGTGCATACACATCTAATATGTGAGTTGATCATTAATATAACGTTTATAAACAATTTCTAGAGGCTGAATCATGAGGATCTATGTACGTTGGAAGGTCTTAGGTAAAACAGAACCACAACTATAGAAAATCATATTATTTAAAGAAGCAAAGGAAAACAAAACAAAAAAAAAAAGTGTCAGGACCGCCCACAAGGTTCTTCATTCTGCAGTGACTTTCATAAGGAAATAATACAAAAATGTCTTTGTTCAGGTGACATTTCTGTCAGTATCCGTTGGGCCCAGTGGCCCTGTTGACACTGATATTTAATGAATGAGACTATTTCATTTTCATCACTTGCTTGGGAATTCGGCCTGATTTCAAACATCTTTATTAATCTTCCCCCTGACAGCACAATGTGATGAAGATCATTCAACACAGTGTTTTACAAGACATTGTCTGTTTCCAAGGTTCATAAACTGGGAAATATTCTAGGTACACACATTAGTACAGTAAATGGGTCTCATTTATTGTACTGTGGCTTTGGCTGCATTTTATTTATGTTTGTGCATTTTACTAATATCTGTAGGTGTGTTGGAGAAGAGAAAACATTTTGAAGAAAATAAACCTCAATAAGTAACAAATGTTTCTCAGAAGGGTGTGAATTCCATGTTTTTCAAAAATGTTTGTCTTAGTGGTAGGTAATATTAATATACACAAAAGATGCCTGTTTGTAAAAACCATCATTCAATTAGCTAAGTGGTAGCGGAAGGCTGTTTTGAGTCTATGAATCATTGTGTTTGAATTTCACTTTGTATTAGGAACATTGCAAGCTATTCATCTTAACATGCACTCCTGACCTTGCTCCCTTTTTCATCGTCAATCTTCTTTGTTTTTTATTTATGTCTCAAATGTTTCTAATAAGATAAACAAATTACTTGTATTTGTTTTCTGTCTGGCAGACATCTTCCTCAACACTTTTATTATTCTGAAGTTTAGTGTTAAGATTCCTCGCAGAGAAAAGTTTGGCTTGTATTGTTATATTTTGCCATGTTTGTTTAGAAAAATTAATTGGAGCAAATTGAAAGCATTTACATTTCATAAAATAATGACTAATGGCTAATGCATGTTTTGTTAATTAGTTAAAAAAAATAAAAAGAAAGAGATGTATTTTTTTTTCACAGTAGGCCTACAGTAAAACATGTCTAATCCAGACCCTTTACTGTACGTACTGGCATTCTGTATAATTCTGTACCGTTTTGGGTCCCAACCAAATCCCTATAGAAATGAATGGTGTGATATCCTCTACAATCCAGATTAGTAAATCTTGTCTGCCTAAAATCAGATATGATTTTAATGAAGTATGTTGGCGAAATACACCATTAAAGGATTGTATTCAAATGAATTCAAGCCTTGAATTACAGTGTATACCTGGAAAGTACTTGCATTGTATGTACTGTAATATATATTTTTTTAAGTGCTCAAATAGTTTGTCATATATGCCTCTTTTCAGGTACAGTATTAGATTTTACAGTACCTCTGTAAACCAGCGCTGCACATTTTCCCTGTCCCAATTAATGCTGGATTAGCCAAGTTTTAGTGTACATTTTCATCACGTTTGTGATGTCTTAAGTGTACTTGATTCCTTATTTCATTCCATACATCATTTTGCATCTTTAAGAGTGTCTGCAAGTTGATGGCTGTGTTAAAAAACAGGAATGGTAAAATTACTATTTTACCTTATTGAGTTAATTATTTATCAAGGCTGCTTTGAATGACGTGTGTATTAATAACCGCGTATTTGAGTGCTGCACATGGAGTTTTCAATAATATACTGTCTGCCAATCCAGTAAATACATATAGCTTTATTTAAGGTTGCATTAATTAAAATATAAGTAGAGTACATAGTAAATAATGGTTATGCATCTGTTTGTTTTGAGATACTTCTAGAAGGAGTAGATTGATGGATTAATGCTTAAAGGAAAATACTTGTTAATTTAAAATTGAATTCATATGGCGTAAACAATAATGACAAATGAATTCCTATTTCTCACAAATTTATATACAATCATATGATCACAAATCATCAATGCTATTCAAAAGTATGTAGAATAATTTATGAATCCAATATTATTTTACTATTTAGTTAGTGTTAAATACCATATCAACCTCCAAGCAGTATGTATGGGACAATCTGGAAGAACCTGTTGGAAACATTCCCTGTGTAAGGCTTTTTATTTATTATTTATTTATTTTTTACCTCCTCTGCAGTCCGGAATTGAACCGCTGACCCTTGGCACTAAAGCCAGACACGCTGCAGATTCACTAAAGGGGAATCCCTTCTAGCAGGGTCTTTATTATTTATTTCTTAGCCTGTAGGTCTGTCTTTTATGCACACATACAATGTGCCTATTTGGCCAGTAGGGGTCAGTCATTACACCTGTTTAAAAATAGTTTCAGTTAAGTACCAGTACTTGCACTGGTGGCTATAGGGGTTACCAGAGAGGTTAAACGGACACCCCTGACCAAAGACAAAGCCTGGCAGAAGGAGTAGAGGGGCCTCTATCACAGTGCTGCCCGCTAACCTCCTTACAAGGATCCGGAGGGGAAAAACCAGACATGAGGGGAGAGGGGCTGTGTTATAAGGGAGGAGGTGGCCGATTGCGGCTACGAGTTGCATTGCGCCCTGCGGACTTTTTGGAGACAAGAAGAAGTTGGGGGCAGTGTAATGATCTGTGCATTGTGTTGTACTGTATTTGTGTGTATGTGTGTTTACGTGCTGTGTGTGTCTTATGTCTTTCCGTTGTTTGTAATTGTGTTCCCTTCCCCCTCTGTATTTCCCGCCATTGTTTAACTCTGTCTCTGTTGCTGTGTGACCCTATCCTGCGCGCGGGGGCATGTTCTTTGTCTCCCCTGTGATTGGCCCTTCCCGCTGTATCAGTCGTGTAGTCCGTGGTCTGTGTCTCCCCTGTGATTGGTCCTGTATGTAAGTCACTGTGTGTTCACGTGTTCAGTGTGTTCCCATTGACCCAAAGTGTGTGGCTGAGGACCAATGGGATGTGTAAGTTTTTTAATAGAGTAGTGGGGGGCTGGGGTTATAAAAGGCGCTGCAACGCCCTGTTGTTGTGGTTGTGTCGTGGTTGCCATGGTTCCGAAGCAGCTGACAGGGAGCTGTGTGTGTGTGACTGAGTGCTGAATAAAGCTTTTGGAACAAGAAACCAACATGTCTGTCTCTCCTGTTTTCTGTCTGTCTGAAACGCTACAATATGAACACATTGCACAAAAAAAAAGCTTTCTCGACTGGTGTATTGAAATGTCACTGCTACACGCAGCTGACTGACACACGCACACAGCCCGCCTCTCTGAAAGGGGAATGCACCAAAAGACTGATTGCTATAACACTTTCTTTCTGTTTCCATCGCAGAAGCTGCATTTGCTGCCAATGCCATTACTCTCGTAGCCTACTTTTAATATTTATTTATTTATTTATTTAGCGAGGCGGTTAATTGAACAGGGCAGTTATGTGACGGTCCGATATGCGAGGTTCCACTGTACAGAAGATGCAAAATAATTCCAACACAACTTACTGTATGTTGTGGTGGAAAGGCTACTGCTTTAATCAACCTCCGAATGAAGGAGGCTGATATTGAAAAACACAAATGCATTTCTCCTGGCACAGTCTAAAGCTTGTGGGTTATTCATCCAATTCTAAGAATTCATCTAATATGTGGTTCTCTAAGGGAATTTCTTCATGAAGTTATTAAGGAGGTGGTAAAATATTAGGGCACTCGCTACTATTTATTTTCTCCATAGATATAATTTGGGGCTGTAAATTGCTTTTTGATGGATTTATATAATAACAAGACCTTTCGATATTTTATAATGGCATTTTTATGTTAGCATCCTCAAACAGTCCAGTATGCAGGAAAGTCCAGATGGACTTGGTTTCTGAGGACAGGTTTTAAAGGAATCTGAGGAAGGGGTTGGTGGGAGCTTACTGTAGAAGTAGCCCATATGGTCAGCATGTTAATGGTTCAGGGTTCATTCACAAAAGCTGGTATCACTTCCACATCTATTGGCTGCTGAGAAATAGGCACCCATTTGAGCCTAAATGTTATCACTTAGGATTAACTTACAGGCTTCCTGATAATCATTCCTACCTTCACAGACACAGGTTTTGAAGTTTTAGTCAGACAATGTCCTTTAACTCCCATGAGAAAAAACTGCATTGCTAGAAGGCTCTACAAAATAACATGTCAGATTACAGCAACAGCAAGGTCAGCCTAGTTGACCAACTGATAACAGTTTAAGTGTCAGTTTTTTTGTGCTCCACTGCATATGCACACCCTGTGATGTTCCATGGAGAAATATCGTAATGCTAGGGCAAGGGCTTTCAGGTTTTCAACAAGACATACCACCACTTTATCTTTAAAAGACACAGCATGATCACATTACCTAAGCTCCACCAAAAAAAAAAAAAAAAATAGAGGCATCTGTTTTAAAGTAAATGTTACATATCTGGTTGCATATTGTAAAGCAGACCATCATTCCGGCCTTCACAGACAATTGGTTTTCAATTGGTGTTCAAACTGAGGACCGATTTAGTTTTCACTGTTACCATATAAGAAACAGTTGGAGTTTCCTCCAGTATTTAATTAATTCCTAAAAAGCCTTGAGAGAGAGCGAGCTTAATAGATCTTGAAATACCTTACTTAGTTGCTTGGTTCTGGTTTTGTAAAATGAACAGGCATTTTACCGCTTTCAAAAAATAGGGGTTAAATAAAGAGGAGAGTAAACGCTTTGAAAATATGGCCCCTTCTGTTTCAAGAAGTTTGATTCCAAAGTGCTGTTTTTCGAGGACATCTACTGTAGGATAATGACTGCTCTTGGCAACTGATAAACCCAGTTCAATAATCTTCGTAAACAGACATAATGCAAACGGCAGAGCAAAGGCCTGGTACTTCAGGGTGAAGGACTAATAAACAAGACTTTAAAATACATTTTCTTATTTTTATTTTATTTAGCAGCATCATCTTTGTATATAAACAGAAGAAAAGCAGCTACCTACAGCATGTGCACTCTCTCTTGTACTTTAGCTGAAACCAGACAGCGAACATTTAAGTACCAAGAAGTAACCGTTAATCCGTTTTTACATTGAAAAAAGATGTATATCCCAAACTGAAGTTAGAAAACCAAAAGAAACTAAACATTAATAATAATAATAATAATAATAATAATAATAATAATAATAATAATATTAAATCACCAGAAATATACACAATGAAAAGGAGACAAGCTTCAGAATCCAGAGGTTAGATTCATTTTTTTTAAATGTATTAATTTAAATTACTAGCTCAAAACCCACAAGAGACATATTGTTCTGTGGCAATATATTCTGACCCATATTATTATTTTAGATATTCTATGTTTCTTAAACCTGGATGCCTTTACCTTCTTTCTTAAGCTGTTTTTTTTGTTTGTTTGTTTTTTTTACTAACGACGTTGTGAGGTTTATGGCAGTAAGTGTTTTTCTTCTTGTATTTTATTTTCTTGCCCTTTTAAAAACGTTTGTTTTAAATTGGTATGAACCTCATTTTTTTAGATTTGTCCATTTCTTTGTTTTGAATGTAGCCTAGTATTGTCCGCTTTAAGCCTAGGACACACATGAGCGGCGTGGCACAGCTTGTGGGGAGTGAAGCAGGGCGGCGCGCGGCAATACTGCTTTGCTTGGTGGACACACATAAACGTTGTGAAGCGGAGATAAAAATTTTAAAAAAAGACCGCCCACCACCTCCAAGCACTGTACAACAACCCAAATATGTAATCAAACGTACATCATTCTTGAACTTTTACTGCTTGAACCCAGAGTGAACGACCATGTCCATCTCCAGAAATTTTTATCAGAATCTAACATTATAAGTTCCCATATCAGAACACCACTCAACATTTTTGCCTTTTATTTACCTAAGGATATGTATGTAAAATATTATATTTATTTTGGGATACAACGTGAAAGCCTTTTTCTACAAAGAAACAGCTATTATATATCCAGCACCCCCTTTAACAAGACTGGACTGTGGTACTGTATCTGTAGTTATACATTGTATAGGAGCTGCTATTATTAAGGGGAAAAAAAAGGGATCACATTCTTTGCAGTTGTATACACAATAATCAGTCAGCTGGCAACTGGTTAATTACTTGACGTGTATATCTGTCAAATGATACAGGATGTCAAGTAACTGGATTAATGCGGGGTGTAAGTGGTTAGTATTTGTTTTGGATCATTCAATAGACCCATAACCAACGTCCTTGAAATTCTTATTTTTATAATCAAATAGCTCAAGATGCTGAGAAACTTCAGCTATCAGTAGCGCCTCCATGTTGATGGATATTCGAGTTCATCAAGACATGACGTATCCCACACCATGGACCTGATTGGCTAGACCCAGATTTGCCGCTGCGGGAAAATGTTTGAACAGCAAAATATCGCTCGCCGAGCAGTATTTTGCCGTTTTAAAATTATGCCACTGCGACGCTTTTCCGCAACATCATTTTTTCATCAATGTGTGTTCACTCTAATTGAAATAAAAGGTGAGCGATATGTGTGGCATTTTGAAGCTCCCTGCTAGCGGTGCCATGCCGCTCATGTGTGTCGTAGGCTTGTTGTAATTAGTGATAAATATGACGGCTGTTGACATTAAGCAGCACAGGCACTGCACACTGAAGAAGGTGATGATGTAGAGTCTTATATGAATAAAAAATATAAGTCACTAATATCAGGATTTATTTTTTCCAGTTTAGAGGTCTGTTGCCAATGTTGCCTACATTACACACACACACACACACACATATATATATATATTCCCTTGAAGATCTGATTTTTTTTGTATGACTGCTGCGTGCATTAAATACTTTTGAGAGCTTTGTGGATGACAAGGGAACTGTATTTATTTATATAGTACAAAAAAACGTATTAGATAAAGAACGTGGCAGTAGTCTTTGAATAGACAAAGCAAGATGCTGCTGATGGATAACTACAGTAAGTAAATGTCAGAATAGCTTTTGATTCATAAATTAAAATATGCACTTTTAAGAAAAGGAAAGAACAATTTGTTTTGGTTTATTGCTTACTCTTCCCTTGCTCTGTCTCTGATATAAAATGCTTATCATTCCCAAACTGTGCAATAATAGGGTTCCCATAATTATTCTCATAGAGACAGTCCCTAAAGATGTACTGTAACACTCCTGCTTGCATGTGCCTAGTTGAGAAACAGCCACGTACTATCACAGTAATCACCTTCAATGTTATCATTCACCATTCCAACAGCATTGCATTAAAGGTGTTAACTACAAAAGGGAACCTCTGGTCCACATCATAGAGAGGCTGTAATTAAGCGATAGCTCCCGTCGATTGAGTTATGCGTCCGAGCCGAAGGCTAGGGTGCCAAAGAAAGTCAAGGTCAACTACAACGCGGTAGTGCCTTCATCGAGAGGGCACTATCACTATTAGAAAATATTTTTTTATCATTATTTTCTTTAAATAAAGACTTTAAAACCTACACTTACCTTGAACTTGGAATGAATTGTCCCTTTCCGCTGACACAAGTTTTAGGAAAATAGTCTGAAAAATGTTCATAATTAGAGGGAACAAAAATAACTTTATTAAACAAATAACTTTTTACTTGTCAGAGCTGCATATAGTTGCTCTGAAAAGTGCCAGATATCTGAATGGAGCAATATTACTGAACTGTCCGTGTCTCGGTTTGTTGTTGAAAGATGCTGTGTCTGAACTCCAGTCGAGCTGAGAGCCTGTGATTGGCTGGCTCGGCAGTTGCAGGTACAGGATTGGTTGTTTTCGACGATGCAAAGTATTGATTTGTGACATGAGGGGAGCTGCAATAACTTGCATGCAATAACTTGATTGCATGGTTTTGGTGGATAATAAAATAAGTTTGGACAATTGTGTCTTTGATTAGTATTTACTGCCTAATAGATGTGAACTATGATTAAAAATGCAGCATCAAAATGAAAAAAACAGTACTTTCGCGGATTGATTTTAAATTTGATTCACAGGTGATGTGGTGACGTTCCAGCGGGCATCTGGAAGCTGATAGACTGATGATACTGAATCGTTTAATTGGAGGCTTGGGATTTTGAGTTGTACCAGGAAAAGTTATGTTGAACCCAGTCAGAGACAATATGAAAAATAAATTCACAGTGGTAAGGGACACATATATATATGAAATATGTGAAATATATATATGAGATATATGAAAATGAATAAATGAAAACTACTAGTCTATTTAAAAGAAAATGAATGTCTTTTAAACACTGTAGAGACTAAAACCCCATTTTAAGAAGCGTTCAGGAAGCAGGAGAGTACATTGAGTAAGTAATTTAGTAAAGCAACAAAATGCATCTTATTCTCAATCGGACAGATGATATTAAATGAAAGTGACAATTATCATCATTCTTAATATTGCAGCCTGTGATAGACTAACCTTTTTTGACCTTGTATAATATTGCCGAACAAATAACTTCAAGGTCCATGATTCACACAAAACAACATTGTGTTATCTCAATTACTAAATGACAGATCTTGTGAAGTTACATTTAACATTAAGGGCTTGTGGCACCTATGAGAATTGGATAAACACAACAAGGATTACATGATTTTTAATATCATCACACTTTTTACACATCATGGTTACTGCAATATTATTTTTTTCAGAAAGCTGATACTGTTTTTAGACATACTTCTGTTGCAGTGGAGACTTCTTAGAGGAGACAAGGGAGGCAGTGCCTCGTCAAAATTTAAAAGTGAAGAAAATAATTAAAATTATATCTGTTATTAACCACAGTACTAGCAGCAGTAGCAGAGGGGTACAGAGCGTTTTTTTTTTTCATCAGAGACAAGTCCGATCTGCTATAACCACACACAGCACTGTACTAGCAATGGCAAATGATGTAGTCTGATACCTGGTTTTAATTGGAGGAGCAACTCAAACCCTCCCGCTGGCAGTGTGTAACAGTTAAGTTTATTAGAATAAACTGATGGGCTACTGTGTTCTTTTCTCTGTTGGCTAGTGGAGAAAGATGTTTAACAGAATTGGATTAAACCTGTTTAGACTGCCCTTGTAGATCTCTTGATCTACCCCTATGCACTGGACTTGCCTGACCTCAGCACCATGTTACTGGATCCTCAGCTGATGCACTAGCCTTGCACTATTGCACTACTAATATGTCATTGTAGATATAGCTTGTTGTAATCTTAACTTGTTGCATCCTAGTTCATATTGTATTTTAGTATTATTTGCGCTTACTGTAAACTATACTGTATTTAAATATTAATCTTGCATTGTAACCCTGTACAGCACTGCCCTGTAACACCTGTAAGTCACCTTGGGTAAAGACATCTGCCAAATAGAAGGCACTGGCTCTTACAATGACACAGCCTTTGTTACATACCCTTACAAAAGATTACCACCGTATTGTTGCAGAGTTACCATGCTGGTATTTAATTTACCATGCTGGCATTTAGTTATTAAACGTTCTGAAATTCTGCTGGAAAAGATGATTTTTTTTTTCTTCATTCATTAGAGTTTTCAAATACTTCATCTATGATATTGTTAGCCTGTTTTATATTCTGTAGACTTTGATCATCCTTTTGCCCCCACTTTATTAGAAACATTGAATACCAGCCTCTATAGCCTGTAAACATAATTGAACTACAGTAACAATAGGTAGCAGCCTCATGTTTTTCTCTTGGCAGTGACAGGATGCAGGGTACAGTACATACCCATTAGGGATTCCATAATTTTTAAAAAAATCTTTAAACTACTATACTTTCTATACAACATATTGAAATTACCTATGTTACATTTTAATGAGGAACAAGTACTTGGAGTCCCACATTACTTTGGATGAAGTTATAACAGCAATTAAGAGACTTTTATAGAAGTAATGAATTCAAAATCCCAGGGTTTAAAGTGGATACGTTGGATGCAATCAATACTCGTCTGTAATGTATTACAAGTTGAGGGTTTGCTAACTTTGTTTTTCTCAAGAAAATGGTCTGTAAATAGTTGTCAAATACATTGGCTTCCATTTTTGTGGGTAATGTGCTTAGTGTGATTTTTTTTTTTTTAGAAGGAATTTAATAGTCCAACATCTAGAAGAACAATGTACCCACTAATGGTGACCTTTTTGTTGTTTATTTATATCAGTATGCTTTGTACAGTATACTGATAGCCATCCATTCCTTTTCATTGATGTTAAGTTCCTCCATCACCTGTCTTTTGAGGTCCCGGCCTCTTTCCTCCGCTACCAGTGCCAGTTGGTACTCCTCTGCCTCCTCAGACTAGACACTGGAACTCCACTGAATCCAGTATCTCTGAGATGCCGGATCAGGGAGTGTGTGACGAATCCCAGACAACCCACCTCTAGTGGATAAACCTGGACTGTCCACCCCCGCTGTTCCACTTCAGCGGCTAACGCAGCATATCAGAGTGTCTTCCTCTTGTATGCCTCATCCACGGAATCCTCCCATGGCACTGTTAGCTCCACCAGGAGAACAAGGCATGCTGAGACTGACCATGGACAATGTCAGGTCAAAGGGTAGGTGTTGCAATTGTATTCCAGGTACAGAGTGAAAGAGAGGCTGGTTTTGAAAAGAAGCTATGTAGATGTGTTTCAGTAAAAATACAAAATAAAAATTCTACAATCAACATTTAACTGTGACCAGAGTGTAATGTACCTCCTCAAAAAATGAGTCACTATAAACAGATAGCTATAAGTATTTTCACATGAATAAAAAATAAAAACTGTCAACTTTTATGTAACCATGACAGCATCGTCTAAAGAGCTGCATGCACTGTCTTTGTCTTCAGGCATTTGTTATCCATTAAATCAACTCCACATCAGATGTCAGAATGTGTTGCTACCAGAGTTATGTTTTTAAAAGTATTAATGTAACCTCAATGGTCAGCTGTGTAGAATAGTGCCATCTTACAAGCTTTCAGAAATCTGTTGTATGAAGACTTGTCTTGCTTGACAAGTTTAATTAGTCTATTTTTAACATGAATGTTTTATAAAAAAAAAGTTAAAAAAAGACAATCCATTAACAAGTATGTGGGTTTACAATGCTACAGTACTATACAGTACTATAGTAGCTATCCATTCACACCTGCTTAAATAAGATCAGGTAGACATGGGGAAGAGATGGTTCAAAAGATGTATTAAGCAAATCCATTCCTTCGTTAACTACAACACATTTATTGTATCAGGGTTGTCTTTCAAATACCCAACTTGGCAGACCCAACAGGAAATGAAAATGTCAATGGAATTTGAACCCAGTGCTTAACTATTTATCTCTGAATTATTTCCAGTCCTTGATGTATTCTAGCCATTTACTTGCCTGCTAATAGCTTAAAGCACCTCAACCATTGTTAGAGGACACACATAATTACATTTATAGATACTTTTACTCTGGTATTTGTCCTGATTTAATCAAGAACTATTAACATTGGACCAAACTAAAAGAAAATGCATTTTGTGGTATGAACTCAATTGGGATTACACTACATCAAAAAAACAAACAAAAAAAAACACAGTTGAGAGCAGTTGGTCCTGGGAACCTTTGCAAACAGTCTCAAAAGGATTATAATGTGTAGCCGCATCTACTGAAATGTGCCCTCACCTCCCAAAGGGCCATATTTTGATCCCAGTGCAAAAAACAAAACTAAAATAAAATAATATGTTTCAATTTGCATTTGCGAAATTACATATTTACTGTGGATATGAGACTCTGCACCATTGTCAATCTTCTCAGAAAATAAATTTGTCTGATTTCCAGAGGTACTTCTTTTGTTTTATAAACATGTACAATGTGATAGTTCAGGTATCCATGCAACGGGTGGAAAACAAAAGAAAAATTACATTTTTTATAATGAAAAAAAAATGTACAACATCAGAAATGTTAAATTATGATACTAGTTATTTTATAATGGCAACATTAACCCAGGGCATATCTAGGGGAATATATACTTGTGTATTTATTCAATACATTAAGAAGCAAAACAATACAAATAATATATATTCTTCTTTGTACAGAAGTTAATAGAAACAAAAGTGGGCTTTTCTGTTTTGAGATAGATAAATAAAATGGAGGATTACACGCTTTCTTTCTAAAGTGCATTTCAAACTTTTCAATTAATGCATTTAATTAGTTGAATTAGGGGCCCTTTCAGACAACATTTCAAGTCCCTCAGAAATTAAATACTTATTTTTCAATTGCCTTTTTTTATTATTCAAAATGTTAATTAATTAAATTCACTCAGTTGCCCATATTGACAAAGACATTTTTCCAAATGTCTTATTTTGTATTCATGTAAGACATTTTTTTTTTACAGTTATTATCTGAAAGCTTTTATGTGAATGTCAATTTAATTTGAGTAAACCCGATTTAATATAGTATTCATTAAGTCAGGATAAATGTGAATTTGTGAACATTTCAGATGAGGACAAAGATGGAAATGAATATGGAAAGAGATGGGTCATGACTGCAAAGGTAATGGTTGTTTCCAGTTGAATATATAAATAAAATTAAATTTGAACTTTTAGACAGTTGGGAATTTGAGCTGATACCATTATCTTGTGTGCTCCAGTATGATGTTTGACCATTTTACAGAGATTCTGCTTTAATCTCTACAACACCAGAGCACGCCTCATACCAAATGGGTGTTTATGGAAATATGGGTCAACATAATTGATTATTTCCTGACTAGTGAGATTTTTTTTTTTTTTCAAAAGAACTTAATTATTCCCATAGTTTCCCAAAAAATTACCAAAACAGGCACATTACCACTGCAGTGAAAATGGGTTCAATCCAGTAAGGCACAGACACAGAATTATTTGAACAAAGACGAGGGAAATAAATGTATTTATTACAAATAATAGGTAAGCTGTAGCATAGTAATAATGATAATGTTGCTTTGTTCATTTGCAATAACTCCTTCCTTCAAATAATAATGGAGCTCTCAGGAGTTTCTCGTTATAGACCACAAGAATACTATTAGCTGTTCATTCTTAACATTTTTTTTTTTTTTTACATTTAATCTCTAGCTGGCACATTTTACATACAAATGTGTGGTTCAAAAGGATTGTACAGTAAGTGCAAGATGGATAATACCATAGGCACAAATCAGTTTGATTTCAAGATTCAGAAATTGGCTGCACTTTTTATCTTAACCATTAACGTGCATTTTTAATCTGCCTTTGTCAACCTGTATTTTTTCTGACTAAATGGAAGTCACATTTGGTCATTTTTATGAAAATTAGTGTGATACCCCCAACAATTATAGGCCTTTAACTCTTGCTGCCTATATATAATTGTCTCAAGATTTCAGCTGTAATGATACATTTTATATATAATTATTTTAAGGTGCTGTCAACAAAACAGCTAATCTTTTAGTGTGCTTCTCTAGTAAGTATATCATGTATTAACTTTGTACACTATAATATCTTTATAATCCTGGTGGAAATAAGGTTTACAAATGGTAAAGCAGTCATTTTATGTACATGGGAAGAGAATGTTACTGTAACTGCAAAAAGCATTTTATTGTGGTAAACACTTTAACAGGTTATACAAATGCTAAGTGCATTTGAGTCTCACACTGTATAGTGAAAAACAGTTTCTCAATATTGTTTACTGGAGGTCATTTTTCAGCTCAAGGGTAAACGTTTTTCAACTGTACGGTGAAAACTGCAATCAATATCTGTTTTATTAAACTCTTATTTTTTAACCTATTATTAAAGAAAACCTTTATACAGAGGAATCTGTGATGCTGTGGCTAGTCTGCCATTTTGTTTATTGTGGAGTCATAGAGTGCACTGCTGCTTGCTCCACTGTTTTTTTTTTTTTTTAAAACAGCACAAACTATTAGTAATTAGCCAATTGGGATGCATATTTCAGTCTAAGGTTTTAATTAAGGGATATTGCTGTACAGCATGTTTCAAGGTAATAATGTTACTCCCAAGTCAATAAATCACAAGACCAGTGATCGAGGGCATTATTTGAACGAAGGAGTTTAGAGGAACATGTCACAGCAATGCCATTGTCACTGTTATATTACAGCGGCATATTCTGTTTGTAGTCCACTGAAAGAGATAACTTTTTGAGAGCTGGACGAGCATCCCTGTGAAGCGTTTCATCAGTAGGCAGTGGTGTCGCTAATTAGTGTCATATTTTCTGTTACTGAGTAACAGAAAACAATGGGAGAGCAGTGTCTGGTTCTTGTACAATAAAATATAATGTACAAGTGATTGAGCTTGGATTTGATCTCCTAGGCCCAGATATTCGAAAGGTTTGCGCACCGTGCAGAGGGTTGTGCGTGTCACAAATGCCCGTTATGCATGAATGCCAAAATGTACCATATTCGAAACTTTTGCGTACACATCCGCTTTTGCGCTCTGCACAAATATAATGTATGCATAGCGCAATTTGGCGGGAGTGGCCGACAGGCACAAAACCAGTTTTGGGAGGCACAAAATAACACTTTTAAAAAGCAAGCCTTAACTCCGTGCACATCACTCCAGCACTCACTCACCCAATCACTGAAGTGAAATGCTGACGCTTTCCGAGGTCCTACAACAATAGAAAACACCCAGAGATCATACAAGGCTCCGTCCACATCTATATAATGATTATATTCAAAAGAACGATTGTGATAGCAGCATCACTAGTGTTAATACGTGTTTAAAAAATAAACAGGGAAGCTGCAATCATGATCGTTCTTTAGGACCAAAAATAAACGATTCACTTTCCCAAGCACACTTTCTTGGTGCTGAAAGAATAATTCCCAAAACAGAATCAAGAGTACATCACGGTATCATTGGAGTCTGTGTGGTCCAGTGGTTAAAGAAAAGGGCATGTAATCAGGAGGTTCCTGGTTCAAATCCCACCTCAGGGACTGACTCATTGTGTGACCTTGAGCAAGTCACTTAACCTCCTGTGCTCCGTCTTTTGTATGAGACGTAGTTGTAAGTGACTGCAGTTGATGCATAGTTCACACACTCTAGTCTCTGTAAGTAAAGGCGTCTGCTAAATAAACAAATAATAATAGTACATACCATCGGTATGTAACATAGACCGAGCCGGCAGATACCAAACAACTACCTGTATAATGCAGGAAAGCTTTACTTTAATAATAGACACATACAGCAGTATATCAACCTTAGATCAATCAAGCAACAGTTTGCACCTCCTTTTATTTCTTATTTCTTAGCACCTCCTTACCTTGCATTCACATAGATTTCAATATCAAAGACACTGCCATGCTAATGCCTGTGATAATGATAAACATTAGATTAAAATGTGTGCATGTGTGCAAATTTCATATGCTTAAGCGCAAAAATATTTGAATTGCTCCGAAGGCAAAATTTGAATAAAAATGGCTAAGTTTTGCGATAAGCGTGACAGGCTTGCAATGCGCAGAATGTTTCCATTACATTACATTGTTGTGTAGTATTCCAATTCTACGCATTAACTCATCGCTCTTGTGCATTTCTGCTGTAGTGGTATTGAATGCGCAGGTGGTTTTGCGAGGCACAAACACATTTGCGAATTGAGCAAAAAACTGCTATTTTCCAACTTTGCGCAACTGTTTTGTGCCCTGTAGGAAAATATTGTAGCGTGCAGGGGGAAGGCAGCAGCAGGACTGGTAGGTGACGTAATCACAAACGAAGACATAAGCCCGATATACGCTCCTTGCCTTGCCCTGTGTGATGCGCCTGCCTGCGTTAACCGAGATCGCTACATTGGCATCAGAAGTGGACGCAGGCATCCCGGCACGCACTCGTTGGACTGAAAGAAGAACAGAATGAATAAAAGGAGCTAAAGAGAGAAAGAGCTAGAGAGAAGAAAGAGTCTACTAGTAGCAGCTTTGTTAAGCAATAATTGAAGCTAAAACAAAGTAAAAGTTTAGCCTTGAAACCTTGCCTTGCGTCCTTCTTGAGATCGCTACAATATCAATTTTTGTGCAAAAGCACTCATTGTTGCGAGGCAGAAATTTTGCGAGGGGATTGTGCATCGCTTCGAATATCTGGGCCCTGGTCCTTAACCAAACCATCTCCCATCTTGTCTGCATCCAGACAGACCAATTTCACCTGCTGGATGCTTAATATCAGCACATTCGTACATGATTTATACAACATATTCCTTTTGTAAAGATCGCAAATAGTTTAGTTAATAAAGTATTCCATGGACTGAACAGTTTATATCACAAATGTGCAAATTATACAATGCCTCTCCTTACCTTCCTCCTCTCCTTACAATTCCAGATAGTCAGCCAGCTGGAAATCAATATCAATCAAGTACCTCCAGTGTAGTTCTGGAATTTGGATTCTGTTTAAACTACTTGAATTCAGCCCTCGACTGACATGCAGAAACCATACTGTATTATTACATCAAACATATATCTACCTTAGGGGCATCTATTTGAGAGCAGGCTCTAATTGGCCACTGGGAAATTGATGCAGCATCACTTGGATTATATATATTGGATCCCACAGCAGCCTACACAACGGGTATACAGTATTTAATTCAATCAAATATTTTACAGTGGTTGAATCCTGGTCTCCACATTGTATTAATTCCTAAAGTTGAGCGCTTTGTCCAACGGCTCAGACAAGTCTCACACACAGGTTTCCCATTTGATCTCAAAACCATCAAATGCTGTGAATGTTTAATTTTAAACAGGCTATAAGTATAGATATATAATAGATATTTACAGTACGGTAACAGACTTATCAGAACAGGGGTGCACTGACAGAATGAGCTTAGGGAGTCGCCTATCTGCTGTGCAGTCTATTTTATTATTATTATTATTATTATTATTATTATTATTATTATTATTATTATTAATGTCTTATCCAAGGCAACTTACAGGTGTTACAGAGCAGTACAGGGTTACAATGCAAAATTAATATTAAATACAGTATAGTTTACAGTAAGGGCAAATAAAAACTAAAATACAATATATGAACATATAAGAAGTAACAGTTTAGAATTATGACAATTTGTATCTACAATGACATAATAGTAGTGCAATAGTGCAAGGACAGTATCCAGTAACATGGTGCTTAGGTTAGGCAAGTCCAGTACATAGTAGGAGGGGTAGATCAAGACTACGGCCCAGATATTCGAAGCGATGTGCAATCCCCTCACAAAATTTGTGCCTCTCAAAAATTTGTGCTTTTGCACAGACATTGATATTTTCCAACACGGCACAAAACAGTTGTGCAAAGTTAAAAAATAGCATTTTTTTGCTCAATTCGCAAATATGTTTGTGCCTCGCAAAACCACCTGCGCATTCATGCGCAGAATTTGAATACTATTTGACAATGGACTGTTAACAATACCCTGCCAAGCAACTATCACAGGTGTACAGTACATACCGATATTCCTCAGACAAGTCTACACTCAAACATAACCTGCACATGGAATGCAGAATCAAAGCTCAACACACATTGGTAGCACTTACACCCCCACAAATATATAAATAAGCTACTAAATGGAGAAATGAAACAATAGACCACATGAAAGTGTAGGCTATTCAACATATAACTTAAATACAAATATATTGTAGCGATTTGCTAACTGGATAAGTGTCGACATGAAGGAGAAGGACAAAAATATCTCTGTAACATCAAACTCCATTCTTTATTTTACAGAAACTCGCCTGTCAGCCAGTGTTCTGAGTAGCTCTGACACGTGCTCCTTACACTACACATATACATATTTATAGAAAAGTGGACTGTAAAATCTAGGGTTGATATACTGCTGTATGTGTCTATTAATAAAGTAAAGCTTTCCTGCATTATACAGGTAGTTGTTTAGTATCTGCTGGCTCGGTTTATGTTACATACCGATGGTAGGCCTATGCACTATGATACTGTGCTGTACTCTTGATTCTGTTTTGGGAGTTATTCTTACAGCACCAAGAAAGCGTGATTGGTAAAGTGATTAGTTTTCTTTCGGTCCTAAAGAACGTTCATGATTGCAGCTTCCCTGTTTATTTTTTAAACATGTATTAAAACTAGTGATGCTGCTATCACAATTGTTCTTTTGAATATAATCATTATATAGATGTGGACAGAACCTTGTATGATCGCTGGGTGTTTTCCATTGCCGTAGTACCTCGGAAAGCACCTGCATTTCACTTCAGTGATTGGGTGAGTGCTGGAGTGATGTGCGTGGAGCTAAGGCTTGCTTTTTAAAAGCATTATTTTGTGCCTTGCAAAACTGGTTTTGTGCTTGGCGCATAGTTTCGAACATGGCAGGATCTCGCAAATTTGTCGTTCACTCCTGCCAAATTGCGCTATGCATACATTATATTTGTGCACAGCGCAAAACGGATTGTGGTATGCAAAAAGAAAGTTTTGAATATGGTACATTTTGCGCATTCACACATAACCCTCTGCGTGGTGTGCAAACCTTACCAATATCTGGGCCTACACATGCAGTTTAATCAGGTGAGTCTTGAGGAGGTGGTGGAAGGCAGTGAGATACGGAGCATTCCTGAAGTTCTCCGGTAGCTGGTTCCACCACAGAGGGGCCAGGGAACAAAAAAAGCAAGTCAATCGATTCAGTTTTTGCCCAGGGTTCTTCCACTGTATGTAATTTAAAAAAGGCAAGTTATGTAAAATATGTTATCCAATAAAAGTTTTATGAAGATACAAATTATATAATAACATATAAAACAATCCCTTTAAGAAGTGGCCTTATCTTCAAAATGCATTTATTTAAAACTTGATGAATAAAGGATTTTTGTTTTAACGTATCACCAAAAGACGTGCCATTGAAAGGAAGCCAACATCTTTCATAAACAGGCAGCATGGATTAATTCTATGTGCAGAATTTGAGTTATTTTCCAGAGAAATCTAAAATTTGGTACCCCGTTCTTTGTCTTAATTGTGTTAGTGTGGCTGTTGATAAGGGGTGCAGAGTAGACCATATTGTTTGTTTAGACAATGTACTGAACTTGACTGATCATACAGCCTGAGGTAAGGCTGCTTCCAGTTTACACAATGTGATAAATTACTTGCTGTCATCTGTAATTTATGTGAATTTGATTCTGTACTGCTCAGTCCAAATGGGACCAACAAAGTAAAAGCGCCTATGTTGTGTCGGTTAACTCTTTCCTTTTTGTGTATTGTTGTTACCATTTCACATGTTTTCGGAAAAAATTCTATGGTATTGCAGTGCCTGGCTTCTATTTAGATGTGCAGTGGGGTTCGGAAAGTACCCTATACGCTAATTATAATAATAGAAATTCAGCTCTATATATGTTACTTGTAAAATGTTATCAGTGAACAACAGTGTTAGGAAACTGGGAACAGTGACAAGATCATTTCAGAGAAAGGGAAACTTGATTCTGAATGTATTTCCAAAAGTCGTCTCACCCCGAGGGGCACTTTTAGTGCAGGACGCAGCAAAACAACTAAAGAAAAGTCCTAGATCACCACTCTTTCCAAGCAGGCTGCATGGTGAGGGCTCAGTACCGTTCGGTGCCAGAATGCCACTTAGATCATATAATAAATGATGTTGTTATTCACAATCAAACAAGTGTGTCATTACAATAAACATTGAACAACATCTATATGCATATAAATCTTTAATTTTCCTTATCTTTCCTTGATACCTTTTCTCTTACTACCTTGTATTTGTGTTTTATTTTTAATCAACCTTGTTTGATGTTTTATTATTATTATTATTATTATTATTATTATTATTATTATTATTATTATTATTATTATTCTATCACAAGAAACCTTTCTCCCTGTTGTTTATTGTGCCAAGACTCCACTAAAGAGACAAAAGAACAGCCAAACAAGGCTGGACGTGAATACAAGCTTTAATATAGAGTAGACCCTCATAGGACACATGGCTTGACAACTCCATTTTTTAATAATTAATAATGTGGTTGGGATGTTTATGATCGATGATATCTTGCATTGAAAGTGAGAGTATGAGGGCATTCCACTTGAATCAAGGTTTATAATTTTAAAATGTTCTTAGTCAGCTACATTTTGGGCCTGGAGCAGGAAACATCCAAACCCTAACTGAATCACAGGAAAATGTACAAGCAGTCCTAGCCTGCAGTAATTTCAGTGATGCTGTAATTTGTGGCTTCAGTTAAGTGTTCTGTAAGTGTTCCAGATTCTACTGAAAAGAAGAGATGTCATAAAACTGCAGCTGCAAATGGTAACAGATTCAGTCGTTGCAGACCAGAGAGGCTATAAGGTCAAGTAGTGTGGAAAATCTATTTCAGTTCACAGAGGCGCAGGGGTTGAGTGAAGAGCAGTGCTGCATTGTAACGTTCTCTGCAGCTCCTGCCCTTCACAGCAGTTCTACAGCAGGAGTGCCATACTGTTCATCTTAACAAGTGCAACAAAAAAATAAAAGGAAAAAGTGCATTTCTAAAAGTAGTACATATCCAGAAGTAATCATTTGCTAAGATGTTTCAGGGTTTTTACAAGGCAGCAGTGATGCATAATGTAAGGTTTACTAAATAAATGTATTATCTTTTTGTCATTTAAATGAATGCTAACAGTAGCTATGTTTAAAACAACTTTTGGAAACTAGAGTGGAATGTTCTTTTTCTAGAATTGTGATGTCATACCATCATCATATTCTACTTTTCTAGATTTTGGAAATTGTGAAACACCTGAACGGTTAGGCCAGTGTTAGTCTGGCTCGATTTAATATGGGTCAAAATGTGTCCAATTCCAGTGAAAAAAAAACTGAAGATTCATCATCTTGCTGAGACAGAAATAAACTTCCTGATCTGGTTAAGTGGACAACGTGTTGCCTCCATTTTTATTGTAAACATAGCCTTTGGAGTTGTTTGTTACAATAGCTTTTTTTGCTCGGGTATAAATGGTGAAGGAATAGATATTTATGTATAATGAAAACAAGCAACGCCTATAAAAACAGCAACCATTTTGATACACTGTTCATTGTAGGTCTATATTTGACTTGAAATGTGTTTCAGCTCAGATTCTGTGAACTACTTACAGTTGTGTTTTTCATGTTTGTAGACATCGTCTTTCAACATCTACCAGCTGAATAAAGTCTGATTTTATTGTACAAATATACAATAATCTTACCCTAGCACTGTTGAATAGGCATACCAGACTCAAAAGTAATGGGAAAATACAGAAGAATGTTAGGTTTAAAGGTTATAATCTGGAGACATTGGTGGTATTTAAATAAATAAATGTAGTAATGTGTGATTTGCTTTGCATTTATTTATGTATATTCTTCCTTCAATTCAAAGTAAAAAAAAACAGTTAAAGCTGCATTTTGCTCCCTAAATCTCTGCTTCCAGAATAAAAGATAACCAAATGAAATCTCTCGGTTCTATAAATTATACTGTTGTAAATATTGGCCAGCTCTTCAGCTTCAACTGGAGCTAACCACACGTGCAACTGCTGCAGCAATAAGCTCAAATTTGTCTCAGCCATTTTGTTTGTATATAATGTATGTTCACCCATGCAGAAAACTGAAGTTAATACCATATTTAAACTGAAAATGTAGCTTCATCAGTCCTAGTCTGGGTCTTTTACTAAGCCTGTAAATGAGAGGTATATAATCTACTATTTCTACTTTTTACACACTTTTTAATGTCCTGACATCAAGGTTAAAATCCAGCTTGTTGATAGTTCGAGATCCAGAACCAGAAACCAGAAACCAGCAGTGCAGAGTCAAACAGTTTTTGTTGACTTTGTTCACTTTTTATAGTGGAAGTGGCTATGAATTTCAAAGTTCTGTACAAACATTTTTCATATTAAGATTCTATTAACATAGATGGCAATTACGGATTGATCTAAGGTTATAAAATGTCTTTAACTTTGTGGTCTGAGGTCCATTTTCCAATATTATTATCAGTGGGTTGTTTACCGTACCGTAGAGTTTAATGTAAACATGTACTTTTATTCTTAAAATAAAAAGATAATAAACACTGGCACCTTTAAATTGCTGTTTTCAACTTAAATCTGAAACAATGAAAGGTAATATGTGACATAAGATTGCAAATCTGGACAACATCTAAAAGCCTTGATGGTAAAGTAACTAAAGCACTGACTGGTGCAGCCAGATGACTTCTATAGCATTTCTATGTCTGACAAACAATAACTGTTGATTCCAATGAGGTTCTGACACCCTCCCTTGGAAGATAAGAAACTGATGTATATAGGTCTGTTTACCCCTCTATAAGTGGCTTAAATGCAACTAATATATACACACCAGCACACACAAGTGACAGAAGCCAGAAATCACCACTGTTCTCATTCTGGATGATCAACTGACCTTTGAATGTACTGCATTGTCGTATTTACTTTGTCTAATTGTTAATTATCACCACAAACACTTTTATCCTCATGACTGACAAACAGTTCTCTTTTAAGGTTTTTTCTTTCCATCGTAAAAGCAGTATGCTATTATTGAATCATTAAGATCTACACCATAGCAACCTTCTCACAGCAAAGCCTGCTGCAGTCTTTTTAATGCACTTTCATCCCTCCAACCTAGCAGACTGTAGTTTGGGAAATGTATCTGCAACGTTTGCTGCACAGAAAGCCTTCATAAAACAATATATTAAGTCTGGCCTCAGGTGTTGGAAAGGGTGTTTTTGACAGAGAAGATTATCTTTTTATACAATAATCTCCTGCAGTAGGTATGTCATTTCTGAGGAATGAAAGTATATACGCTGTAACTCGAGAGATGCTTCTTTAAGCAAACAAACAAACAAACAAACAAACAAACAAAAAACATATGACACATCTGTGGAAGGTACCTGACATCTAAATTAAGGGGCTTGGGAAAAGATTTGGCATTTGGCAAATATATTTCAGTGATTATTAGACATACACATTCCCCAGAAAACATGCCTTACAGCCTAACTGTGCATTTCATTCATTTTGCTGAGAAAAACTGTGTCCTGTTTTAATAATGCGTCAGATGCCTCCTGAAATGTAAATTATAAAATGTGAATTAAAGGTCAGGATGGATCTATTTCTATCATTTTTCATACATTGGATCAAATTTTAATAAAAGACCCTCAAAAACCATGACTCGTGTTTACAGTATGATTGACACCTCAGGCATACATTTGTTTAATAATGTCAGTAATGTTGAATTTTGAACAAAGATTTGATTTCAGATTTGATTTACAGTCCCCAGATATTAGCTTAGTGAAAGGAAGCTTTATTACTCCATTTGGAAAGAAACACTTTTTAAAAAAAATATTAGATATGCAGTAATTCAAAAACGTGTTTAATTGTGGTTGTCTAAATTCTCTACATTTGTAATGTGTTTGTTTTCAGTTCATATTGCATGGACATTTTATAAACCCTCATTTACTTTCTGATGGGTTACATTGTAATTTTGTAGCACTACAAGTGCATATATTAAAATACAGACTGTTTTTTCCCCCACGTTTTTATAAAATGAATCAATTTTAAACAACTAGAAACATTTACAAGGATATTAGCCCATATTAAATCATGGTGAGAGCATTACAATGAATCGCATTGCAACATTTTCATGCTTTATCAGAGTACAAAAAATGCATTTGTCCAAGTTTGTACTGCTACAGAGGACATTCGTGTCTCATTTTATGAGCAACTTTCTTTTGTAGTACTTCCAGAGTGAGTCTTGCCTAGCAGGGCATGGTTAGATGACTATAAGGATGTGGATCCCAGCATCTATGTTTGCAGATCCTTTCATTCCCCCATCTGACACTGGACAAGGGCTAAGAAGTTCTGGGTAAGATGAAGGGCACTAGTATGTGGTGAATTCAACAATTCCCCAAGGATTAGTCTACTGTAGCTGTTGAGGTGTCAAGGATGGGAGGCAATGGATATAATTAGCCTCAAGAGTGAGTCAGAAGATTCCTGTAAGGTGCTTAAAGGACCTTATTGCCACTTGGTGGGCCGAGGTTCATAGTATCCTCTCAAAGCATTTATTGCTGCAGGGGGTCATAGAAACGAAGGTCAGGTGAAAAATTTCTGAAATGAAGGCATTTATTGGTGATTGTAAGGCGAACCTGCCCATAAAACAGTATTTATGTCAGCTGTAGTGAAAACCTACAGAGATTTGCTATTGATTCACTTGCTCTGTTGTACAAGCCAGTTTTCTCTTCTGTTTTATAATGTTTAGACCTGAAGGAGGTTGTACAATTTCACACATTCTGACTTACCAACAGTAAACATTTATATCCTATCAGGTCTAGGTCAAGAAGCAGTTTGAACATTACCTGTAAATCAAGTTTCATCCATTGATGAAAAAGAAAACCCTCCTATTTCAAGCATTTTTTCTGCAATTCCTTACTGACTGAAAAATAAACTCTGTTGCTGGTTCATTCCAATAGAAATTGATGTCAACAGCTGGAACTACAGTAAGCATGCATCACATAAAAATCGTTGTAACAAATATTTCGTCCCTGGATAAAAGTCAGATTGTAATTAGCTTTGGGTTTATCATTGAGCTATTCACTAGTAAATAATGAACTGGAACCAGCCACTTCACTTTTTATTCTTACAATGTCAACATCAGATTCAATATGTTAGAAAGGATAAACCACAGTATGTTTACAGGTTTATTCATTATTCAAATTGTCCCCAGATTTGTACTGTAAACAAGTGTAGTTTTGGTTTCAAAAGTGTGTGTGTGTGATGGGTCCCGAAGGGAGCACTGCAATTGGCTCTGGCGCTCCCGTGGGTTAGGGAAGCAAAACCAGTAGGGACTATTTCTCCTCATCGTGCTACAGCAAACCCTGCTGGCTAGGCACCCAGTGAGCTCAAAAAACGGACATCTGCAAGACTGGCTTTTGTCCTCCTGACATCTGCTCTCGAGCTCCTGGTTGAAAAAGGAAACTGGCTTAGTGGTGGGATCGGAGGACGCCCACTGAACCTTTGGGTTTCCTGAGCCGTGTGGGGAATTGCTGCATTGAGTGGAAAAGCGATTGGGCATTCCAAATTGGGAGAAAATCAGAGGTAAGATAATAATTGGACACACTAAATAAATAAAAATAAATAAAAAGTGTGTGTTTGTGGAGGGCATAATGGGTATAATGTACATACACTTATGGCATTGCATGGTTGGAGTTTTAATATTCTAAGAATGAAAAACAACATGTCGTGGTGATATTGAATATTGAACAACAAGCAGATGAGCAAAAAAGACCCATATATGACGTGCAATTTCAATGGGAATTTCTTTTAAAAACATTTATATCTATCTATCTATCTATCTATATATATATATATAAAAGGTTTTTTAAAAAATATACAAAAAAATATTTTATTTTCAGGATGTTTCGGGCAAAAGCCCTTCTTCAGCTGTTTAAAAAGAAAAGACAAATTTTCTTTTTAAGATTTTTTAATCTATGCCTTCAATTTTGTACACTGCTTTTTATATATATATATGCATTGCAGCTGCCAGAACTGCCTATGTTGGAGGAGCCAGCCAGCAATTGTATTCTTCTGAATCAAGAGTAGCTATTAAAGTCATGAAATCACCCTGAAGTTTCTATGCTTATTTTATTTAAGACCATATATATATATATATATATATATATATATATATATATATATATATATATATATATATATGAATGAAAGAAGGTGTATGTGTAACCCTCCATCAAATATAAGTCAAGTAAACTAGCCAGTACTCTAACCTTGGATACCTGTCTCCATCTGTCCCCTCTGTTTCTGTGGCAACAGTACAATAGGGAGGTTGTTTTTCATGCTATGCCTAATTTGCAACCTTTTAAAGAGACAGTACTGAACCACCAGTATGATAAAATGACTGTAACGAAGGTAGCAACATTTAAATTCTACGTTCATGTGGACAATTCAATTGCATTAATTAACTCACATGAAATATTTACTAATATTGTCACAAACCTATCCAGTGTTTTTATTAAATAAGGAATGTGTTTATCATCACTACATACAGTAAACATTACACTGATTATGATTTATAATTATTTCTGTTTCATAAGCACAATAACATAAATATTTGTGATGTAAAACACATAGCTTGTGAGCCTTATTCAACATTATAATAGGTGCACTATTTAAGATTAGTGATAGAACTGTAAATACATATGGTTTGTTGACTGAATGGTACTAAATATTGTGCCACATTCACTTGAATGTTTTCCAACAACTAGACATTTAAATGAATTCAGAGTTGCTTTTTTATTACTTTTAAATGGTATACTACTATATGTTTTTAGTGTGTGAACTACATTTTACAGTACATATGGAGGTATCAAATGGAAAACATCTGCCAGTGCAGCATCAGCCATTCGAGCTGTGAGGGCTACCTTGTCTTTGTCAGGCTTTGCATTTGAACTCTATCTTTTAATGAGATCAGAGCCATTAGAAAACCCTTCATGTTCCTTCAATTTTCCATGGTCTTTGAATGTGTACTTCAACTAGTAAGGGTTAGCTTAGAGTAATCCATTTCAAGAGATCCTTCCCATTAACTCTGTGCTGTCTGTGTTTAAGATAAGACATGTTGAAAGTTATTTATGCACTAATGGTAAATTCTTGTTTACATCATTCCTGCTGGGTAATGAACGGGTGGAGTGGTGTCACTATACAGGTGATCTGTGCCAATCTGTGTCTGTGACCTCCAGGAAGATAGCAGAAAATATACAGGCCTCTTGTACCTCCTGTCCTCACCCTGCAGGAACCACCAAATTAAATAGACACTGTTATAAATGAATTAAGGCTCAGACAAGCTAAGTGTTTTTATTTATCACCGGTAGTATCCTCTTACTGCTTTTTATATGTTGAGACATTTCTACTTATTTTCTCTGGTACTGGCAGTGACACAGCAATGGAATTTTGTGGCATTTATCTTCAGAAAAACGAAATATAAGTATAAATAAATTAGTTTAAATGCATCTGAAGTTCTCAAGCACATTAAAGAAAATGTATTTATATAATTAACCACCTTCATTATCTGCATCACAGATTTACTTTTTAATTAATTATATTGATATTGGAAAGTCTCTGCATACAAATTCAGTACTCTGAAGAATGTTTAAGAAATATGAATTAATATTAATAGCTGTTGAATGTAAATTGCTAATTGTATTTTTTTTTTTGGTTTTAAAAAATGTACTCTCTCTTAAAGTGGCATAAAGCTTCATGCCTTTGAGTAGAGATAATGCTGACTCCTGGTGAAGCCTCAGAACTTGGAACCTTTAAAACACAATAAGTCTTTAATAGAGAACTCCATTATTGATTTGGCTTCATAATTTATCATCAATGCAGTTGCTGATGATAAAAGACCTCAATTAAATGTCATTCAATCAATTTTTTCCAATGTTGTAGAACTGTACTTAAATATGCACTGGATTCAAGCAGAAACAAGGCACGGATTAGAAAATGTAACCTTTGCTTGCCTTTTCCCCATTTTATTTATTTTTAGATATCCATGCTCAGATACCTTACTTTTGGATAATGGATTCTTTCTTTATGATAGCGGTCTCCAAATTATTCTTAAAACAATACGTTTTGTATTAACTTTGTTGCTTCCAACCTGATGAAAAATGTGTTTGTATATTTTTATTATTTCATTGGCCCACCCAGTGTGAATGTCTTGGGCTTTGGTTGGGTACATTGAATGGATTATCTGTTTTATTCCCATACATTACATTTTAAAAAGAAACTAGTGAAAATCTTTTTGAACCTAACATTCTTTATCTTGACGATTTTTGGTTAATGATTTTACGTTTATATTCCTGGAGTATGATGCACAAGAGAAACTCAGAACTTTAGTTTGAGTAAAGGTCAATGACTGATCTTCATAAGTAACTCTTAAACTGCATCAGCCAGAAAGAACAGCCTCAAGAACATTTAAAAAATGCACTGCGTATTCATGATCTTTACAGGTTTATGACTCATGTGACCGTAGAGCACACAATTATTGTTTTTTTTGTTTTGTTTTTTACTGGGAAAGCTTTTAAACAATTAGGTTATACATTTTTATTCAATTTTGAAATATGATTTTTTTTTTTAATGACAGCAAAAGGTTAAGCCAATTATGCATAGTTATACAATAGGAAACTGATTTGAGACTATAAAGCCATTAAGAAAGATACCTGTTTAAGCTTTTGTCGACTGTATTTTTGTATTCTTATAGTTCTGCCAAAGCCCTAGATCAGCATTTATCTTTATAGATAAAGTAAATGATGGCATGCAAACTACAATGTTACTATTATGTGTGTCTTTACAAAAGGTACACAGCATTTTGTTTTGGTATAATACATTTTAGCCAGTCTTGTTGTATGTATATTTAAATAAGTAAATCAAATACATCACCACACATGTAATGGTGTTTTTAAGGACCCAAGTGTTCAAGTATGTCTGTATACAGTCATTTTGTTTACAAAAATAATCAATAAAAGAAAAGGAAAACATGTCCAGCTACAGCACTTGTTGTCTCTGGGAAAAGAAATACTTGAGTCACATTTGCTTTTACTTCAAGAAATAAATGATCAAATTATATGGCTGAAGTACTAGGCAATGCTGGCACCATTTCTTCAGGTATTCCAGACTGTGTCACTAATGAAACAATCTGCTCCATGTCCAGCCATATTTTGTTTGGATTCATCATTAGATTAACAGCTGCTCTGTCTGGGTCACTACTGTTTATCAGGGTGTCTAGAGAAAACCCCATATTGAATTGAGAAATATTTTAATTCAGTAGCCTTATTGCTAGTGCTGGTGACAGTCATTCAACTGGAGTAAATTGTTACTTTACTTTAGCAAAACAAAACCGCAGAGACAGAAAGCCAAGCTGTTACTACATATATAACTGATGCCATAACACCAAACCTAGTTCACAGTGTGGGACATTTACTGCTATTCTAATGAACATGTCATCCAGAGCAATATTTTTCTGCATACCGTGAGGAATGGTTGTTTTAGATTAAATACCTTAATATTTTGTCTTTTTTGATTTAGGCCTTCACGCTACTGGTATGAGATGTAGCATTTGTTTCCATCTCTCCATCCTTTTGAAGCACCAATGCAATTTGCCGGCATACATGTTTACTTCAATAGATCCTTAAGTCCTTATCCATGGGCCTCTTCCAAAATCCATAGCCAGTAACAGCCTCCCCTACAAGTAAAGGAATGGGGTATCATAACCACTGACATTACTCCGTTGACATTACATCAGTGACATTAATGCACCCAAACCCTAAATGAAATCTGCAATTTGCCAGGAGTGTCATACATATCTATATTATAAACTCTTGCTAAGAAGAAACATTTTTAGGTATTGACAAGACTAACAAGGTAGCTCAAATGTTCATAAAACAGTCAGGTTATGTGGTTCACGTGTGTGCTTTTAAAACCATTCAGCCTTTTTAAAATTTGAATGATAGTTTAGCAAATATGATTGCAAATGTAAATATGAGAATGGATAGCAAATGGATCCAACCTCAGTATGATAGAGAGTAAGAAAAGGACACAACTATAAAAGTAGATTTGAGTTGAAAAGAAGTTCACCAAATAATACTATTTCATAGATAATTGATGATCTTGTGTGCCGAGTGATCCATGAAGTGAAAATGTAGGGATATGAAATATTACTTATTTTTGTCATTCGATCAACAAAAGCCTCTGCTCTTGTGATACTATGATATTCATAAGCTATTTAAACTGTAGGGATGATCCTTAAAATAATATCCAAAATCTTATGTTAAATTATTAAACTGTCCTTGAAAATGTTGACAAGGTTATGTTATATTTTTTTTTTACCCATATTTGATATCTGCATTGCTTGTTGATTTAGTGTTATTAAAGAATGTTTATTGTAACAGTTTTCATTGCATCTCTAATTGTGCTGTTCATCTGGAGTCACTTTATTTCCAAATACATTACTGCTGTTTCAAGTGAAGTTACCTGATCTACAGGCTTAAAGGTTGATTTGATCAATGCATACCACGCTGGGAAAAGCCACAGTTTATCTGATAATCCAGTGTGATTTCCCAGTGCTGTACAATTCTACAGTAAAATCCAGTTGTGGCTTATCTCAGCAGTGTATAGGTTGATCAAATTGACCCTCTTTAGATGTAATCCTTTGGATCAAGTGTTGTCTCTACTGTACTGTATATTTCCTTTCTTTGCAGTTTAGAATTTACACTCCACAAAAAGAAACACTATATAAATAAAACTGTAGTGTAAAATGATTTTTCCTTTTCTAAATGTAATAATTACCTTGAGGTGTAATATATTGGACCTCACAATGAGATATAATCAGCATGCATCATGGTGAGATATACTGTAATGTGCATGTATTCAGTTTCAAATTGTTAACATTAATACAACAAATAGCATGCGGGACCTATAAAGGTTTTATATAAAATGTATATATTTTGGTTGTCAAGAAAGAGTGCAATTACATGTAATTGCGGACATCTTAAAATAATGATTGAGTCATAAAGATGCATTGGCAATATGTCAGCTAGGCTGCTACAGTGTTTTAAGTTATGCATCTGGAACTAGAATTTGCTGTTGACAGAAATACAATTTATCATTCTTTAACAGATGCCATCATATCAACTTGTAAAATTATGTGAAGTTTCATGTTTGAATTTGAATTACATCCATGGAAAAGAAGGTATTTTTCTTCATAAGCTGTATAGCAAACCTAGTCATGTGTCAGGGAGACTATGACATGATTGGGAACCACACGTGAACAAGTACTGTTTTTTCATGTATCCTACTTTTTCTGGCAGTATTTATAAAGCATTAATGAACAGATAAGAACATTTCAGTTTTAAGCTTGTATCTTGATATGTTTATTGATACAGCTGTATGTTGTATTAGTGTAATTGTTGTAGCTTTCTATCAATTAAAAGAATCTGTCATAAACATCAGATTATTACAGAAGAGCCCTAGGGCCATGCGAGAAAAAAAATAAAACTTTGGAACTCGAGATTTAGACTTTAAAAACTTGAAATTTCGCACATACAAATTCACTACCATCAGATTTTAATAGTCTAAAAACAGTATTTTCTGGTATAAATTAATTTCCCCACATATATTATGGAATCATATCTGTTTGACTAAGCAGCTAAAGTTTGGAGTAAACACGCTTTACACAGGATTGATCAATAATTAATCTACATTTCTCTTTAGGCAATATACAGTTTTTAATTAAGGCTGTTTTAACAATAGAGAGCGTCTAGCCCAATTGGTAATTTTTATTCTGCATAGACAAAAGCCTCTGAAAAAATACATATATGTTTGGAGCAATGCTAATTACGTATTTCTATTAAGGGTTATAATAACATCACCAAAGGTGTCTGTAGTGTGTCATTAAAGGTGTAATTCCTATATGAAGAACGTCATTTCAAATTGTGTATATAGTGTACGCATATATATCTTTGAAAAATAAATAATGTTTTAGGGCAATGCGTTTTACACACCTGCATCCAACATGAAAATGCCCACACCCGCACCTATATATATTAGTTAATTACGGCTGGCCTTTCTATGTAAAGAACCCCTTGGAAAATATGAAATTGTCTGGGGCAAGGCTTTCTCCATTTAACAATGACAGCAAAAGATGTAATAATAATGTGCTACTTCTTTTAATTGTCTTAATTTATTTAATAAATTAATTAAAGAAAGATACCAAACAGACACCAAACAATGCATAGAAGGAAATAATAATTACCAATGGGTTATGTATTAATAAAACAGAAAAACAGCAACATGTGCAGTATATACACACAAGGATGACTGGGTACCTATGTTTACCCTGCAAACTATTGTCTGTGGAGTGTCATGTCCTACCCTGGCTGGATTTTTTGTTTTGTAAGCAAACCACTGGTGTTGACAAAATGGTGTCAGTTAGACTTTAGACGGCTGAGTGCCTTTGAAATAGCAGTTCATTCAAGGTGCTCACATTGGTGCTATACTAGAAGCTGAACACAGCAGAATGGCTCTTATGCCTTAATTCATGATGCCTCACTGTGTTAATGGGACATGTACTGATACGATACAAATGAAGACAATTGCTAATTAATAATAATAATAATAATAATAATAATAATAATAATAATAATAATAATAATAAAAACGTCAGCATCCTAAAGCTGACAGGTTAAAGAGCTACAGTTATCTTAACTAATGTATTTCTAATGGGTTGTGAAAATAAGTGTTGGGGTTTTTTTTGGCAATTTGTTTATTTATTAGTAGGAAAGCACCTTTCTCATTTCTCCTTCTCGAATTACACAAATGGCTTCACTAATTATTTTCATCTTAACCTATTAAAAAGGCTGGGTTCCTATGGAGAGCAAAAGACTGCCAGAGAAAGGCCAGGCAGCAGCATGAACGCTGTGGGGTTGTGGGGTTGTGGGGTTGTGGGGTTGTGGGGTTTTGGGGTTCACTTATTTAGGGCAGGCTCATTTTGGAAAAGACAAATCAACTATTTTACTTCACTGTGATGACAATAAACAAATAAATAAATAAATAAAATAATATAATATAAATATAATATAATAATATAAATATAATAATATAAATATAATATAAAATAATATGACTGCACAATATTATGAACTATCAACACGTGAATTACCACAGCTCTTTCTGGAAAGTTTTTTTTTCTTTTAAATTATTATTATTACCGCATTAGCAACAACGGGGTGCCTCAGCAACAGTATTTGAAACGAATACAATCATACAGTGAGCAGGCCCTCTACAGAGATTGCAATAAACAGATTCCCACACACACCACATTACTGTAAAGTAACGAATGTACATATAGTGCTTACTTTCAACTCACTATTGAATACTGAATATAAAAAGGAGACGCTCTTGTAAACAATCCGACAAGGCGGCCCTATGAAGGGGTTTCCAAACACCAGAAGCAACGAGACATTTGTAAGTTTTTATTATTATTGTGCTTTACTCTACTTTAATTTGATTTGTTTAATGATTTCTCAAAGATTTTTATTTTATTTTATGCGTCCCGAGTCGAAAGCGGTGGCACTAACGAAAGTCAAGTTCAACTATCACACGGTAGAGCCATCATCGAGAGGGCACTATCGCTATTAGAAAATTATTTTTTACCATTGTTTTCTTTAAAAAACCAAAAAAAAAACAAAACAAAACAAAAAACCCTTAAAACCTAACTTTACCTTTAGCTAATACTGATTCATCGGGTACCTTTCCACTGAGTAAATACGTTCTAAGAAAATAGTCCCGAAAACTTTTTTAAAATAAAAAAACAAGGATTACATACATATAAAGAGGAAAATAATTAATTTTTATTTAGACAATCGATTTAATTTTTTTATTACTCGTTCGGGTTTTAAACCCCTATTTATAATCTGGACATTGGCTAAGGGATGAATGGAGCAATTACTGGACAGTCCGTGTACGACTCTCATTAAATACCACTCTAAAATGCCTCCTAACTCACCATTTTTCTACCTTCAGCCAAAGCGTTTCTCTCCTGAATCTATATGTGAATGAAGCAATTTTACTGAACTGTCCGCGTCTCACTTTGTTGTTGTTGTTGAAAGTTGCTGTGCCTGCATTCCAGTCGAGCTGGCAGGCTCGTGGCCGTTGCAGGAACACGATTGGGTGCTTTCGTTGATGCAAAGTATTGATTGGCTGGATTTCGTGGATATTACAATTAATTTGGACCAATTGTGTCTATGTTTAAATTAAGATTTTAACTTCTTATCCGTAACCGTGTGTGTTTTTCACCAATTATTCACCCAGTTTTCAACTAGAAGTGAGACTTAATTAGGTATGGCAACTCAATGTCAATATTTAATCAGTGCAAAACCAGTATTGACATAGTCATAACTTACCATATATTTATAAAGCATATTTAATTGAAGCTTTCATTTGAACATTTTAGATCTTGGTAAATGTAGTAAAGCTCCATCTGGAGTTACAGGCTTTGGCCTTTATTGTACATACGACAGAGAATATATGCCTATAAGATGAATGCCTAAAAGAGTTGAAAAATCAATAATGTTCAAGAAAACTACAGCCTATTCAAAAAAAAAAAAAAAAGACTTTGAGGATGCTGTTTCATGCCACAAAAAAGACTGGACTTCTTTATAATTAGCGACACAACACTTTCCATTGATATTTAGGCAATATAATTCAACTACATTTACAGGGCAAAAATGCTGTGTGAGGAGAGCAACAAGGCTGAGATTAATGGTGCGCGACAGGCTGACCAAACAGGAAGTGGCAGCGCAGCTTGCACCACGGCTCAGTGGTTGTGACAGACAATTAGAGAACAGGATGGACAGATGTTGCAGGAGGCTGCAGTAATCTAATGAGATATTAGTTTGCTCAGGCTGTACTTGAGATTATTGAAATTCTTTCTGTTGGTTAAACTGGGGGCTAAGGAAAAATGATAATAACAAGTCAATGGGCAGTTCAGAGAAATCTGGAGTAACTCCCCCATTCCTTTTCACACAAACACAGAATATGGACAGTGGTACTTGGCCACAAATATGTCTGACCTAAATATATTTGCTGCATATGAGAATCAATTAAGGGTTTAGCTAACATCAGCTATGTTTACAACACAATTAGAGGTTTTGATTGTAGTGCCATTATTCCTGAAAAAAAACTCAATTTGAACCTGTCCTTTTTACCACAACATGGGTTTACATGATAAATATATTGTACGACCTTACCATGAATCATGAGTTTACAACAGATATAACTGGAATGTTCTAGTTATTGTCATGCTTGCTTTTTGTCTGTTTGTTAAACGTTTCCCTTAAGATTCCCTCATAGCACAGAAAAGATGCAGTTCTGTGCCCTTTCCCTGATTTGCCTATCATTGGATACAGTTTTTTTTGCCCCTTGTGTTATTCTTTTTGATGTTGTGTGATAAGCATTTCTTAACATGATTTACAACGCGATTACAGAGAACCAGGAAGTGTCTTTTTGTCTTAGTAAGATGATGATTCTTCAACATCTCCCTGGAAGCCCCACCCACACGAAAACCCAGTGGAGAAGGTGACCATCTCCCAAGTGAATTCATTGATTAATTTGTTGCTACTCGGGAGATGGTCACCCAAATGAAAACCCTGCAGTTTTCCCAGATTGAGGTGGCGAGTAGGTGGGTGTTTTGGAGAAGAACCAGTGAAGTCTACTGCCCAGCCTGACCTTAGAGTTAGTCGAGACTTTCTTCTTTAACTGTTTCATTTTTCGCTCTGTGTTTTGTGTTACAACCTTTTATTTTATTTTTGTTAATTAATAAAAATGGCGCAACAGCGCTTTGCACCGCAATATTGTTGTCTGTCTCAGTTCCTGGTTCTGGCCTGACGTCACCACTCAGCTTCCTATCACACCCACGATAACGCGATATTGGAATTATTATCGATATCATATCAAAATATCATATCACTCATAAAAATCATTCAAATCACAATGATCAAGGAGCAGTAAAACAATTCTAAAATAAATTGAATTTAGGGAAATACTGTCAAGTAGACATACTGTATAAGTACCTATCCAGCGAGCAGTTTACTTTCATGTAATAGCCAAGAACCCTGCATTTTCATAATGGTATTTTTAATACATTTCTTTCTTTTTTTTTGATGAATCACATTTCTATAACTAGAGACCCTGTTGTTGAAACAAGATTGTTTAACAGTGATTGAATAGAATAGTTACTAACCTTTTTAAATCTGTCTGGAGTGATGGACCTGCTATAATGATCAAGTGTCAGCACACTATGAGTGTAATAAATTGTAATTATAAAATAATGAGTCTCATACAATTTGGTCTGTTGAAGGGTAGCTGTTTGAAGCCAGCTACTGTGTTGCTGGTGAGAACTAGGATTTTGACTGCATTGCAGAAAGCTATACAGTTGTTTTTCTAGTCGGTCAGTACTTGGATCAATTTTTTTTTTTATCTTTAAGAATTACAAGTGTCACCTACAAATGACAAATGCACCTTCTTTCAACTACACATTGGATATTGGATTGCATAAATAAGGGAAAATAATAACCTTGACAACATTACACCAGTCTTACTTGCCATTTTGAGATATATATTAACAAACTGACAAGGCATATGTATGTATGTTCTCAAATGGATTTTTAGCTCACAATTTAACTTAAATATAATTCTGGGAGACAGCAAGTACCTTCCACCTAACACAATTTATTACAGTTCCATTTAAACTGCATATGTAAAATAAATGTGCTGCAAAACATTTTGGCATAAACTAAAAATAAATGTCTAGTCATTACGTGACAAATGCAAAATACATTAAACATTATGAATTATGATTAAAATGTTACAGTATTCATTTTATTAAATATTTAAGTGAATTGGAAATCCAAATAGGGCTGATTGAAAAACGGCAGCTACTTTTGTTTTTTTGCTGAAACCAATCACTGCCAGTAAGGTTCCAAGTGTGGACTAAATAGATAATAATAATAATAATAATAATAATAATAATAATAATAATAATAATAATAATGTGCTCCCAACTGCACATAATAAGAGAACACCAGCTCCATTGATTTATCAATGTCACCAGAAACCCGAGATAGAATTACAGCCTTATATGCACAGTTTTGGTATATATGTTATAATATATGATGACATGAAAGACATCAATTGTAGAACTAGCAGTGTTCATTTTTTAAGAAGAAGTGTTATGAGTAATGTTGGAAAACAGAATTTGAAAATATTGTAAAGCAAGTTTATGGGGGGCGCTACATGTATTATTACAAAGAATTGGAGTGGAAAATGTGCTTGTTTTTTTTTTCTTAGTGGGTGGAGTTGGATGATTTCCTTGTCAATCAAGAGTTTTTTGCTTTCTGGGGACCATCAGTCTAAACTGCCTAACAACCCCTGGGGAGCATGTGGCTGAGGCATTTTCTTACTTTATGTTGCGTCATGTTTTTCTGAGAGTTCTTATGTTATTGTTATCATCAACCTTAATGCCCACTGGAGAGTATGCCATTACCAGTTAAGTCGTTTATATGTCTTTAGCAATATTATACAAGGGTCTCATGCCACCACCTAATCTTATTATACATGGGCCGCGCCACCACTGTTTATAAACACTGAAGTTTATAGGAACATTATGAACACTTCAAATCCCACAGATTTCTGTTTTTTTCTAGGGGTGATTCTTTATAATTACAATAGACACCGATGTCTCAAAATGTTTGCCTTCAAGACTAATATGTTTCTTTTCATTGTACTAGGTTATATCTTTGAGCACGAAGCCATGCCTGCATAATCTTTTCAGTCCAACCAATAAAGAATGAATGCAAAACCAATAAATAATGAACAACAAGCTATGAATAGAAGATGATATATACACATTATATGTATCAGTACCAGTGCCAGTACAAGGAGAGTAAATACACTCTACTGTACACTGCACGATAGAGTGTACAAGTCATTACCAGTTAATGAGTTTGTATGTCTTTAGATATGAAACTCTTATAATACTGAACTATTTACATGTGTTATCTTTCTTTTTGGATTGCCATGAATTTCTGTTTCTCACTTAAGGAAACCATAATAGCCTCATCTGCCTTCCCTGAGCCTCTGTGTGTGGTCTTTGTGATTCTTGCAGCTGTGCCTCAAGTCTTCACCCTCAGGCACCACAGTTAGATCAGCAGTCAATCTCATAGGCATTTGCCGGTTGATGGCCATTTTGTGTAGAGTGCAGCACACCACTAACACTTTGCAGATTTTCCAAGTGAGAGATAGCTCTCGACCCATTCTTTGTAGGCAATAAAATGTCCATTTTTCATCAGCAGGGAAGCAATATGAAAAGCAGACTTTAAATGAGATCTCAAGTGGTTATCAATGATTGCCAGTGAATTATATCTTGTTTTACATTTACTGTTCAAATGTTGGTTAAGAGCAATACTTTTCTTTAGTATAGTGCTGTTACTTACAATAACAATCAACCACTGTACAAATTGTTCTGTTTTGTGTTCGTGCAATTGCCTGAAAATGACACAGGTGAGAGTGCTGTGTGAACCATGCGGAGATTGCTTGTATCCTACCTGCACCTAGTCAATCCTAGTTGCTGATCATGGGCTGGCACCCTCATGTAGCCCAGTATTAGGCTTTGCACTAAGGATGGTCAGCTGAGGCACTACTGGTAAGGAGCCCAAGAAGACAAGACAGTAACTTCCAAGGCTACTCCCCTGGAAGCAAGTTAATGCATTGAAAGAAATTTTCATTCACAAATAATGCAATGATTAAAACACTTGTAGCATGATAATCAAATTGTACATGTTTAAGATGTTTCTGTAGACACACTACTTATGATGGGATGCATGCCAATATAAAAAAAAAAAGTGCAAAGGTTTCTTTTTAGCTCGTATCTTGGGTGTCGTAGTACCGAAGGTGTTTACTTGAATCACATTAATCAAGCCATTGACATGTGGAATACAGTATATTTCAGGGAGGGTAAGAGTTAAAGAATGTATCAACTACACCTTAAAAGGTACTACTCCTTTTTTGTTTTCAGATCATTTTAGACTAAAGGTAATGTATCACATAACTAGTGAAGATTGAATGAAAAGTGGTCCAGATACATCCCAAAATAATATGGGCTATAATATATCTACTTTTAAATGACAGTTTCTTAGAAATGTCTCCTTGCTATGCTTTGTTGCCTCAACTCCTCTCCTATGAACATAAAATCTATTTCCTGAGGTCACAGGCCATATGAACCCATCTAGAACAGCTGTGTGGAACGAATAAAGCCACAGCAAGCCAGCCTCTCCTGCAATGGTAAAAAAAAAAGAAAACGGAATTGGGCAAATGTTTATTAAACCAGCAGCCTCACAAGACCTGATTTCCATGGATAAGCTTTTTTCTGAAGGTGCTTGTATAGATACCCTTATATGATCATGTAGTATTTTGTATTTAATTATATCCTGATGTAACTATCACTGACACTGTTATCTGCTCCGTTATTGAATCATATTTTGTCATATACTTGTACTTGCTAGAACTGAAGTGATTGTATTTTATCTTGCTCTTAATTGTATTAATACTTGTACTATGATTCTTGAAATGAATCTTTGACTGTAAGTCGCCCTGGATAAGGGCGTCTGCTAAGAAATATATATATATATATATATATATATATATATATATATATATATATATATATATATATAAAATGAAAAACAGCTGAATATAATAAATAAATAAAGATAAGATGGTTATTGCTACTGTTCCAACAGCTTAAACAACAAAGCTTGGTTTAACTATAGTTTCATGGTTTTATCTGAGAATTTACAATTTCATTTTTTGAAATTATAATTAGATATATATGAGTCAATGATCTGATGGCCTGTGATTGGTTAAAACATCATCATCGGAGGAAAAATAGATTGAACTATTGCCCTGACATTATTATTATTATTATTATTATTATTATTTATTTCTTAGCAGACGCCCTTATCCAGGGCGACTTACAATCGTAAGCAAATACATTTCAAGTGTTACAGTACAGGTAATAATACAATAAGAGCAAGATAAATACAATGACATCCTTACACCGTAGTCTCGGTCTCTTGTGATTGGTTCACATCACTGTCAGTCCTGTCCCTTTTCAAAGGAATGCCTTTCTTCCCTGCACCCTTCACAAGAGAAAATGGCTGAACACTTACTCTGTAAGTTGACAGAAAATGAATCTTAAAACATGCTACAAAAAAGGATGCTGCAAATACTAAAATAGTGATTAAAACATCACTATCACTGTTTTCTGACTTTCAGAAATTCAACAAATTCAACTCGACAATGTAAACAAATATGACGGGTGTGATATAAACTGGATTATGCAGCAGCTGGCAAACCAGACGGAGATGAGAAAAAATTAAATGCCCCTTAGGAAGACTATTGTTACCTCCAGGGTGCAATGCCTATGGCTTCAGGCATTTTAGCTCCCTGTCGGTAACAATAGTCTTCCCTGGGGTCAATAATTTTCTACTATATCCCTCCTCTGTGAAAACATCCAAGGGGTGAATACTTGCTATATATATATATATATATATATATATATATATATATATATATATATATATATATATATATATATATATATATATATATTGTGGTAAAGGGGCGGGCAGTCAAGGCTGGTAATTGGCTGGAATAGTGTACTCAGAGGCAGTAAAAGTAAATAATACAAGTGCCTTGGCGCACTTGTATTATTTACAACAAAACAGGAGCAAAATAAGTAATTTAAACAAAATACTACAGCACCCAAGCACAGCTATCCCAGTGCACAAACTTGTTTTTGTCTTTGTCTCACTACTGTTCAGGCATGGCAGCGCCTTCACTGAACCCTCCACACTCACCAAACAAACACTTATTTATCTCTTTATATAGGCTGTGGCCAGGGATTAATTGACAATCAATCACCACCTGGCCATATTCCACACTTTTCTAATTAAACTATTAAGGCAGGCCTCTCACCTTTTTCTTATGAAATGCACCTGTCCTATTTTATTCCATTCTAAATAAATCAATGGACAAAAAAAAAAACTTCAGCAAATTATCCCAGGAGGTGCATAACTTTTTTTCCAGTTTGTTTATACCCTCTGTTTACCAAACTAAGATTGTGCTATAGTTTTAAAGTCTCTTTTACGGTATGCTGGATAATGGATGGATTCATGTATGTATGTACTCAATTGCTTGATAAATGTTTAAACAATATTTATGTATTTTTTAAATTAAATTCCCACTAGTGTCATTGTGATCTATGTCCATACTGAGTAGTTATTTTATGTAGTTTCTAGGTTATTTAATTTACATGCCTGCAAGTATTCCTATCTTTGCTGTTTCATTATGGCAACTTCAAAAGAAAATACAGTGTTTCAACAAAAGAACCAGTACTTAATGGACTCATCAACCCAAGCATTGAAAAGCATTATTGGGTTGATTTTATTTTTACTTTCCAATGGGTATTTGCTTCCTGTCTTATACTGGGACAAACATGGATTCTTCATGTTCAAATATTGTCTTAAAAACAAATATTTTAATATTCCTTCATTCTGAATCAGATCAGGTAGAAAGAAATGCATTGGTTTCTTTTGCGCCATTCATTTCAGTAATTTATAAATTCTGCTTTAGGAATGAAAAGTGAGCATAGTAATCTTTGCCAATGGATACATTTCAAGCAGTGTTTATTTGAATATTAAAATATTTGTGCCAGTATTATGAAGATATAAAACCACCAGTTATTTTTTTCTGTACAATGTTATTGGTAAACAAAACACCATCTGTCCGTTTGTGATTCCCATGTTACAAAAATGTTTTGGTATGTATAACAGACATAGGGGGAAGCAGTAGATCAGTTCAGAGGAAGATAAAAATTAAACAAAAATAGATGGGCCTGTCCACAATTTCAGCTTTCTGATGAAGTAGAGTGTATAGAATAACAAACTAAAGTATAATGTGAGTATAGTCTCCAAAGAATAATATTTTAGAATAAAATTGAACATGATTGAGAGAAACTGTTTACATCTGACTTAGCCTGTATCAATATCACCTCCATCCAAACTATTGTAACCCCTATTTCACAGCTGCTTCCAGAAACAATCATTCATTCAACCAAAAACAAGTGTCTTCAATCATTCATTCAATCAAAAACAACTGTCTTTAATGAAATGAACAGATGAGTTGTAAAAAGGTTCATGTATTAGGTAAAGCACAAATGTGTGTGTTTGTTTTTTAAATCAACGGTCCTCAAATGATATCAGCCCTTTCACAATCATCTAATGGAAAGCAGATTTTATGTTTAGAAGGCCAAGTATGCAAAGACATTTGAGCCCTAATTATGTTCCTACTCATGGATGAAGTGGGGCACTCTAAACTGCCAGTTGCATTATATAATAGATTTGCTTGATTAGCTCTAACTGTATTTGCACTGTATAATGTAATACTGTATTAAATAGAACACAGGTGGACTGAGTGCTTAAATTATTTAAGTACAGAACTTTAGTATTTTCTCAACTGCAGTTTACTGTGACTTTCGCTGAGACTACATTTCAATTAATTTTAATTTGCAATTACCTGTCTGTCTAAATTCATGTTTCAGTCTGACTTCTTCAAGTTTCTGTTGGCATTGCAAAGATAAAAAAAAAAAAAAAAAAAAATACCTTGGGGTCCCGAGTGGCTCACAATGGTAACAGTATTCTTTATTGTATACTATTGTATATTTGATATGGTAGCATGCATGTGTTATACTGTACAAAAGACAGAAGCAAAGACAGCTCAGTCATGCGTAAGATAAACAGGGTGCATGTTATACATGGGGTGCATGTTATATACCAATAACAACTGACTTTAATGCATTAAAAAATGGACGGTGACTGACAGCGAACAGACGCAGTACAGACAATAAAAATATACATATGTATTTATTCCTAATATTAGGTAATAACAGACATTTTAGTTTACTTTCTTTTAACATATATCATGTCTTGTCAGCAGAATTTTTGGTTGACCTAAGGCTGTCAGGTTCCTAGTGGTTAACATTTACTATTAACAGACAACCAATCCATCAAATTATTAGCCTATTAATAATACATTTGTTAGCAGAGGAAAATGACTTGTGTTTCTGCTGTATGATTCTATTGATTTATCATCCAAATAAAATTTTAAAAAAAAACATCAAACTTGAAATGTATATGATAAATGGAAATATATTGAGTTGTAATGTTTTTTGTTTCAGCACGCCTGTCACAATGCATTTAGCTTTCTTGTTTTTCTTTTCTTTTATGAAGCGCATATGCTGTATTATTACATATAGTCTATTTCAAAAGAGAAAAATAAACTGCTGCAATATTGAGGTTCAGTTGCACTTCATAAGAGAACCAGCACAGGTTTTCACAGGGGAAAAGTGACACCTGAAAGTGTTGTGGTCATGGTACTTGTTTTACCTCCACATCTGATAAAGCACAACCTGTGGGTATTACCGCAAGACACCATACACTCAAACAAGGTTTCATATTACAGTACATCCATTTTTACTCTTAAGTAGATATACTGTTATAGTAATATGTTCATTTCCCCCAAATCTTGATTCAGTGTAAGGTGCTGCCTCTCAGTCTGGTTTCCATGACTTCCAGAGGTTATTCAATCTGTTTGATAAATCTCATTACTAGCAGCCATAGCAATTTTATCCAAGAGAAGAACACAATGGTGTCTGTCGACTGTATGTCCTGAACATCGTATAAATCCTTAAAATTAATTTCCCAGCCAACTCAGCAAATGTCGAGGTCACACATTGGAGGAAAAAAAAGAAAAAAAAAAGTATATTAGGAAGATAGACACAATTTCTGTATGGGTTGTGTTCAAATACAATCCAAATACTGCAGTAGTCAAATTCAAGGTATATGTGAGGGTTCAGCTTTATAAGACATTCAGTTAAAGGACTATGGGGAAATATCCCTAGAATAAATAAAAGCCAGTTACAATTCAAGAGGCTTGCTTTTCGAGTACATGATCTTGAAAGCTCTTCCTAGAACTGTTAATGTGAACTTTAATGAACACCAAAACAAAGAACCACAATAATAACAATAAACATTGCATTTGATACAATTTTGCATAATATAAATTTAAATGCTTTTATTAAATGTATAAAACTACACGTTACTGCATAGAATGAACGACAAATATCTGTTACTGTATATACAGAAATAAAATATTGTTACATTTACTTTTTAGGCCTGTAGGTGATTTTCAATGACAAACATAAAGCAAATTATTCTTCTGAGAAAACAGTTTCATTCAGAGGAAAACATCAATTTTTTAAAATGTTTTTATTCCTTAGCAACCATAGATGATGATGTTCTCATACACAGCAGAGAAGGTTTGAGTTTGTGCTTGATTAGGGCGGGACTTGATCATTTACATCCCTGTATTAACACAGTCTCATTGCCCATTCCTAACCAGTGTCTTATTCGAACCAGGTCCTTAAATACGGAATTGAACACCTAGGCTGAATTGAAAAATGAAAGGCCCAAGACTCCGGGCTGCTTTGTTTAATAATTAAGAGCATGGTTGGAAGAAGATCCTTGACTGGAGTGGATGAGTTCCACTGCCCCAGACAAACGACTGCAGGTCAAAGAAATCCAAAGGAATACACTGTCAGATGTTAACCTAAGAAGATGATCTCCAAAGAAGTGCTGCTGAACCACAGACTGCCATCATCACGCAGTGAACCACTCAGTCAGGAATGCTTGGCAGCTCACCACAATGCCACAAGTGTCTGTTTTGCACAAGGGAAAAACTGTTGCCACACATTATTATCACTATTGCTTCACCATCTTTGTTGTCAGCATAATACATTCTTGTGTATGTTTCTATACAACTGGTCCAATTGGTCTAATTGTTATGATAAACAACACTAACAATTAACTCCAGTTTTGACCAATAATGTACTCATCAATATGAGATGTTAGGCAATGTATTATACTGTAGGAATAACAAGTGCTGCCAACAAATATGCTGCTGTTTATGCCTTGTGTAATACTACATGTTACCTTTCTCTAGAATATTATTATTTATTTCTTAGCAGACACCCTTATCCAGGGCGACTTACAATTGTTACAAGATACCACATTATTTTTACATACAATTATATTATTTTTTTACACATTATTTTTACATACAATACAATTACGAAATACAGTTGGGTTTTTACTGGAGCAATCTAGGTAAAGTACCTTGCTCTAGGGTACAGCAGCAGTGTCCCCCACCTGGGATTGAACCCACGACCCTCCGGTCAAAAGTCCTAACCACTACTCCACACTGCTGCCCACACAATCTTTACTAAAATGGCTGACATATCTTCTTTAACAAACAAACTAAACAGGTCAAGTGATTTGTGATTTTCATCTGTCTCTTTCTTGTCTGGTATATACAAATCAAACTTTATATATATATATATATATATATATATATATATATATATATATATATATATATATATATATATATATATATATATATATATATATATATATATATATATATATATATATATATATATATATATATATATATATATATATATATTGCATGTCTTCTTCAAGGCAACATTTTCTTTATTGTTCTGTTGCAGTTTTAAGTTGCATACAAAGCAACAAGGTTGATTAGGTATTTTTTATGCTACTTTAAACCTTACTGCTTCAATAGAGACATTCATGTACAAGAGTTGAATCAATATCTCATGTTAGACCAGACTAAATAAATATCTTCTTTTATTCAGCAGAAAGCATTTGGGTAGTTTTGTATTGTATTTGTTTTCCCTTGCCAGTTCAGATTTAAATAAACCAATTTCCTAACCTTTAAACTACTGAAAGTAAATATGTCCTGATATTTCAGCATTAAACATTAAGAAGACAAACATTTTTCAATGGCATCAATGGCATAAAAAGTCTGTTTTTTTTTTTAAAGCATAAAGGTCAATTTCACCCATTCTCTGCTTGAATTGAAAAATAAAGATAGAAAAAAATGGTAAATTCTTTCTAAAATAAACGTTGATATTAATCGTATATTTGGCAAAAAAACGAAAATCGAATAGTAGCAAGCCTAGATATATAACATACGTTTTATTCTGATTAGAGAAATAAACTGGTCACTTAAACAACACAACACTATAGCATATGTTGTATTCTGCAGCATTTAATGTCCCTAATATCAGAATACACATTAGATAAAGCTAAGGTTTGTGGACTCTTCCAAAGTTACCCCATAGCATTGTAATACATGTATATACCCCGCCCACCTAGTTAGTATGAAGCAGTGAGACATGTGATGTTTCCCCATTTACTGGTGGCTGGATAATCAGCTGCTGAGAGTGACATCAGTGAATGAAACGTTTGGCCATAGATGGATCTTGGGGATTTGGTTGGGTCTGTGCACTAAACCATGAAGCAATTTAAGCAAGATATGTACACTGCTGTCAAATACCCTGGAATAGTTAACAGACTCATACTGATTTTGCTGCATCAACAAGCTAGAGTCAAGGGATCATCCCACAGGTTTTACACAAGGTTGGCTATAAAAACATGTGTGGCTTCCAGGAAACTGTTGGTGACGTCAATGTAGACCATTCACTTTAATGATGCACCAAGATGCTAAAAAGGCTAATCATGTTTTGTAGTCAGTGAGCTTCAGCGATTAGTTTAATATTCACATCTAAAGGTGAAGTGAAGGAAACCTGAAGGCATTGTGAGTTACTGACAGGTGTGGGTGTCTTAGGCATGATGATGTGAGCAAGCATTATACATAGTGAAAGGAGAGTTAAATGCAGCTAAATACAGCTAAGTACATCTCCATCCTAGAGACCAGCCCTTTGTTCTAACACAGTGTTCTAATATCTCCTGCAAGAGAATGGTTCAAAATGTTACACCACTTGAATGGCACTGACTTAACTAACTTGAATGGTATCTTACAGATTTGAATGATCTTCTCAAGGGCATCTAAAGGTTGGGTGCTGGTTACAGAACAGCAGGTACATTTTAATCTCTATTTCATCTATATGGTTGCTCAACTATCACAGATACTTTTTGAAAGCTGCAGAATCATCAGCAGAATCTGCTATAGCTGCTTCGTGACGTTATACAGACCTTCCAAAACACTCAGCAGCAGACTGTTGAACCCAGATCTTCAAGCATCTGCATTTCTAGAACCCCATCAAACTACTCAGAAATGTTGCTCTTTTTTTCAGATGTACTTCAATCCTAGTATACGTTTATATCTGGTTTTAAATTTCGATCGCTCTGTTATCCCTGCAGTAGGCAAGTCTTTCTGATATAGTATATAAGAGAAACAAAACACCCCATCCAATTCAGCACAAAAACTCTTGTTCTTAATGAAAAAAAGCATGGATGTACAATACTATGAAGTTTAAATTAGGATACTTGCTGTTCAATAGTTACAACCTTATCCAACCTCAAATTGAGTCCTATACGACCTGCCAAAATAAAACAAAAATGAGTTCCTCTCAATTCTGAATATGTTTTTGCCCGGTTTGAAATTACTGCATGGAAGCAAGTTCCCTTTAGTAAGAGAAACTGTGTATTTTAAAAACTGTTTTGGCTTTTAGAATTAGGCTGCAGACAGGGTAATGCTGGTTGTAATGGGTTTGGATTTTGGACATAAACATTGTGTCTTTATTGTATCTAAAACACATTATGCTTATTTTATGTGTAACTTCAGGCAAAAAAAATACTCTGGTCCTTAAGGTGTTAACAACCATCTGGCTCACTGAAGGCAGATGGTTGCTATGTGGCAATCAGCTGTTACTTCTGGTCACAGAAATGAAAGATGTGTCTGAAAGTTGCTGTATTTGAAAAAATAATTGAAATTTTAATAGAAATCACCTACTGCCAGATGATTAGTGCATTTTAATAATTTTTGCATTTTACCATCACCACTTGTTAGGTATTTGTCTGTTTGGTCAATTGTCATATTTGAAAGGATACAATCTGCTCAAGGCAGCTCAAGGGTGTTTTCCTGTTAAATACATATGGCAGACCATAAGTGTACATAACAGAATAAAGCTTGTTATTGGAAGCGTGCTGGCTATTAACTGTAAACCTCTAATCTAGGCCCATTTTTATGTCTTTAACCCAAAATCTATTGAAGTATCAAAGAAAAGCAGAAACAAAATATCCTAGAGGCTGAATAGGACTTCCTTAGGATCTTCAAACATCCTCACAATATCACTGATGGCCTTTTAGCTTCTAAGAAGTATACCACCTTGGAAGTTTATGCAGGGAAATGTCATCAGATTCTCAAACAGAAATAATGGTCCTTTCATCGCATCGCTGCTGTCCCCTGTTTATTTGTCATCCCTTTTAAACCATTGTAAAGGTTGCCTCCATCAAAGTAATGTTGCCATTCACAAGTGTATCTGGTTAGTGTCTGCCTCATCTCCATTATCAAATCCACAGAGGGAGTTTATCATTGTAAAGCCCAGTTCCTATAGGGATCCAACCTTTTTTAACCCAGCTCTTTTGCATATAGTAGTCATTAAGATGCTCGCTTGCAGTATTTGCTCCCCAACCCTGTTACACCACGCAGCTTTTTTTGTTTTGGAATGTAACAAGAAACTTGATGAGTTTGGTGAGGTACAGGAAGCCAGATTCATTTGCTCTCTTGCCAAAAAAAAATAAATAAATAAATAAAAAACTGTACTTTATAAACTGTGTCCTTATTGAACTTAGTGTGCTGGGGTTTAACCAAAACACCTTAAGTTAGTCCCTATTGTAAAAATCATTCCAATGAAATGATTAAGAGTGGAAGGAGGCTACAATGATATGTTATGCACTTTTTATATACATAACACTGATCTAGGCAGTTGTTGGCTTCTTTGTTGGCCTCATATAATGAATTGGCATCACAGCCTATTGATTTGAATGGAAAGGCAAGGGCTGTACTTGAACCGCAAACCATATAGTTCAAAGACAAATGTACAGGTCCGATGCTGATGTCAGTATTATTAACTCCTCAGCTAGCTTCTGGGAGGAGATCCATTATTAATTACCTCATGAGAAAAAAAAAATAAACAAAAAAAGTGATATTTTTCATTTAATAAAGACTGAATCAGCAAAACAAAGCACATAATAATAAAATAATCAACAATCATATTAATTAATTGTGCAATGAGAATATCATTTTCTGAGTCAATTGTATATGCTAAGTTTCAGATCGATCTTCTAAGTCAATGCATAAGACATTTTACAATGCTATAACAGATACTCACTGTATTTCATAGATTTCATGAAAAGGAAGATCTTACATAGAAAATGTAGGTTGCTTAAAAAAAAAAATGTAATACAATTTCCTAACTCTGCTGTACGGTTACTGACTCGGGTATATGATTGTACAGGTATATGATCCTCTCTGTGCCATAAATGGAAAGAGAGGAAAATGGGTTTAACATCAGAATTAATTTGAACTAGGATGTATTTATATATAATTTATGTATAAAAATAAGTCAAGTGTACAGATGTAAGGAATAGAGTTTATGCTAACCTACATAAACAACAAATCAACACACAGTATATGAATCAGACAGGGATGTCGATAATTCACAGTAGTGACTGATTATTATTATTATTTTATTTTTTTTACTTACATCAGCAATGACATGATAGCAATGTTTCCATTTTAACACATGTTTCACTTCTCATTTCATAGGACTGCAGTACAGAGTGTTTGACATTATTGACAGGCTTTAGTTTTAGCTGTGTTTATGGATTATAGTTTTATGAAAACGGGAGAAGGCAGATGATGGGACAAAACCCCATTCAATTTCCCAAAGAAACTACAGACCTATAAATAACTCACCTGGAATATCCATATCCAAAGCAATGAGCCTCTGGTTTTTCATTTCTGGTGACTTCACCCAGGGAGTGGACTGCTACAGACCCATTTCAAAGCTGACAAACATTGCTGACGTCACAAATATGCGCGCACACACTGGATGCAAAACGTTACCAGTTCTGAACATGAATGAAGCCGTTAGCAATTTAAATATGTACACTCAGCCACTATCACATGAGGATTGTTATTGTTATGTTAAAAAGCTTACCTTAAGCACAGGTGAACAGTTGCCAGATCCTTATTCACTTCCGCAGAATGAATGGTCGAGTACCACTGTACAAATGTGGCCCAGTTTACAATGGCCTGATATAAACACATACCTTATAAACACCCTGAGTGTGTACACAAAGGAAAGCTTAAAAGTCTACAAATCCCTTGATGCATATAATTATGTGCTATGTGGGCATGTGCAGCAAGTGAAATATCATCCAGTATCAGATACATCAGAATTTTGTGTGGTTAGAGAATGTGTTCTTCCCAGTCAAACACAGGGACACAAGACGAAACTGACTGCTGGGTTTACATCCACAAAACCAAGGCCTTTATTCTGACTGCAAATTGTACTTGCATGTCTGGGTAAGCAAATAAATTTACATAACTTAAATTTTAAACATTTAGGCTAACCTATATTGAAACTGTAATTGATGCTATGCATAGTAAATAATGGGGTATGTGCTTGGTAAATTTAGTTAAGTCTGTAAGCTTACATTTTAAACATTTAGGCTAACTTTAATTGAAAACTATGATAGGTACAATGCAATAATAAGTAATGGGATATTTGCTTGGTAAATTTAGTTTAGTTTCTAATGTAGACTATCAAACAATTAAGTAATCATACAATTTACTATTTGAACTATTTCAGACTTGCATCATGCAGTAGTCATGCAGCTGCAGTGATGTTTAAAGTCGAGTTGTACATATGGGGCTTACCATTAAAGCAATCCATTGATGCCATTCCTATAAACAGAAATGTAATTATTTTTGGTCTATATGCAAATGGTAAAAAACAAAATATTCAACTGCCTACAAAATTATGTGATCCTTGAGCTCATAGATATCTAAAAATAGTCCTAGAATTGCAAGATCTACTAGGCAAACTGACAAGCTTGACACATATTTATGCTTATATGGCATGTTTCTGACATACATCTTGTATTTGGAAGTATAATAAAAATTGAAACTTAGACCTAAGATGATTAACACACATGGTAAGTAGATCTATCCTTAGTCAAACAAAACAATGCAAATATGGCAAATGATCTGAAGATCTGACAACGTGAACACAGTGTTACTATAATGCTGATATACCGGTGCTGCATTATCGCTCACAATAACTTCCACTTTACAGAAGTAAAACATACTTCTAGGTACCATGAACTGAATCTTTATAGGCTTACAAGATATAAAATGGGCTGTCAAATTGGACAACCGGGCTGCTTTGGGAGAAATCTGGACCCGCCGCTCCTAGACGCGACCGAAGCAACACCCTAGTGTGTGAGGGTAAATACAAATCCATTATATCAAAAAGTGACGCTTAGTGAAGTGAATCGATGCGACGCGAAGTGAAGCGCAGGTGTGTCCAGGGCTTTACAGTTTCTCTTGCTCTAGCTTGGCCCTGCAGTTTATCCTCCCTATCTCCACCCCTTAATAACTGTCATCACAGCCCAGCCACAAATGGCATTTGGTCCTAAACCCTCCCCACACATGTATTCAAACATAAGTTGAACCCAAAACAACCCGCAAACACAAAGCAAATTGCTGTGATCACTTTAGCAAGGACCCCTCCCCGATTAAGCAATTCCAGCAAACTGCTCCAGCTGGCTGTGAATTGAACCATGGACCATGTAGGAAACTAAAGCTGGAATGATGCGGGCTAGCATGATAAATCATCCCTGAAATTAGCCAAGTAGTTTTTTTAGGGGTTAAGCCCCAAGGACCACTACATTATATTATGCTGCAAAGTATGGAAACAGCTTTTTTTCAGATTCCATACATCATTATCAATATCATAATGTTCAAGGTAAATTGTTTCTCGTTTAATACAAGTTAAACTCAGTCACTTTGTCTACCCCTTCCTTAGCCAGGTAGAAGTCAAATGCATTCTGTTTTTATGAGTCATTAATGTTATGGAACAGAATTACAGTATTGGGAATACTGTGAAACAGAAAATCTATTGCATGACATTTCTAATAGGATATATCCTCAGGAGGTTCCCCAAACTCAGTCTGGGCTGCTCTCCTTGTGACCTTGAACTATTCATAATCTGCCTGAGGAAGGTCCATGTTGTGTCACATCAAAATGAGTTTTTAATACCCTAAGGAAGGTCCACAATGCCTTTTTTGGTAACAGTAAAGGTGGAAATTACATTTATATATCATCTAGCTAGCTTTTCATAAGGACAAGGACGAGTTTTATTCTCAACAATTTTCAGTTAAAAAAAAAACCTGAGCTATAAGAGTAACTAAATAAAAACATGTAGTACTGGTATTTCCATGGATTTTAATTGAGGAAGTGATGAAAATGCTTGAGTAGTTATAGAATCCCAAACCTTTAGGACTCTGGGTATTTAAACACACTCTGGAGCCATAATTAAGCAATTATGGGACCACCAATGTCATCCAAGATATGCTTTGTGGAAACAGAGTTAGGATTGTCTTAATAACAAGATGTAAAGACAGAAAGGAATCACATGGGACATTGACCTCTGAAAATGACATTGTGGCTATTACTCTGCCAGTGGCTCTTTCTGAACTATTTCCTTGGTTTTTATAAAGTTCTCTGTCAAGAAGAAAACCAAACATCTTGAAACGGTTCATATGTTTTGACAGCTAAGTAAAAATAACAGAGTGCAATTTTGGAAATTGTAGGTATTTAGTCTGAAGACAGAGCTTGGTGGTCCTACTCTGTAAGGTTAGACTGATTTGTAGTTCTGGAAACTTGTGTTATGTGTTGACAAGGGGTTGAAAATAAATGTTTCATGTTTTTTTTTCTTTTCTAAATTCACTCCTAATTTTTTACACCAAAGTTGGACATTTAGGAAGATGAGTCATACGTGGATATATGTGAAGATAAACTTACGGAGAAAAGAAAAAAAACTATATTTTAGTAGCAAATTTGTATCATTTGAACCTGTAGATGTTAATTTAATCAATATTGCATATTTTGAAACAGCCTGGGTAATATGATTATTTGTATTTGTCATTGTAAGAGTTGATAGAAGACACCAGATAACAGGACTTCATTAACCAGTTTAATTATAGTATTTCCCCCACAAGGAAAACAGTTGATAAGGAAAGGGATAAGTGAAACTGTTAGTTAGTGTTAGTTATATTGGTGTACATTTAAACTTTTATGGATTTGCCCTTTTATCAGTTGACAGTTTAATAACCTCCTCCCCCCTCTCCAAAGCCCCCAACCCCCCCTCACCTATATCCAGTGTCATGAAATAAATCCACCCACAAAGATATATTTCATAACAAATAATAAATGTTGGTTATAAGATAGTGTTTACAGTAATGGATTATGGTCACTGATAGTTTTGTTTGTTGTGCTGTGTTTTTCTTTTCAATAAAGCGGTTTGCAATAGAGCACCTACCTGTATGCTGGTAATTCTTTAGCCATGAGAAGGTCACAGTAGGGTGCATGGGATTTAAATGTGTAAATTGCACTAAACTGCACCACTGCTAAGATTACAGGATACATGTGATTATTTCAATTCATAAACTTTTCTGACCATTTATAGGTCACAAAAAGAGCAACGAGGTTCTCAGGGTGATACTCAGTCATGAAATAAGAAACCTACACTTTGTCTACAAGACTAAAACGTTTCTTTACTTTTACTCAGATTCTCAGTTTGTTGACGTATGTAATGAGGGAGGTGCCAAATCATGTGGTGAAAGACAATAATTATACACAGCATGGGCACCTGGAATTGGATTGAACACATACAGCAAAAATGAACAAGTTTGAGTTTTGCAATCATACAAAGAATGTCCAGATATAGCCAGTTCAGTACCAGGCCTGAGAGGTTAAAAAGAGAACTACTGTTATGTAAGTACTGCAGAAATACAGCTTTTTGGTTAATGTTATAAAGGCAGGTAGGTACCGTCTTATATTAAAACAGTTTTCAATATAGATCATTGCAAGTTGAGTGTTTGGAAATGTTGTCAAGAAGCATCACACCTAGAAAACAATATACATGCTTCTTAATGGAAGGGGAAACAAAGTTCAGGCACCTAAAGTTCACTGTAGGTCATTCCATCAGCACAGAAACGAAGAAATGTTTAACAATAATAGGACATAATAAATGAAAAAGTGCATTTGGGGCACTGTGACTAAGCTTCCATAAGAACATCACTTCAACTGGCCAAGGTTGCGGTTAATGGAGAATAAAAGATCTCTTACTGGGCTCACAGAGTGAATTTGGAAAAGATCAAAGAAGGTGCTGAAGTGAAAACACCAAGTGTAGCATCAGTAAATTGCAATGGAAAGTTTATATTGATATAGTTTCAGTAGAGCAAAGGTGAGAAGAACATAGCTGCCTGACCCAAGCGTGAGAACATTTAATCTACTCTGCTCTCTTGTGGCTGGCATATATTTACAGTATATGTCTGTGAGCTCAAGTGATAGAATTAACTAATTGGAATTCAAGATATGTCTGGGTTCCTTTTCTCACATACAGTGAACTATTGAGTACTATATTCTGTAGTGAAAACAATACAAAATACAACTTTACTATAATTAATTATGAACATTTATTTTCACGAGGACTGTAATAGCAATTTATTTTCATGGCAAGTGAAACAAACAAACGCTTTTTTCTGATGTAATCAGCGATCGGCTTGGGTCGTAGCCTGGGTAACAGGGTCGCATGAAGGTGACGTGTGTGGTTTGTGTATGGTTAATTTACTGAATAGTTGAAATTCCTCACTAAGAGTCAAAAAAATAAGATCACTAATTTCTTTACAAGAAAGAGGAAACTGCATGATTGTAACATGGTACTTAATTTATAATTATATTCACATTTACTTTAAATAATCACTTTACTTACATTTTGATTTACACGTCACTGAATGTATTTATTATATACAGTATATGTTTGTGGCGGTTGGGCTCTGGGAAATATTCCATGAGAGAGAGAGAGAGAGAGAGAGAGAGAGAGAGAGAGAGAGAGAGAGAGAGAGAGAGAGAGAGAAAGAGAGAGAGTCAGTGGTTGGAAATTCTGGCCTGTGATTGGTTAAAACCTTATCATAGAAGGATAAAAAGATTGAACTGTTGCCCTAACATCTTTACACCACTGGGCAATAGTCTCCATCTGTAATGTGATTGGTTCACATCACTGTGAGTCCTGCCCCTTTTCAAAGGAACGCTCTCCACTTCCACTCCAACAACAAGATAAAATGGCTGAATGAAAAAACTGCTGAACAACGATTCTGTGACTTAACAGAAAATGAATTACAAAACATACTACAAAAGAAAGAAAAAAAACTTGCAGTATGAACTTCAAAAACATTTTCTTTTATTTATTAATGTTGTTTAGTTATTTACTTGTGCTGTATCAGCTATATTTAAACAAAATACTGTAAAGCAATAAATATTTGCGACCAAAATATTTGTGACCAAAATATTTAGCGAATCACACCCATAAAACCTATTTTGTTGGCAACCTGTTGCACTGGTAGTAGTATATTACTTCATTATATGTACATCACTAAGATATTTGTGCCTCTCTTTTTGACTGACTCATTTGGCTGATTGGCTGGGGGGGGTGTCCAGGGAGGCTGTACAGAGCTCAAAAGGCGTTTGTGCCACAACTCAAGTCCACTGCTTGAGCAAAAGCTTTCTGTGTTGACATCGAGAAGGAGAGCATCCATTCCATGGAGAGAATTACTACACAAAACCCTTCCACTGGAAGACGGTGCTCGTGAAGGCATTGCCCTGCCGAGGCTGTTTGAAAAGGCCTTTTGAAGAGGCCGAAGTCGCTGTGAGGATGCCGTACTCGGGGAGCCCAAAAGTAGGTTAGTTTAGGGGATGTTGATCCCAAACAATCTAGAGAGGGTATGCGTAGAGTAGTAGGTTCCTTCTTTTATTGAGGCTAGCACTCACCGTGTGCTATTTTTAGCTTTGTTTAGTTTTGTTTTCTTTATTAAATCTGACACTAGGGCTACCATTGCTGGTACTCTAGTGGCAGCACCTCTGTTGTTTATTAAATCTGCGTGCCTGTGAGGCGTGTCAACACCCAATGCTCTGTGTCTGCCTCAGTGTCAACCCACGTGTGTAACATCACCCTGTTCAGGGCTACGGAAAGAGCAGAGTGTGATGGTTCTGAGTAATGGTACTCCACCCAGCGGCCTACAGGGAATCTGTAGGGAATTGGAACTCTTGGACAGGAATTTGTATAAGGTCTGTCGGCAAAAATGTATTGCTGAGCAGGGTGCATGGGACTTGATATATGTCTGCAGACTCTATATTTTCTACAGTTACTGTTACCTTCTAAGTTATTTAATTCTTGCTTTTTGTATTTGTTTTTGCGTGTATGTTTTGCTTCTCTCCCATTGTCAACCATTTCAAACTACCACCTGCTGTGTAATACAACAGTGGAGTAAAAATAAGAATAAAGCACCATTACAACACATTGTGATTTTTCAGTTCAAAAGTTCAGTGTTTTTTTTTTAAACTGTAGCTTTCACTGCCAGTGGTACTGATTTGAGGATGTTATTCTACTTCACTGAGCTATTTCTGAATTAGCTTCTTTAACATGAGCCCACACATCATCACTAAGCAGACCTAATTTTGATGCCAGGAGTTATGGGACAACATCAGAGTATTTTTCAACAAGGAGAAAAGTAGACTGAAGCTAAGTATTCGCTAGATAAATTCTGAATAAACCTGGACATTTAGCTTGCATGCTGTGTTTTGAATAAAATCCCAGGTTTATATAGTACATGTGTAGGGAATGTGGTATTAATTGTAATTTTTCAATATCCCTTATTCACTTATATATTGTTTATAGTCAATATTAAGTAATTATGCAGTCACTAAAGCAAAGGCTATAAAGCACATTGTAGCCTGATAATCCATCAGATCTTGACAAGCAGTACAGGCTTATGGAGCTTTTGATTTGTCAAGTAAAAAAAAAAAAACTGTATGCAGACTGGAATATTTTAAATACATTTTAGAGCAAGAATTCTGGAGTATTCTGTGCCACTTTTCACTTTTGGCCTGTAATAGCTCAATTGATCACATGTGTATGGCCTGTAATAGCTCAATTGATCACATGTGTATGCCCTGTAATAGCTCAACTGATCACATGTGTATGGCCTGTAATAGCTAAATTGATCACGTGTATGGCCTGTAATAGCTCAATTGATCACGTGTATGGCCTGTAATAGCTCAATTGATCACATGTGTATGCCCTGTACTAGCTCAATTGGTCACATGTGTATGGCCTGAAATAGCTCAATTGATCACATGTGTATGGCCTGTAATAGCTCAATTGATCACATGTGTATGCCCTGTAATAGCTCAACTGATCACATGTGTATGGCCTGTAATAGCTCAATTGTTCACATGTGTATGGTCTGTAATAGCTCAATTGATCACATGTGTATGCCCTGTAATAGCTCAACTGATCACATGTGTATGCCCTGTAATAGCTCAACTGATCACATGTGTATGGCCTGTAATAGCTCAATTGATCACATGTGTATGGCCTGTAACAGCTCATTTTGTCATTGTGTTGATAGAAAACTGCATTCGGTGCTCCAGAAGTCTCATTTAACAGGAGCTCTGTTTTCTACTGGAAACTGAGCTAATTGCAAATAAAGTGTCAAAGCTTTAGTTTCACTTTGGTGGATTATGGAAACAAAAATGTACACCCAGTTTATATGTATATTTTTTTTAAATGGAAGCCGGGAGGCAAAAGCTATTGTAAAATGTGTATAATATGATACCAAAAATGCTGTAATTCATAAAACAAAATAATTGATTCAGTCACTATGAATCACTTTGTGTTTATTATAGCTAGTAACGTGGGAACTTGCAGTAACCTACTAAAATTGGTCCAGAAATTACCAAAAGTTGCTGCATACATTTTATATGCTTTAGCCTAAAGGTAGGTTTTAGATGCAGTGCAGTATGTCTTTATAAATATGAAGTACGTAGCATAAGTTTTACAAACCTTGGCTACTGTTTTCATTTTACTGAATTCTTGCATATTGTGGTATTCTTTTTGGCCCTTACCGCATGTAGGGCTGTCATTTTCAATAACGGAAACTTTTCAGTCAGGTAGTTCAATGATAAAGAAGCCAAGTCCACTTCTTTTAATGTTTGAAGACAGGCTTTTTAAAAAATGTATTAGATGGTAATGCAACTTTTTTTTTTTATCCAAAGCATCAGATCAAGAAGCGAGGTTACAGACAGTTCAATGGACTTGAAAGAAAGTTGAAGAGCTAATTTACTTTCAATTTGATAATGTTATTTGTGCTTGTGTGTCAGTAAATGTGTTGCCTAAGGATACTCAACAACATTTCTGACATCCAGGTACTGTTTGGGATGGGTTAAATGGTAAATCCGAATCCATTTTAGCCATTTTTGTTCACTTCATCAGGTTTTGCACACACATATATACTTTGAAATGTTTTTATCTGTGCTGTCTCTTTTATAGGACTGGGTCATTGAAGATGAAGAGATTTTGTTTACTGTTCATTAAAATGACAAAATGTAGCCATGGGCCTTGAATGGCACATCTGTCACCTATTAGATCAATGTTTGGATTATCAAGCTAAAATAATCTGTCCTGAATCTTGGGGTAGCACTGAAAAGCATTAAGAGCTTGTTCAGATCCTTTTCAGCTGAATTATGTTGACAGTTAGTGTCAGAAAATGGGGCAACCGCAGGCCAAGTCAGGATGGACCTCGACTGGAGTTAAATCTCATGCTTCAGTGACTGGACCTAGACCTAAATAGGACATTTTCAAATGACTGGCTGACAGCTTTGGTTCAGCAGGAGAAAGTATGCAGAAGGCATGATTCTCTTACACTACATATTGAATCTGTAGTCCCCTTTATTTGGCTGCTATATATATAATTACTAATAATAATAATAATAATAATAATAATAATAATAATAATAATAATAATAATAATAATAATAATAATAATAAAACAATGCAGATACATTTTCAAAGCAGAGTAGTTTAAAAGAAAAACAGTTCAACATAGGGATTTTTGTCGAGAGTATAAACACATATTTCACAATCCCAATTATTTTATGGTGTTCAGTGTCACTCTGGGTGGTTCTGGGTTCTGTTGATCTGAACAGTAGTCCTCATTCCATTCAAATAATACCACCATATGATCTTGCAGAAGATATAGACAGATAGACCTCAGTGTTTTTAATATTGAAATACATCATGAAAAGACAAAAGATTGAACAAGATAAAACTATAATTGCTACATAGTTTGCTTTTACCTGATTTTTTGAACTCATAACAAATTTGGGGACTGTTCAAAATGAATTCAACACATATTTATATTCATATATTCTGCAGTGACCCATAACTTGAAAAGTAACATATATTTAAAGAGAAGCAAATAAATAAATAAAAACTACTGGGAAATATACTGTACTGACAGCGAATACTTCAATGCCCTTTTCAACCTGAATTATCATTACTTCTTTTTTTTTTTTTTTTAATACGCTTGTTTACCATTTGATCTAAAGTTGTCAAAATGCCTTCAGCATTATCATTGGTACTCTAAATGACCCCCTAAAGTAGGATTTCAGTATGGTTTATCCATGGCCACCAATACTAACCAGGTAAGCTTTTAATCCATTTCTTTAATTATGAAACTGATGAGTGATATCCTTGTGTGTATTACTATAGAAATACAAATATATAGAAACAAAATATCTCAATATTAATGTAATGTAAATGCAAGAACATATTTATATACTGTTTTTATTGAACTTACCTATCAATCACTTAGACATGATTACATTAGCATAGATTGCAATTTACTGACCTGAAAATGTTTTATATAGAGGCTAATTATTGTCATTTATTTATTGTGTCCCTTTATTATTTTACCTTGGATTATTATGATTTGAAATGTCCAATCTCTTTTCCTCTCACCGCAGCAATTCCCCACACGGCTCAGGAGACCTGAAGGTTCAGTGGACTCCTCCGATCCCACGACCAAGCCAGCTTCCTTTTTCATCCAGGAACTCAAGAGCAGATGTCAGCGAGCTACCAGCCACTGGAGGACAAAGGCCAGCCCTGCAGGTGTCCGCTCTGAGCTGACAGGACGCCTGGCCACAGGGTTCACTGTAGCACGATGAGGAGAAACAGTCCCTGATGGTTTTTCCTCCCTAACCCATGGGACCGCCAGAGCCAATGTGATGCTCCCTTCAGAGCCCAGTCATTTTTCTTTCTAAAACTACTACAACTATGACTAATTACTACTATTACTACTATTACTATATAACAATATTAGTGCTGTCTCCATTCATCTACTAGAACATTTTATAAAAATATACTTTTTTATATAAAAAGCTAATATTAAAGGGAGAACATTTTTTTATAGGAGGCTGGTGTAAAACTTGTTACACATGGCCTATATTGTCAATTAATCCCTTTTATATTTTTTATTGAAAATAATGTGCCCAGTTAATTGTAATCTTTTAAGTGTGGTTCAGGGGGCAGGAGCTAGGGCTCCTCCCCCATTGTGTCCTGTCAAAATATCAGTCAATCACCATATTTAAACCCTGGAATGCACCCTTAGTCTTTGTCTTGCTTTTTTGTTTGTGTGTCGTCACGCAGCTCTGCAGACCCCTAGTTTTCATTTCTATTTTCTGCTGTCTGTGCTTCTCGATGCTTTACTAAGCTTGCGCTTTGCCTTGTTACACTTTTCTGTGCTTTTACTGTGGGGAATCTTTCACGGGGGTTGCATGCCATGGTTTGTTTTTGGTATGCTTTGCCATGCTCTGTGCTTTATTGCTCTTTGTTGTGCTTTAACCCTTTGCGGTCCATTTATTAATTCTAAGGTCAGGCTCGCCTGGTCTAATTAATTTTCACACGCGCAGTTAATTTTAGACGCGCTGTTTAAAAGTATTTTTTTTCCACAGTCAAACGGGTTTAAATGGCCCTGCATATCAACAAAGCACTCACTAGGCATCTCCAGCCCCGCCCCACCCTTTCGTTCGCTATCGCTTTCACATATGCTAACAAATAAATAATAATAATAATAATAGTCGTACATACCGATCAATCATCTCCTGATGACTCATTTTATCACCAAACTCCTCAATAATGCAATCCAAGTCATTATTTTATTGCTATAACATCTCAAAAAAGCTCTGCAAATGTCCGTGATAGTCTCTGTGAGCTGATACTGTAACACCCAGCTTGTTTCCATACGACCGCCCCATCTGATGCCAGGGGCTAGTATGACTATTCATGAGATACGCCTTTTTTTTTTTTTTTTTATCGGCTTGTCTCGCTCCTTTCGCTCCCACTCGGCCATTGAATGGTTTTGTCGGCTTTTTCCGTTGAAAACCGACTTTTTGCGTTTTGCGTTTTAAAATGATGTCGGACAGGGTCCGACAAAGGACCTGATGGGAATAATTGCAATGACGGACCCAGTCCGACAATGGACCGCAAAGGGTTAACTATGGGAAACTTTTATCCCCTATTTTTTGTTTCCCCTACTTTTCGTTTCCCGTTGGAAGATAATCAATTTAGTTATAAAATGACTACTCACACGCTGCACTTTTTCTTTCTCTTCGGAAGCTGATGGCGACTGCATTTCTCCTCTCGTTGGATATCATTCAACTCAAAAATCCAGCAAAAGGTTCTAGACTGATTTTCATTCTGGCTTACAATGTTTCCCTATACTTTACCAAGCTTTCGCTTTGCTTTTGTGACCTATCTGATCCTGCTGACTATTCAGCACTCTGGCTTGACACCCTTGAAGGAATCGCACCAAAACAAGCAGGGAAGTTCATTCAACTTTTTAATTCCTGACAAATAAACAAGACTGTGGTTGGAAGAGGCATCTTCATACAACAATATTCTCTCTCTGCTTCCACAGCAGCAGCAAGCTTCCAACTGAAGCCATGAAGCAAGCTACGTGCTCACTGTCGCAAGTTAGTTGCCAGTTTCATCCACTAGGGGTCTCCCCTTTCCCAAGAATAACATCCTCTGAGTCCTTAAAAAAGTTGTATTATTGGTTGTTGTATTATTGATTATTATACATTTTCACTAATTAACCTCTGTTTGCTTTACTAACCCTTCTCCTTTGCATTGGAGGCACAGTTGCAGGGAGCCGGTCCACTTTTGGGGGCAAGTGAAGGTCACCGTGAAGAACTGTGCTGGCCTCATCCCCTGCCAGGAAGGTTCTCCGCGAGCCTCTTTTTGTTTTCCCATTCTCTATCACTCTAGGTTCCCCTTGCCCAGTCTTGGAGGCAGATTGGTTCAGTCTCACCTCCATGAGGGCAGCTCTGCGCGAGCCAAGGGGACACTCTTTACTAATGATCTTATTTCATTTGTGCCAGTCTCCCTCTCTGGAGACCTTTGCATGATTATTTATTTCTCTTTTTCAGCTTCCTGTCTCTCCACGTGGCTCAGCCTCGGAATTGGCCGCAAAGTAGGGCTGCTCTCCACGAGGGCAAATCCTGTCCTTTCTAAAGTCACAAGCACATAATTCCTATTTCAATTCCCAGTTGCTACTCCACGCAGCCCTTGCTTCTGTTTCCGTGAAATTACAATACATGTCAAAGAAACTATTAGTTAACTTTTTTCCATACAATCTTCTAATTTGCTTTTTAAATTCATTGCCATCTGCTAGGTTTTTAAAGTTCTAAATTGTTCCCCACTGAAACCAAGAAATGATATGAGTCATAACCCGTTCTCCCATTTATTCTTCATTCACTTAATGTTAGCCATCAGGAGAAACCCATTAACTTATCATTCTGTAGCGCTCATAATCATTTCCTTTGCAGCTATTGCATTTGGGGTTATGCATTTGCATCCTTTTTCCGTGCAATTATGACAAATGCGGAGTTGATTAAGCTGGTATATGCTAACAGACGTTATAATGAACACAAAAGCCTTATAACAGTAAATGTGTCTTCAAGACATATTCCAGGGTTTAGGAGCTGCTGATTGTCTTCAACAAGACAATCATTTGTATTGACTGGGTTGACCTTCAGAATATTTTTTTCCTCGTAAGTGTTTTTTTTTCTCTTGTAATGAATGGTGCAGTGTAATTGTATCAATTTACAGACAGTAAGTACCAGTTCCAGGCATTTGGTTTCTAAGCCTTAACCCTTCGAGACCCAGGCTTTGGCGCCTTTATGTTAATGCTGCATGCACATCCTAAAGTGATATTTTTTTAAGCTTCTATAGTATTATGGTATTACAAAATGTGTGGAGCACAACTAAATGGTTCAGGTTTCAATGGGTTGAAACACCTACCATAGAGTTATTCATAGTGCCATAGTTATATTTTATAATATGTATGGCGCTGTCATCATTTTGCTTGAATCCAGACCCAGTTCGTAAATAGTTGATTGAACATAAGCGTTCAATTGAGTACTGTCATGAAATAAAAACATTACTAATCTGTTCAGGTGTTGTTGCACTTGATAGTAATTTGTAAAAATGAAAAGCCTTCAACAATGTTAGTTTTTTATAGCAGGGTCATAAGAAGGTTTTCAATCCAAAGCATGAGTGGAAATATAATAAAATTTAAGGGCACAATTCTGAGAAATGCTTTTGATTTGCAATGGGAAAACTCAGGAGCGCTTGTGTTGTGTCGTGCCGTGTTGTGATTTTTCAATGGAGCAAGGGTTGGACGTTGGCTTGTATTGGTTAGCACTGGCCAAACCATGGAAAGTGGGAGGCAGAAAGGGTTAACAAATCAGAAGAAACCGACTTTTTAGCCTGTATACTGTACAGTATATATTAAGTCTTTAATAATGCTGGAAATGTTATATTATTATGTTACGATGATATGTATTTGATTTGTGTTACACACTACAGTACGTTCATGTATTTAACAAAGATTTTTGTGTCTATGTTTTTTCAATTAAAATAAAAAAGACATTGTTTTTTAAGTTATTTTTGTTAGTTTTCTCTACATTGTCTCTTTTTAGTCACTCTTTGGAAATATCTGCTCAGAGGAAGTTAATTTGAAAAGCTAAGGCGAACCTGTGCCCTGTATTTAAGATCGTTCAGGTGAACATGTTAATGGGGCTACTCCTCGAATTTTGATCTGACACCTTCATAAAAACCCAGGGCAAAGCATGGTGCCAAATCACTTGTTTAATTAATAAATGTATATAAATATTGTATTATGTATGCATTAGAAAAACTGGAAAAGACAAAATGTTGAATTTATTAAGTTTCTTTTAGTATTTGTAAATGTATACAATGTTGTCCATAAATATCGACACCCTGATGTGGATTAAATCAAAATTATGGCAAAATCATATGCAATATAACAAATTGCTGTGGTGGCGCCATGCCATTATATTTAATTCAAGCCCATGTGGATTCAGAAACTCAACCATTTTACTATGTGAATGTGTTACTCATTCTTTAAAAATATAATTATCTTTCAATGACATAAATTTCAAGGAAAATACGTTTTTTTACCATTAGTATAATTGTATGTTTAGTAAAGATGAATACTGATCTTAAGTACTGGTCCCCATTCAGTGTACCCACAACTTGTCGTAGCATGTACATCATTTTAAAAAAAAATATAAAACAGAGGGATGTCTTTTGCCACTGTCTCGACTGTCTTCTTTTCATCATTCTCTGCAACTTCTGCACTATAGACCAAGAACCTTGATCATTTCCACCCCAGTGTTAAAATATTTATTCAAACATTTTTGGGAATAACATTGACAACATCACTTAACACTAAGCTTTTTATTTGTGGTTGCAACAGATTTCAACATCCACTGTAGCATAGCACAGTTTCTGTGTTTGTCCTTTAATCATTAATCAGTTTCCAGCATACCTATGATCCCAACATTAATCTCCATTGACTCAGAATTGCCAACCATAATTACTGTTGTTTGAGGTCCGCAGCAGTATTTTACAATGTGATCGTTCTGTTCATGCATAGAAGATACGGTTTCAATCATTGCAGAATATAATCTTTCTGTCTTTGTAACCTGAACTGGATGTAAGCACTGGGCACTGCATTAATCTCTGTCTCTACTGTACTACTGGTTATTTAGGTTGTCTGTAGAGTCATAGTGCTAAGTAATATGGTTTCTTGAAAAATGCATCAAATAGCCTAAAACCTTTTAGGTTTAATTTTAAATTATGCAGACTCAAAGCACTTTTTTAATTAAGGAGCGGTGATTTGAAAGCAGCATTCTGTACAGTAGTTAATGGTTTAAAAGCATATGATATACAATAACTAATCTGATTTACAATTCATAACAAATCAGAAGCATTTGTATGTCAAAATAGAAAATAGTACTGTTTGTATTTTACAATAAATGTTTATGTTGTTTTAATAATTAAATGGATGAACATTTGTATGTCTTAATGTAGCAAATAAATAAGAAAGCCTTTAGAATAGGACATGATCCAAGAAATGCAATCCATCTTATTTAGTTAGCTCTTGGTTGTTTTACAGAACCATGGATATTGTACATGAACACCCCCTTTTAAAGCAAAGGTCAGAACACTAATAATATTTAAAGCACTTTAGCCCGGATCTGCCAGGTCCCATCAGAAATACCACAGTCTATTAGCTCTTTTGAAGACAAAAATAAGGTTTTGCTCAGGTAATTTTATTTCACTAAAAGCCTTTTAAATTTGGGTATTAACTTATTACCAGTGACAATACGAGTCACATCTTTGTGTTTCACTCCTAATGTAGAGGGGCCCACCAAATTATATTATCCTCACCTTTCATTGTATCTTTGGATGACATAGCAACAGCTGCCCTGGAAACTGAGAACATGCCCCCAAGCTCAGGGAGACATCTGTTTGCAGACCAGCGTGCATCATATGACAAAGGTTTAGGAAGACATGGAGGTGAAGAAGAGGTTTAGGGGCCTCTCTTCTGAGTTAGCATCGTTAAAACCCTTCCACTGACAGACATGTGGAAACCAATCAACAACAAAGCAGTTTATAATCACACTAATTCCTAATCAATTTCATACAAGTCTTACATGAACACAATCAATGGCCTTCCTCATGTGCAAGTGTTCAGGGCCTTTTGGCTATATAGTATAATATATAGTATAATGTTCAGGAGTAGTTTCCTGTGTGTATGTTTTCTATCCATCCGGTATTTGTGCATAAAAGTCCCTTTAACATAAATTCAAGTGGTGAAATCAGCTGGATTAATAAATACATAAATAAATAAAGAAATACAGAAAGAAATGTGTAAGACATGTGAATTGAATGTGGGCTGAGTTGAACTTTTCTTTAGTTATGTTGCTCTAAGAGTTATCTGAAAGTGCCCATGCCCCCTTATTCATCTGACCTCCCCTGTTCTCCAGGGGAGCCTTCAATAACATTGCTCCTGTCCTTTCATTGATCAGCTCAGCTTCTAGCAGTTTTAAAATTACAGCCTTCAAAAATACAGACTACATTCTGAACTAATGCACACACATGGCTGTATAACTCCCTACACATTTAGCAACTGTTAGCAGGTTTTTGGAAAAGGGATAATATGACTGATTAATTTGTATTAATAATAATAATAATAATAATAATAATAATAATAATAATAATAATAATAATAATAATCCCTGACAGGTATTCTGTAAAATATAAAGGATGTCTCTCTCTGCCAGTTTCAGGTTCTGACAGACCATGACAGAGGTCTAGCAGATGACACTCAATTGGAAGGTGCTTCAGTTTTAGAGAATACACAGGTATCTCACATCTGCCTACCCTCCCCAACCTTCCAGAAGAAGCTGTAATCATTGAAGAATTTTCACATATCCCATCAGAAGAAATTAAACACCATGGAGACTTGTCACATTGAATTAGTGCTGTCCTGGCTTCCCATAGTGGCCTATTTACCCCACTGATAGTATCACGACTGAAGTTTCTATGTTTTTGTCCAACCCAAGACCCAGTTATTAATAGACACCAGTCTCTGTGATTTGCGAAATCATTTTTTAAATACTATAATGCAGCAAACAATTTCTACATTTGTTTTCAATGACATGAGAACAACTCTAGCACTCCAGTACACAGAAAGTATCCAGCTGTAATGCTGCAAATGACAAATGGACCACTAGGGTGCACACTTACTCAAGGAATCATGGAGGTTGATGCACAATGTCTGCAGCACAGCTTGTGTCAGGACTGATTCCATTTGGGAGCTTACACAGGCTGCATCTTTTAGGTGCTGTTGTAGGTTGTAGATATATTTTAGGTTTATAGTAATATTCTTATTTCATGAACTCCAATAATAATGTATTGTGACAAACCGGCAGACCAATATGCAAATGAAGGATCATTGTGAGGGCTGTTTTGTGGTATTTTTTTGGGCTACGGGTTGGAGGGGTGGGATGTGGCGACAACAACTGTAGAACAGGGTTTGTGTGGTGCATTTAGTGAGGTCCAGCATTGTGTGGTGGGTTGGCGCTGTGTGTGTGAGTCTGTGTGTGTGTGTGGGGGGGGGGTTGTTATTTTTGTTCAGTCAGTTCTCAGGCATGGGGGAATTCCCCTGGAGAGAGTTTCTTGAGCTCTCTACATTGTGAGTTTTTCAAAGATTATAGAATTCTTGTGAAACAATGAGAGTTTGTGTTGTTTGAAATGAAGATGTACTGTATGTGTGGAAGTCTGCAACTTTAATCTCTATAATTAAATATACAATGTAATGTATCCAGTAAAGCATCTACATAGACACCCTTTCACAGTGAACAGTAAAATATACAGTATATGTACCACCTAACATCATATTATAATTGTATTGGAATTGGAAGACTATGTTGCCGTTACAAGCACATGTTAGATTGCCTCCTGACAATGGCATTGATACATTTAAAAGGGTCTTTCTTCACACAGGATTTATCCAAAACACTGTGGCTAATTGGCACTGACAAAGGAAACCATTGACTGCTTACTACTGCAAAACAAAGCAAAATGTATTTATTTAATTAACCCATCCATCTACTGAAGGGGTTTAGCATGGACAAATTAACCATGGTATCAATCCACTGTTGATTATATGCCACTAAGGGGGATTCACACAATCATTTGTAGCTTCTTATTGATTGGTATCAGTATCCATTGTCTAAGTTATTTGGAGGTTGTTTAATGCTCGAAAGACCCCTTAATATATAACTGTTCTTGTGTTGTGTATTATGAAGTTTAATTTCCAAGGAGTTTCCAGGTCATCCAAGCCAATAAGAAGTGTACACAGAGGTTGTATATGTTGTCAATGGGACTGTATAGTTTTATTTGGACATTGTGATTAATAAAAGTAATAAATATCCTTGTTAACTGTAGAACAATGTCTCTCTACACTGGGTATTTACATGGTGGGATTTTTTTGGGGGGGTCCAAAATGGTCCTTGGATAACGTCAAGAATGAGACTCAGAGACAAGAAGCTCTGTTGCGCACGTTTATTAAAAAAAACACAAATAAAACTGGAACAAACAAACAGGGCACAAGGGCCAAAATAAAATATTTAAACAAAACAATACTGACCACAAACATTAATGTCAGCCTGGGCACTCACCTTCACTGACCAACACAAAATCCAGCAGACACAGTGGCACACTCACCTACTCTCTCTCTCAGACAAAGGATTTCTCCTCCGTTAAATACATGTGGCCATTCCCCAATTACCTAACTGGGGAATGGCCACACCTGTGATTGCTGGCAGGGACAGATTTAACCCCATCCCTGACAACCTTACACCCCCACACTCACACACACACTATTTACATGAAGGGCTTTCACCCTGCCACAGTCCTCATTAATAAAAAGGAAATCCTGAGTATTCTGATATTATGACTCGATGTTTGAAACCTGTATTATTGTTCTATTAATGCTGTTTAGTCAAAAAAATAGATTTAAAAAATTGATTTAAAACTTTAAATGATGTTTTATTGAATGTATCCTTCTGCCAGTGCAATAGCCCTTGATACTTTGGCTGTAGAGGATACAAACTGGTTGCAACTTGAGTGTATTGTTTTTCTTTGGTAATAAAGCCAGGGGCTTCACAACTGCTCTCGCCGTCACCGAATATATTGATATTTCGAAATTGTAAAAAAAAAAAAAATATTAACATTTTAATTTTATACAATTATGTTAGTGTTTGACTAATCAATAATTATGAATATAAACTGAATATCTAAGTGGCCTGTAGCTCTTAACCACGGTGACATTCTCTTGCAAAAGCGGATGACATAGAGACGCACTTTGATCTTAGTGCATAAATAAGAATGCGATGAGGCAAAACAGTTCTGACCTGTGCATTGTTGGGAAATGCCTAAACACCCAATCATTTCCCTCTCATTCAATATTATTTCATATGCTTTTAACTGTACCCCTTGAGCTAGAACATTTAACAGTCAAAAGTACATGCTAAATTCTAACTGCAAATAAATCTTTAATTTACCCCCAAGGTACCATTTAATTTAATTCAATAGCGTTTCTGTGTGTGTGTGTGTGTGTTTCATAAAACTATCTAATTAGTATTAAAAATGTATACAGTATACTATTGAGCTACCAATAAACATAGGCTGGGGGGTATTACTGCAGTATTTAACTAACAAATATAAAATACCATTTACTACTTTATATAACATGTTCAAAACTTCCCCATGCCTTGATGAACAGCTATGTTTATTATTCCCCATTAGCATCAAGGTGAGCAGAATGCATGGCTAAGGTCCAGTGTGATTCCCAGGTGTCTCTTTCCCAAGGTAAACATCTATTCGCTCCATTGCCAAGCTCAGGCTACATATGCTGGCACATTCTGATTAGGGTGAATTAAGATCCCTCTGGCATGTCTGAGAAAGGTGCTTCAATAGAAAATTAGTGGAAAATATATATTTGCTATAAAAAAAATAATCTATTTTGATCTCACATGAAGCAAGGTTAAAGAGATTGAAACTGTTCATGTGCTGTCCTTAATCTTTGGATATTTTAAAATTGAAACCTTTAGAACATTTTCTTCGGAAGCCTTTTTTTTGGTCTGATTGTGAATGTAAAAACAAGGATCAGGTTGTTGCTCTTACTGGGTACCACAACTACTGCAAGGGGATTTGCTTATTTGAAATGCAACTTTGAGAAGAAATCCCTTGGAAGTATTGTCTAGACTCACCACTGCTTTTTTTCTACAGGCGTAGGCTGAGCCACTGGCCAATTCAATCAGCTTTAGGGACATTATTTGTTTGTTTCTTTTTGAAGTGCATAAGTGGAAAGATAATCTTCTTCAAAAAAATAAAGAATTGTCCTGATGGACAGACTTGACACTTCACTGAAATGTTAAATACATATGGATCAGCCATTAGTTAATGGGGTCCGTTTTAAGAAGGTTTATTATTGCACTCTAAATTTGTCAACACACACTTCACATCATGAACATACAAACAGTAACTCTGCATACAATACAGTAAGTTTGTTTGAAGAATGCATTATTTTTGGTAAAGCATGGTCCACTTTAATAGTTTAATTAGGTTTGAAATGTTAATGTAGGCTTCATGAGGTTTCACAATGGTAAACAAACCTAAAAGTGAAGAGATCTATGAAAAAGTGCTTGAGAAATTGTAGACTAACTACCTAAACTGATCTTTATCATTCAGGATTATCCCATTCATATGGGCCAGTAGGGACCTTACAAACATCAACTAGAATTATGAAAATATTCTCAACCATATGAAAAAAAAACTAAAATGTACCCCTTTTTATTGATACAGTAAACTGAAAATCGTAGTCAAATAGATGTGGTTGGTGTTACACACTCACCTGGCAAAGTGTGCCAACTTTTCTATTGTGAAATTCGTCATGTAAATGTATTGGATACCAGTAGCGTCCTTTGACCCCTCACTCCAATTTTTACTGCAGATTTATTTGAGTTATAATTAGGTGCATCAATTTAAATTAGTGTTTACAATGTTTTTAAAATGAGATTTACTGTCCAGCATTTTTCTTGTTGGATCAGATATGGGGGACCGGAGTAAGAGCGGATATGTGTGGAGTAGTGGTTAGGGCTCTGGACTCTTGACTGGAGGGTTGTGGGGTCAATCCCAGGTAGGGGACACTGCTGCTGGAGCCTTGAACAAGGTACTTTACCTAGATTGCTCCAGTAAAAATGTGGTTATAGGTAATTGTATGTAAAAAAATAATGTAATTGTATATAAAATTATGTGATATCTTGTAACAATTGTAAGTCGCCCTGGATAAGGGTGTTTGCTAAGAAATTAATAATAATATGTAAAAAGGCAGATAAATGAATTCTGTTCTAAATACCATTATACACAACTGTAACAATTACTATATTCACACAATTATTGTTTTGAGACTCAGCATTTATTAGGGAGCTCCCCTAAATCCCTTGTTTAGAAAGATACAGGGTATTATGCTTGTGACAGAATAGCCGTCTACTGTGTACAACAGGCAGATCGAGATGGAGGTTGAAGTTGATAAGCCCCGCAAGCAAACAGGATTTTTTTACATATCAACACACTGAACAGCTCACGTGACACTACCAGCAATGGTAGTACACAGAGCACATACAACGCAGTGTATGAAAACTTTGGAAGGATCTATGTTCAATAATAAACTAACGTTGCTGAAGAGCTTGATCATGGCAGATACACGGTTAGGGTAGATATGTGACTGGCGGATATGTGACAGATTACTGTATTTTGAAAAAAACAACAACTGTGATTTGAACCTATATTCTCCTTAAGAAAAAGAAAAGAATAATACATTTATGTAAAACAAAACAAAACAAAGCATCATAGGAAAGTATTTAAGAAGCCAAAATATTAAATAAACCACCTCTCATCAAACTACAAAGAGCTCAGATTTATGTATTACTTTATTATTTACTTCTTGAGATACAGTATGCACATTTTTTTTTTTTTCAAAAGTGTAGGCAGCTGATATTATATTTCCAAAAGCTTTTTATAGCACTCTGTGACTTTTTGAAAGTAGAACACATAATACAATTGCTACACAATTATGAATAAAACAAATTTAAAAGAAAATAAAATTATATTTTCAAAAAAATCACACTGGAGCTAAATGCTTCTGGAATATGGACCTAGTGTAATGTACGTAGGGAGCAGCAATCTAGTTCTGGGGCTTGTGGTTCTGTGTGAATTTTAACTTTTAGAAAACCTTGTAGAATACAGACGAGCGCACGTCATAAAAAATAAAAGAGGCCTATTACAAAGTGACACCTGTCTGACTGCCACTGTGGCTTAACAGTTGCTATGTAAGAATGTCATACATTTAAGATAACCAATTATTAAAATCTTCCCACGGTCATATTCTTTTATTTTAATATGTTTAAATAAAAACGTACTATGTAATTCTGTTGATTTATTGAAAAAAAGAAATCACAAAAAGGATAATGTGATTTATCCTTTTTAAAGTAGAATTTGTGCCAGATAATCCTTTAAACCCAGTAGTGGGCCCTACCCAAGGCTCCTTACTAACCCAAGATTGACACCTCCACAGTAAATGTACTCATACATCACTGCTATCATAGTCCCCCTTTTCAGCAACGTTTTAATTAGCTTTGCCTCGTTAGAGGTTGAGGCATGTGCATCTGCTTGATTGCAGTAAAGGATCTAAACTATTCGTCACATGCTCTCAAATATATGGCTTCTGCAAAGCTCTCCTCAATTTACAATCGGGAGGTACTGCTGCCCTTATTGTTTTACCATACTATAAAAGCTCTGTGGTTATAAAATTGCATATTGGTAATAATTAATTCTTTATATTAACCAAATATTAACCACATCTAGGGATTTTTTAAATTGCTTACCGATCTAGCAAAATGCTGCTGTCTAGGCTGCAAATGCTAAATACTGTATAGTAAATACTGTAGTAGAGTCCTGCATCAGGTCGGGTTCGGATCAGAATGTGAACTTTTTCGCAGTTTGGGTGCAGGTCAAAAATGTTTAATTTCCGGGTCAGCTCGGGTCTGAATTGGAATCACCAAAAACGTTTTCTGTCCTTTCAGCGTACCCTTTCACAAATGTACCGGTATTTCCTGCACTAAAGCAGGAGGCGATTAGGGAGGAGACAGCTGACTAAGCAGTGTTCTCGGTTTGTATTGTCGCTTGCCGCTTGTTTGATACGTCACAAGATCCTTTTATCACGTCTGTTTAGTGATAGTAAAAATGTCTGTGTACGAGGTGAAACACAACATAGCGCCAGGTTTATATCACGTGGTGGATAATAGGTCGATAGGTAAATCAGAAGTGTGGATTTCTTTTGGAATCACAGCGAATGAAAATAATGAACAAGCAACAACTGGATTTGTTGCTTGTAAAATCTGTCATTATACTTTTGTGTACAACAGCCACAAAATTGGTACATTTCTGTGAAAGCACAGGTGTAGCTCCCTTTCAACTGGTGGCACGAAAGGAATGTATTTTATAGGAAAGTAAGTAGAGATAGTTAATATGTTACAGTGTTAAAATATATCCAGACCACTAGAGAAAGCTACCATGCTGTACAGCCTATTGTATAAACCCAATCTTTGGAGAATGGTAGAGCTATCTGTGTGTGAATGTGAGAGCGTGAGACAGTCAGTCGGCACAGGACAAACACTTGCGGGTTTGGGACGGTTTGCGGGTCTTATTAAAGCAAGTCGGGTCAGGTCCCAGCTAAGAAGACAGTGCTGCAGCGGGTTGCGGGTTCGGGTCAGGTCCTGTAGTAGCGGGTCCGGGTAGGAAGTGGATCGTAAAGATCGGACGTGCAGGACTCTCTACTGTAGTCCATCATAGATATAATGCACAGACATAGTTTTCTGTATACTTCTTTTTAGAAATAATAATGATATTAATAATATCTAGTAATAAAATCTAGATTAAAAAAAATGCCAAGTGCAACACAACTGACTCTGAATTTGGGTTTTTAAAATACATTCTTTATGCTGAGCATCCTGTACCCACATAAGACAATAAATGACAAGAGGTGTCATGCTACAGTAAGCCATTGCAGATTTGCACTCCGTCCCAACAACTGGAAACCGATGGATATCTGTGTGGCCAGTTGGCAAAGAAAAACCTGTGCTCAATAAAATTTCTGAAATAACCACCCACAGGCATCCATTTCCTTTCTCAAGTTGTATACTTTTGTAATTTGCTTTTTAACAATTGGAATGATCTGATATATTGGTTTTTTATAAACAATATTAATCTTATTATTTATTTTTTAACTATAAACAGTAAGTTTGTAATAAAAGGCCATCAGAATGACTGGAAACATTATAACAAAGATAAAAAAATGAATAAAGTCTGATTTTCAGATAATGTTCTAGCCTGTAGCAGCTTGAAAATCAGGGACCATACTAAAGAAAGATAAATTGGAATACATAATGGATTCATGAGCTGAAATTGAATCGCTGTCTGAATGGATGATTTAATTTTTTTTTTTTTTAATTACTGAGGTAACTGAAAGCAACTTTGATTTCAAATGCTAGCTTGATGTTGATTTAGGTGGAGAAAACAAAAGTGTAGCAACATTTTACTGTACATCATATGAACACTAAAATGTGGTTACTGCTGCTTCTGCTACTGGGCCATTCCATGCAAATGTAACATTTGTTAAATTATGAAGCCATCAAAACTACTTACAATAAGACTATGTGCAATTAGTCTTATATCGATAACAAATGTACAGGTTTCAAAATAGAAATTACCTACTATGACTTTATTATTATTATTATTATTATTATTATTATTATTATTATTATTATTATTATTATTAATCAACAAAAATGTGCTTAATAGCTGATAGAATTGAATCAACATTTGGTTAAAAATACTTTTTATTCTCATTTGGTGTAATTGACATTTAAAAATATTCACTGATTGGCTAAAAGGACACTTGCAGGAGCAGTTTTATTTTTGGCAACACTCTTTAAATTTGTAGGCACTATAGCCCCACTGCAGATCATTTCTGACTTGCTGCTAGAAATGGTCTATTTATACAGTTCCAATGATGCCGTTCAAGAGTAATTATAAAAGCATTTAATTTGTCTGACAGAAAAAGCTGCAATTGTTATCAGTAGATACAGCAAAGAGATTATAAGACTGTTGAAGTGCTTGTGGGATTCAATGGAATGAAGGGGAATTCCTGTCACCGGAAAATTAGTTTTTAAATGGTAGTGAAACTCCAATATAAAAAAAAGTATAATGTGAATGGAGATAGCAGTAATATAATTTAATAAGACATACTGCATTAATTTGCTATCATTAACTGTGATGACCACTTAATGAATCTGAAAGGATATTAACAATTTACGAGATGTATTGTACTACCCTCAAGGAATAATGCAAAATATTAAAGCCCACACCAGCTTTAACTTTTAATAAACACTGCAGCACAGAGTTTTTACATGTTTCTTAAACCATACAGCTAAAAGTTTTTAATCAAATATTTAACAAATGGAACAACTAGTGCACATTAAAAACTACTTTCAATAAATGTTGTACATGTTTTTAAAAATATTCTTGACATAAGCATATATTCAGAAGCACCCTTTTCTAGGTACCATACACAGACTTTTACAGTATGCATACTGTATATCTCTCTAGCTAAGAAACAGAACAAAAACTAAGAAACTCACAACATGGTTTACTTTTTTTTTAAAATTTGGAGAGTCATATAGTAATACAGTAATTTTTGTAAAGAAGGTATTGAATTATCAAAACGCAGTTACACTTTTGAAGGTGTCTCCTTCTTTGTAAGTCTAGAGAAAGTAACCCCAACAGGATAAGTGATAATGGGCTCTTTGTCAAATGAAGCATTACAGTAGACCACTTACCATAGAAAAAAAGGGAAAAAAAGAATTACTCCTGTGGCTGATGGAACATTGTAACATTGGTAATTCAGTACTAATCAGCTCAACTGGTTGTACAGAGTTCCTGCTTTAATGGTCTCTATCTGCTCTGAAGATGATCTTCATCAGTCTGGCAGCTATCAGAAGTCGACTGATGTTATCTCATTGTCATAAGGTTGTGAGTGTTCTTTTGTAACCCCTGGATCAGGTGATCAGACATGGCAGCACACCCATGAACCAAAGTCTCATAATAGCTGCCATAATGAGAAGATAAATGGGGATAAATCACAGGCTACCAAGTGACCATGTCATTGCCCTGTAGTTTAAAGGGCCGGGGAAGACAGATGAGAACTCTGGGCTTAACTTGCCAACTCTGCCATGGGAGAGGTGAAGAAAATGTCAAGAAATAGTTTATTCAGCACCAAAATAGCCGCTGTAGGTTATACATTTCTGTATGGTTATGATGGATGGGTCTGTTGAGGGTTGTTGTATTTCCAGAAACAATAGAAAAATCATTTTACTGATTGAACGTTGATAATGTGAAACAACATTCTGTATTTATTTAGAACACTTAGCAATGAGACCATTTCCCTTTCTTAACCCATTATAAAAATCAAGCACAAAATTCTGTTACAGAGCAGTACAATACTGGCATTTAATGTTTTCTCACAAAATGATTGAAGTAATCTATGTAAACGTGTTTTCAAATCATTAAAGGTGGTAATGGGCTGAAAAGAAACCAAAAGTCTAATTGTGGCTAAATATTCTAATAATATTCTAATAATATTCTAATAATATTCTAATATTATTATTATTATGGTGTGGGTAATATCTGCATTATTTCCATTTTTACTGTTGTTTTTTTTCTGTTATTCTTCCTTATGAACATTAAAATGAACATTATGTTGGCCTTTATTGTTAAATGTGGATTGTTTAACCCAAAACAATATGTTGATTACTTAAAAAACATCATGTATCAATCATATTTGTGCAAATCCCCTTTCGGTAATGTTATTTTAGTTAGAAGACTATTACAAAGAGTACATTATTTTTTATTTCAACTCCCAAGACCTTCAACTTACAATCAGAAGCAAGGTTATTTGTCGGTCAGAAAATTGAAAGTTTAATGGCCTACTTCAGTGTCTGTGGTCAGCGTCAAGGTCAAAACCTGATGGTAGCAGATAGGTGAATTGTCAGGAATGGCACAAGTTAATTAGAAAATGTCATTTGCACATAGCTGCTGGACAAAAACAATCCATCCCTCATGCTGTGACAGATATTGTTAATGATTCAAATTAGTGACCTCATTAATTTCTTTCATTATCTCCTGCTGTTTCAGACAAAGTGTTTTTCTTTTTCTTTTTTTTAAAATGTTTATTCATCTGAGCATGCATTGTAGACATGGAAAAACTTTCAATTTGACACTGCATTGTCTAACTAGTTTGATGCTTGTACTTGTGTTGATTTCCCTTGTTATGTGACCTGAGTCTATCTGATGATATTGCCAGTTGATCTCTGCTATCTTGATACTGTGGCTCTGATGCAGCATCCTGTTTTCTGAACAACTGTACTGTTCCACATGCATATCTTCAAATCCATGTTTTCAAGTAAGCAAAGTCTGCCCCTATACAAATGGTAGATAAACAATACATTATTTTAGTTTTTTTAGTTGATTATTCAGTAAAACCGTTTATCCAAATTTCCCTATTATCTGAACTGGTGTCATATCTGGTGAGCATAAACTCCAATTTATGCAAACTTAGGCCCCAGTGCAGTAGCAATTCAGATAAAATGGTCTATGTATATACTACACTACTAACAGTATGCTTTAGCACATTTTGATGTACTTGTTTGATTATGTATGGCAATACACTTTTAGTCAGGCTGTCTGATACAAAGGTTTTCATAAAGTGTCTTTTTGCCAAACAGAAATGAGACTTTCACACCAGATGTTGTTTTAAATTGGTACATTTCACGGGGTTATGAATTTTGTAATGGCACATTCTTTTATATTTAATAAAAACAAATGTCCAATTACAAAACGGTTTGCTATGTGAAACTAGAGTGCAGAAGATCCATTATGTTAGGGCATTTCCACTTCGCATAGCAATCTAGAGGCGAAGTAACTCTTTGCTTATTTCAAATGTTAAAACTGTGCATTTTGTGAGGGTTTTTGTAAACTTGTGTGTTATTCGGGGGGCATGAGAGAGGGCTCCTCACCCTACTTCCTTCCTACCTTCCTAATAACATCTGCTAATCCCCTATTTAAACCCCAAGCCTTGAGTTTGCTCTCTGTCTTGTTTTTTTTTGCCTCGCTACTCAAGAGTACAGACTTAAGCCTACAGAATAATATTCAGAAAATGACTACTCGCCAGCTGCATCTGTCTTCCCCATCGGAAAAAGAATTTTCAGATCAAGTCAGCAATCCTCAAAAATACCTAAAAAAATCTGGTCGCACATCTGCTTCAGACACATCAACACACACTCTCTCCCCAGCACTGAGTCAACATTTTAGAAGGTAAAGACATTGACTTGGTTTCAATTAAAATTGCAACATCAGAATTTCTAGATCATCGAGTCATTGAATACGATGATCTGTTTGTTACACTCAAATCCCGGGATCCTCAGCTTTTAAAAAATCTAACTCTGGGTGAATTTGTAATAGCTTTTTCAATATATAGAGATGTTTTATATGAAGTTTACCCTCATCGCGGCAAGAACTGGTCAGTTAAATATGGAGGAACAATTTTTTATCAATTCCACAAAGCATTCTCAGCCAAAGCAACATCCCATCTATCATGGGATAATGCTCTCATAGACTGGTCTCATACCAATCCAGATCTGATTTTTATTTTAGTGGCTTTAGAGCAAACTCATGTAGCATATGCTCTTCTACCACCCACTCTTCATCCCGAGGCCACCGCCTCTTCATCATCTTCAAATCCCATTACCAGATCTCAAGACACATCCCTGCTTCAAGAACCGCCTCTCGGACCCATTCTCTATCCTTGCATCAGCCGCTCCAGCTACTTCCACTGTCATGGATATAATGGGTCACCCAATGAAAGGCCATACAGACATGTAGTAATTTCAACGCTACATTTTTGCGCAGCCAAACAACATCGGTTCCTGCACATATGACGCACACTCCCTTTATATCTGCCCGCTTTCCTACAAATGTCAATCATCTCATCACTTCCACTCCCATCAACATCCATTTTGTCGCAGGCTCTAAAAAATCACCCCGATCGCAAACTAATTTCCTACCTGATCTCCAGACTTTCCAATGGATTCTCTACTGGACTAAAATACATTCCATCATTCTCCTTTCATTGTAAAAAATCTACAATCTGCACAAAAGGAACTGGAAATCACTGACTCCCTCATAGCTTCAGAAATTACAAAAGGTTTCATGGAGGGCCCATTTTCGCAACCCCCCCTCCACCCCCAATTCCGAATCAATCCTATCGTTGTTGCCACAAGAAAAAAATCAGGCAAGAAACGCCTTATCATCAAAATCTCCGTCTCTCGCAGTGCGTTAATCAACAGCATTATTTCGCTCATTCCCTCAAACCAGTTTTCTCTGCATCACCATTTCCAAAGCTATCCATTCCATTAAATCATCTGGCCGGGGATCCTGGCTAGCCAAAGCCAACATTCAGATGCATTCAAAGTCATGCCCTACACCCCTCCCTCTGCCATCTCTTTGGTGTTAGAAGGGGCAATTTGTTGTTTTTTTCTATTCATTTAACGTCCGGCTGCCGCAGCTGCCCCAAGATTTTGATTAGGTCTCTGAAGGTCTCAACTGGATTCTGCTCAACACATACCATGTACCCTTCCTACTGCACCTACTGGGTGACTTTCTCCTGATTAACCCCCCCACACACACACACCCCAGCAGAAGCATTTACAAAACTCTTCTCTACAGTCGGAGTTCCCATCTCAGAAGAAAAAAATTAATAAATACAAAAAACACTCAGTGCCGTCCACTCACTAGAAATCCTCAGAAATAACACTGGACAGCCTCCTGAAGCAAGCCTCCCGGCAGATAATCTGGAATTTCGCCATCTGTTCATTCCTCACAGCGGGACTTTTATTTCATGTCTACTCGCTCTCTCTACAACAGCAAAAACTCTCTTCTCCAATATTAATATTTCTTCGGAAGCAAGGAACAATATCAGGATGTGGACTTCCCTCCTGCAGCACTGGAATGGCCTTTCTATCTTCTACGATGATTTCATATCTGCCCCCCACAATCTCTCTCATACTGACGCTTCCTCCATCGGCAACGGCAGTATATCTCACATGGTTCTTCGGTGCATGGCCTCAGGAAATAAAAAAAACCTGATTTTCAACTAAATTCACCCCTTTGCAATCTCCACTCATCAGTTCAAGAATACATGGCCCTCGCACCTTCTACCCGCTCCTCCTACGCAACTGGCTGGTTCCCCTTCACAATCTTCTGCAAGCAAAATCAGATTTCTCCTACCCCTTCAATCAGACCATTTATTTCCCCTGCCTGTTCCTCAATTCAGCAACCTGATTTTCAATGAAATTCATTCCCTTGTCGCAATCTCCTCTCTTCAACTCTGCTCAAGAATACATGGGCACCGCCCTCGCCCATCTACCCGCTCCTATGCACCTACTCAACCTTCAGCATACCAACTACTACCAACATTCTATTTTCCTAATCACAATCCTCAGCTGAGTTTATTTCTCTCCTTTCGATGATTTAGTCATGGAATCTCTTTGCCTTGCTGACTTCTTTGGTTCTCTCTTGTGAATTCACTGTCCCTTCACCTTCATAGTATTGTTTATATGCCTGGAGGAGGCCCATCTCTCCAACGGGACCACCAGAGGTTTCCTCCCAAAAAAAAGGGGGGGTCCTCTCCACTGAATGTTGAGATTAGTAATAAAAAAAATCATATTTGTTTTGCATTGGTGACACAGTTGTGGGGTACTGGGGGTCTCTTTTGGGCTTCATCCTCCTCGCTGTCATCTTCTGATTTCTCTCCTCTAGACCCCCTTTGGGGAAGTTTCGGTTGCTTCCCAGCCTTGGAGACCGAATGGTTCAGTCTCACCTCTGAGGGCATCTCTCTGCGAGCCAAGGGGACTCTACTTACCCTTCTGTAAGTTATAAGCATATATCATCTGTTATCAATTCCCGAAGTCTCTTCCTCCATGCAGCCCTCGATAATGTTCAGGGAATACATAGCTGTGGCATCAGATCAACCACGGAATTTAATAGAAAGAGAATTCTGTCCGAGATAAAATTCTGGAATTAAATATATGATTGTGTTATGGAGCTACTTAACTGAATCATGATGCATGAGCAGTTGAGTTGCTGATATAATTACACAGTGGTTATCAGCTGGGCTTTAATCATTCTGTTGTATGATAAATAAATATGATGAATATGGATATTTGTGCTCTGATTTGACTATTGTCCCATATGTAGTATTAGTTTTTAAAGGTTAATTTCAACACTTTTGAAGCTAATAAGCAAAGGTTAAAACAGCCGATTTTTTAAATAAATTTTGTTTTTCAGCTTTAAATTTTGAGAAGTCATTTTCCACATTGAGCATTAAGAAAACTGATAACATAACTAAAACAAACACAAAATCCAGTTTAAAGTGTTGGCAGGTGCATTCAAGTAATTCAAAGACGTCTTGAAAACACATTTGAAGGTGTTTTGTACAGTTTAAATAACACAACATTGGGGGTTTTGTTATCAACTGTCTGGGGACTACAGTTCACAACCAGCCTCTACAGCAGCCCTACTTAAAATGTATTTTTCCAGAACCCTTGAGACTTGAGAAGCATGTTGCAGATTTCTTATATTTACTGGACCATGATGCATGTAATATGATAGAGAAGAGATACATACTGTACTGTAATATATTAAATAAATTAAACTAACAAACAAATGATTGATTATTAAACTCTTTACAATTATATATATATATATATATATATATATATATATATATATATATATAGAGAGAGAGAGAGAGAGAGAGAGAGAGAGAGAGAGAGAGAGAGAGAGAGAGAGAGAATAGCAAAACAATACCATTGTATGTTTATTCAGTTTATTACACTGAATAAAAGTCTGTGAGCTGTGAACTATTACCGGTCAGGCTCCAGTCTCTACATTTCTTAAATGTTATTAACAGTCATAGTGGAAGCACTCAGTACAACACTTAGGCTACCTTGTGAACACATTGTTGCTAAGAGGGAACATTGAAGGATTAGGTACAGGTATCTGCAAATTACATTTTATTTTCTGCTCCCTGGAGCCACGAGGAGAAAAAAAAAAATCAATATGAGTCTGTGGCTCTTTCCTTTCATACTCTAAACAACAACTTGAGTGAAAGTATACAATCCCAAAGATAGTTTCCATTTTACCTTTCATATTTATTTATTTTTACTGTTAAGGAAGTTAAACAAAGTCAGAGCCAGTCAGAACTCCAGATATTAAACAATAAATGCACGTAAAATCTGCAATTTAAATACACATGAAACTGAGATCATGCAGTGTGCCTATTACAGAATAACAATATAATTGACAGTAGCCTTTTACAAGCAATTTAGATCTTATACTATGTTTAAATGATCAAATCCATACATGGTGAAAAACAGCCTACAATCACTTCCACAGAAACCATTTTTCTGGAACTATCTAACTGCATCAGCAGCAAAGTCTTCAGTCTTTGCATTTGTCACACAGCAATTGACTGCTCTAATTCTTCACTTGCTTGACTATTCTCATTTTGTCCTCCAGACTGCTGTCAGTAATGTTTGAAACAACCAAGCTCACAAGAGTACTGTGATCAATACAGATATTGGTTCAAGCATTCCAAATCGTTTAAAAGATTTACTTAACTCTACTCCAATGACCATGTTCCAGGTACAAACTACATGGCAAATTGTCAATTTGTTCATGGTTTGCAGATGTTGTGTTACTGGTAATTTTCAGATGATAAAGTGCAAACAATTGGTCTGGTAAGAAATTTTGAGTTTGCCTAAGTTTACCCAGGATGTTGAACCTGCAACCAGACAAGTGCTAGGCATATTTCTAATTTCTGTAAAAATGCCTGTAATCCTACAGTTATTGGGACTGACTGGATCTAAGCTCAAAGGGGATTGTTCTTTGTCTGCCACAGATGGAAACAAACAGAACTGATTTCAAACCACGTTCAGTCCCAGTCCCAGTGGCAGAGGGAAATGATGCATAAACTCTCCCATCCCAGGATAATTCTCAAAGACTCTAACATGTAAATGGTAGGTAAGTACAGTATCCATGTAAACCATCACCTTAGTGGATATTTCCAGCATACTCTACTTCATACAGGAATAACAGTATACAGTAGTACTAAAAGTAAAGATGCATATTGTATAACTTAGTTTCTAAGTTATGAATGAAATAAATAATACCAATACTAGTACAGTATCCACCTCTTACACTGTACAGGGTTATTTCAGGCAGCCGTTTATATTGGACAAATAGCATTTGCCATTTGCCATTCCCATTGATTTCAATAACAAAGGCATCGTTTATACCATGTTAAGCACGCCATATATTTCGGGCAAACTCAGCTGTTTGGATCTCATTATGTGCCGTTCACATAGATTTCAATAGCAAACACACTGCTTATTAGTGTAGTAATCTTTCATACTAATCCACCAATCAGCTGTTTCCACCTCATTACCTTGCCATTCACATGGATTTCAATACAAAAGTCAGCACTTTACTGTAGTAATAGCTTGACAGATCGATCAATCAGCTGTTTGCACCTCGTTACCCCTGCACTGTACCTTGGCTATTTAATCCCTGTACCCAGTGTCTGGTTTACAGTTTGAAAAAACAGCACTGACAGCAACAGCAAGCATGGTTGGAAAGAGAAAAGCGATGCACATCAGCATGAAAATTCAGTGTAATAAAATGTCTCTGTTAGATGCTGTGCACTTGCTAAAGCATGCTGGGAACTCTGTCAGTCAGCAAACAATGCAACGTTGCTTCAAAAAAGCTGAGGTTTCTGTAGTTGAGGAGGAGAGTGTTGACGAAAATATAACCGAAACGGAAACTCTGACAACACCAGAGTTAATGTCAGAGGAAGAATTCTCAGCTGTGTCACCTTAGCAACCAGGACGCTCTGCCTGAAACAGACACCGATGACGTAAGCGTGCGTGCTGCGCTTGTAACACTGCTAATATGGAGCAGAATCTGGATATAGAGTCGAATAGGGATTTTTTAGGAAACGCTGACAAGGTTTGCCGTCCGTACTTGCAAAAAAAGACTGTCCAGATGCGTATCACAGATCTCTTCGCTGGAAACAATTTGCAGTAATGTAGCCTACCTGTACTTGCATTTCTGCACATACTTTTTAGTGCTTTCTATTTTAATACATCTTTTTATTTGTGTAATGAGTGTCTTAATATTTTTTTTTAATTGCATACATGCTTGTTTGTTTTGATTACGGTACTGGTAATTGGGGGACATTTTGAAGTTTATACCATCCATCGCTTACTGCAAGTGAATCACGTTAACACAAACGTGGCCGTTTTAAGTGGTGGGGACTGTAATATAAACTTGAGATTCTTATGAATAAGAAAATCAACTGCATAGCGTATGGCCAGATTCCCCCAAAAAGTCATGGAAATAATCAAGTTTTAAAATAGGCGTGTTACCTGGTGCCAACATGAGCAGGACCACACAACTACAGTATCCTAGTGACTACATTAATAGGTGTTAGAAAAGCTAACCTTCTGGATGGAAACACAGAAACACACCTCCATTCTGCAAATTGTGGTAGGAAAACGTTAATGAATCAGGAAGGAAGGAATACATTTCTAAACAGTTACCCACAGGATCAACTAAACACACACCAGCCACTCTGTAGCTCTAAAATATGATTGAAAGATATGCTTCAAATTAAAAAAAAAAAAAAGTTAATATGATAGTGTGTATAGTTAAAAGAAAAAATAAACAAACTCATGTAAACTCAGTTGTAAAATGTTTTTTGTTTTTTTTTTAAATAAATGCAGCATTTGACTTTTTATTTATTTATTTTATTTTATCCCAGGGAATTACATCCAAAAAATGAAACAAAAAACTTTTGAACTTTAGTATATTTAGTATATTTATATATATATATATATATATATATATATATATATATATATATATATATATATATATATATATATATATAATCATGTATTTCGTGATTATGGGGCCATATTTAAATGATGTATTTATTTATTTAAAGTTATGTGGCTGTGTAATCGCATTAAACTCTGGGTCCTTGTGTATAGAATTGATTCATTTGGTTATTTTGACACTGAATTGCTTATTTTTCAGTATTTTAAATAAACAGTACCTAGGTAAGGTATTATAAAGCATATTTTTTTTAATACAATCTGGTTTTGGTTACACACACACAAAAAAATACTTATAAGAGGTAATGACATTACGGATATTAGTAAAGTAATGTACAGTTCATATTTTAAATCTGAATTAAACCTTTTTATCATCCGGATACAGTTACTGCTTCACTGGTCACCACATTTGTTCCAGCCTATCTGGGTTTGTTGTCAAGATATAAAAATATGTAAGTGCAGGCTGTGAAATCATTATAACAGGGTCATTTTGTCTTGAAGGTGTGACCTTTATTCTGAAGGTGCCTTTCCATAGACTGCTAAATCAAGTGGAAATCTTTCTTTTGATAGCATGGAAATCAGGGCCAACTGTCAGTCTGGGTAACCTTAATTTGCATGTTACAGTATTCCCATGATTAAATGTGAAGATTACAATCATTAACTGTGCTGGAAGTTCACTCTAGGTGGAATGTTGATACATGGCTGACAATGTGTTTACAGTGGGAAGTCAAAATGAGACTTCATCTCTTCCAGTTCAGCACCCAAAGGTCTTCAGGTCAGTTTCCAGGGGCTTAACACATTGCATGCCACTTGACTTATTATCCAATACTACAATCAATTGGATGATTCAAAGATATGTCACTCTACTGTACTCTTCAACCTCTGCAGTTTCATTCAAGTGGTATAATCTGATAGATGAAAGCAGACATGGTCGGCACTCACAGTCATTCATTTGCCCCTATAGTACACAGACCGAGGACGCTGAAGCGCTATTTTTAATAAAAACTAAACGAAAACAAACACCTAGCTCTTACGAGCTCTAACGAAACATGAGCAGGAATCTACTCTATATAAGCAGGACAGCTAAGCTGCTTCCCGGCTGAAAACAAAACACACAGTTTAACACAGCACTTACTTTTACATTCACTGCTCAGAAACAGAACACACCTTCTGTCTCCTCCTACTCAGCAGTCCAGTGCAGACTAACTGCACCTCTTAAATACCTTGCACCTGGCTCTAATTTACAATTACTTGCAGGTGCAGGGGATAATTTTAATGTAAAATATGCAAGTTTGTACCTTATACGCCAACTGCAGGTTGCAATGTTTTTTTTTTTCTTTTTCTTTTCTTCATTCCTTCTATTAAATACCGGTTTTAAGGTACTTAATGCATTTAGGGGCAACAGAAAAAGTGGGTACTATAAAAATAATGAAAATGTAAAACTTATTTACACTTGGGGGCTAGATTCAATCTAAAACTAAGGCGAATGTACGTTCAAAGAAGTTGCAAAAAAATTGCTCGGCTTCCCAGTTTGCGGTTTCTCTTATGCAGCATCAGATTAAACAATTCTTTACACTTAAGGCACAACTAAATGAGAGGAGAGATATAACAAGGAGATGTTTAACCTCTTTGGCTGCGGACTGAAGTTACCATTTCCACAAATGACACCAACGTTTACTGACATAAAAGCAGGGGCTGCAACCGCATAGGAACAACACAAGAGAAGAAAATATGTATTTTGTAATTTATTATTTGAAGCACCTTGCCCAGATATTTGCAAGCATACAAGTAGTTATTGTTTTGCTGTTATAAAGAGCCCATTTTATATTTGGGTTATTTGTTGTGTTATTGTTTTTTAACAATACCAAATGCAGGTTCTACAACAGTTAAATGAATGTGTTTTTATACCACATTAAAATGACACTCCCTACAAGAATTTGAACAACTGGGAGGCATTGTGAATATTTGTTTTAATACCAACATGTATCCTGCCTTAGCGAATGCTGCTCACAGAATGTACATACAATCTTCCCCATGGCTGTTGTGTGACAAGACAAGTTTATTTTAAAATGTAAAAGCTTTACATTAATTGCTTATGTTACATGATTAAAAATCAAGCACTTTCTTGAGCTAGACGGAAGGTTTTTGGTAATTAATTATTTAAAAAGTGCACATAAATTATTCCTGAAACTCTAAACAGCAGGACGCCGGTAGTTTCTGCAAGACTCATTTAAAGGCTCTGAAAAGTGCATGCAGTCATTTTGATCAGAAAGCCAGAATGCACAGAAAAACAGAAATAAACAGTATCAATATCAAGTCCTACAAACAGTACTTTTTGGGACTGGCAGCGAATCTTGCCTGGGGGGAAATGCATGTACAAACATGTGACAGAAATAGTTTTGTCAGTTTCTCTGTGCCATAAATATGCAATTAAGTGTACTGTATATTTTAGTAACATGTCAGTATTTTCTACCTTTGTAATAATGTGGTTTTGTACATTGCTGCACATTGCTTGACCACACGTGCCAAGCCACTTTTTTTTTTTTTTTTTACACCCATAATCATTAAATGTTAACCTATAAGTGGGGTTCAGGGGGTGGAGCTAGGCACCAACAACCTATCATCTGCTGTCATCAATTAAGTCTACCTTATTTAAACATTAGTCACCTCTACCTAGCTGTCTTGTGTTTTTTCGTTTCCTCCTCCTCCCTCCTCCTCCTCTAGCATCTCAACCGCCTTTGCATCGGTCTCCTCTGGGGGGTTAGTGATTCCACTTTCTCCAACCCTTTGTTAAGCTCCGCTTCATTTACCTCATAGAGGAGGGTTCTCCATGAGTCAGAGGGGACCCCGGCCAAACCCTTCCATCTGCATGTATGTTTCTTTTGGAATTCTTCTTTCAGGTCTGATGCCTCTATGTGAGGGTCCCCAAGCGTGGCATCCCTCGTGTTTGTCGGGTCTCCTCAAAGACGGTGGCCCCTCTCCTGTTTGTCGGGTCTCCTCAGCGACGGAACCCCCTTCTATTATGTTGGGCTTCAAGAGGCGGAACACCACGCATTATATGTTTTAACAGATACTAACTTTATGTTTTCTTTCCGGTTCATGAGCCTCTTCAGTATGTCGGGTAACCTCGGAGACGGTGCCCTCTCGTATGTCGGGTCACCTCAAAGACGGTGGCCCCCTCCTGTTTATCGTGGTTCATCGATCAAGTAAATGTTGGGCCTTGAAGAGGCGGAGCCCCTCTCTCCTTGTGTATATGTTTACTAAACTCTGTCAATAAACACTACCAGGTGGCATAGCTCCGCCCCGTGAAGTACATTTATTAGCATATACCATATTCTATTATTTAAACAGTCACATGTTTCGGCCAGTGCCTTCATTTGTGTAATCTAATCGATTTAGTGTTTGATTTGATAAATGTATCCATCCCTGGGTTTTATTTCAGCATTTTACAGCACTGGAGAAAACCCTATCAGTCAAACTACAACAACATTTTGTAATGCCTAAATGCATTAAAACAACCTAATTAAAAAAAAAACACATCAATTTTAATGATACAATAACAATTCTAATTAAATTAAGTACTGAATGTATGATATGATATCATAAAATACACTATTTTTACTTTTTTTTTAAGAATAACATTGTGAAATGTTTTCAAATGTATATATTTCACCAAAATAAGCACTATATGATATATATATATATTTTCTTTCCCATGCTTTTTTTTCTTTTAAAGACAATAAGATACAGTACAATAGAACTTGCAATAATCCAATGTTTATGCATGTGACTACAGCTTCTGGCTAGCCGAATGACAACTATGACAGTGAGGCATACTGTAGAGACCTTAGAATAAAATTGACACAAATATGAAATTGTAATAAATGTGTAAACCAATAAACAATAATATTTTTTTAGGAATAATATTATGAAAAAGGAATATTGTTTTGGTTTGTTTAAAAAAAAAAAAAAGTATAACCCCACAGCAGAGGTGTAATTAGGCGTGGGGATTTTCTGCAGCTTTTGTTGCAATGGTACTGTAGGTTTCTTACAGCAAATGGCTACAACAGCAGCCTGACTGTGCATGTGATGGTACAGATGAATGCCTGCAATCCACTGACCCCTGGTCCAGTCTGTTTCCTTGCCATCAGCAAAGAGTGATTTTCAAGCAGTAAAAAAATGTGAGTTATCACTTGCTAGCCCTGCTCCTTGTTATAAAAACCTAATTGCCCATTAAATAGTAGCAGTATCAAAAACATAGGTGTTTAAGCAACTATAATAGAATACTATGGTATTTTATGTATGGGTTAATTTATGTGAAAGCCTAAAGAGAATTTACAAATTACAGGCCCTATTTAAAAAAACAAAAAACAAACAAACACATTATTCAAATATAAGTACTAATATATACAATATACATAATGTATACACACACACACACACACACACAATAAATGCATATAAAGAAACATGTAAATATCATTATAATAATAATAATAATCTGTTACTTATAGTACATACAAAGGGGCCCCTCTTGAAGAGTATTGTCAGCAAAGCTGTGTCCAAAATGAATATAAAAACTGGGTGGCCGACACACCAGGCGCCTCAGAAATGCTTGATGATGCCACATCATCTATTATTAAGGGGCATACAAATATGAAAATGTCAAGGCTCTGTATTAGTTTAGTTCAGGCTTGTTAATTGTGTTTAAACAAAGAGCAATAAAACAAAGCCATGTTGGAATGACGATGCTAGAACAGTCTAGTGTAAATGATTAATTGGCTTTTTATTGTTCTCTGTTTTTTTGTTTTTTTTCTGTTTGTATGAAACACCAATTAACAATGTGTTCTCTTCTCAATGAATTGCCTCTTACTGGAGACAACGAATCCATTCTAGTGGGGTGACACTTTCCTTTGATCTTCATGTAAACTGACCAAGATAAATGCAGTGGCGTCAGAGTCCTAGCATGCTCACATTTGTTGGTGTGGAGGGGAGTCACAGTATGCTGTGCTGGACCAAACAATAGACTTCTCAGCACTGCACTTCATTTTAATTCTTTGTGTCAGCTGTTAATCAGGTCTGTATCACATAATGGGGTATTTGTTTAAATGTAGACACAATTTCAGCATGAGTGAGATGGTATAATGAAAGAAGAAGCCACATCTCTTGGGTTATGTTATGGGCAGCAACATATCCATCAGCGGTTGAAGAGGAAGAAGGAAAGTGACAGGCCAGTCCGTGCCCCGCAGTGGTTTCTTTTTAGCTCTATTGAAATTTGTAATCGGTGCACTCCAGCTGAACCCATCCTTCTTTATTGAGCACACACAAAACCATGTGGCCTCATGTCCCTACTTCAGATAAGGCAGACTGCATCTCTAGGACATCTGTGCCTTGCAGCGATTTCCTCGCTGCATGGATTGAGCATGCTCTGAGCCACTTCCAATCTGTTTACATGAAAAACACGCTGAAGTTAATTAACAGTTGCTACCAGCTAACTTTGTTTTGTTAGTGCTGCTAATGACCTCCAGAAGGAAACATTTAATGTTTGTAGTGGCCACTGTTTAAATTAATTGCAAAATAAATTGAGCTGACAACCTTTGTGGGGAGTTGTAATGTATACATTGTCTTCTGACATGTTATATTCTGATATTTAACAAACATTTATCAATTTGTTGGTCGTACATAATGAAAATATACAAAATTGAAAGAAAAACATTCTACCACAGTGCAAGACTGGCAATTTGGTTTTGTTTTAATTTTAATGTGTGGTTTTAGCTTACATTAACAGAACAGAGGCCAATATCATATTCTGGACAAATAAACTATTACTTGGCATTCTTTTCAGGTTAGCCAAATGTATAAATAGGGTGATGGAGAGACACTTTTTCAGCAGTCAGAAGAGCCACATGCAGTTCATACCCACAAGGCAAACAACAAGTTAATCATCCTACTTTCATCTCTCTGTCAGCAGCACTCAGTGAAGCCTGTGAATGGATGACATGGCACTGGCGTTGCTGAAGAGAAAACGAGCTAATGAAAGTGCAAAGACTGTGTATGCCAAATTCACATTTGCAGGGGCAGGCTGTGCAATGTGATATTATTATGAGGCTTTAGCAAAGGGGTTGGAGAGAAGTAGAGACATTTAGCTAACTGCCAAAAGAATCCTACTGTTTTATTTTAAAATTGTAAATCGTATCTAGAAATAATAGATTGTTTAATGCGGGAATCCACTTCAGAAAACAGTATCGAAACCATGTGGATTCTAAGAAAGTGTGCAGTGTTTTTACGACAGCAGTCATCAAGGCTGCAGCTAAGTGCAGTGAAACAGAAAAATGCTGCAAAAGACCAACAGATAATCTGCCTTACATCCTGCTTACATCTATAGGTTGTACAAATGGGAACAATGTGTGGGTTCAAGTCCGGATCACTGAAGTTAAAAAGAGGTTAACCTTTACCTACATAATTGCTCCCTCAACTATCAGTCCCTATTTGTATCAATCGTGTATAAGAGACAACATAAAGAATAGCTCACACAGTAAGTGTTGGGATACTGTAATTGTTTTACCCCAGTACTCCAGAACAATGTAATTATTGTGGTAAACTGAGCCATTCATTTTCTCAAATGCAACTTTTCTAGTTCAGATTGGGTAGCAATCCTTCCAACTCACTGGGTTCAGATTGGTTCTGGCTTTTATTTTATTTTTTCCTCCAAGTTTCTGCCTAACCTTGTTAATAACGGTGAATAAAAGCCAACTGTGTTCAAAAAAGAAGCACATTAGTTCTTGTTTATGTTAGAGAATTTGAGAAAAACTAACTTAAAAAAGACCAATGCGAAAAGGAATAGACTGCCTGCCAGTGAACTTTGGTACGGTACTACAAAAAATAGTATGCATCAGTGAGTGGTATGTGGATTCTTAAATGACAATTTACATCAGAACAGAAAAATATGTTCTGTCTTAGAAGGCACAAGAGAATTTTCAGTGCCACAAAATCATAAAATAAAATAGCAATACAGCGACAGTCTAATGTATTTGAGCAATGACAAGTTTAAAGTAGGTCACTAAATATTGAAACAACAGACCATGTTTTACTCAGTTCAATAGTTCAGAGTAACTACTGCAAGCTGACCCATTTAATTTTTTGATTTGCATTATTTATTAAAATATATTTTATATATGTTTAATGCTGCAATTAATAAATAAAGCACACTACCACTTAAAGCCCACTTAATTATGATGTAGCCTGTTATTGCGTATATTAGAGATAATAATATGATTAAAGGATTCAATTGACAAGGTAAGTGTTTACTCTCTTAATATTAGAAGTAGGCTTCTTTGATTGAAACAGGGTTGGAAAGAATTAGATACAGTACCCATTTGCCTTAATCAGGACTGTATCTGCATTGCTTAGTATTTACAACACGCTTGTTTTTAACTAATCAAAACCTTTTTTTTATTTTTTTATTTTTTTTACACTCACATACATGTATACACACGAAGCTAGTCTAGAATGATGGTGGATCTAAAATTTTCTAAAATCCAATTTCAAATATATAAACTGAATCACTTTTACACAATTTGTATTGTAAATAGTTATATTAATAATATAAGCTGGATTCATAGTTAAATGGTATTTAGTCATCTTTAGTAGCCTGCTATGAGTTGTTTAATACAGGGTGCTGTCCACCGAGGAAGGTGTCATATTAATTTCAGGTTTTAAAAACAAACACTGGGCATATTAAGTTATGACCGTACACTACAAATCTGTTGAAACAGGCCTTATTGTTTTTTTGAATCACATATAAATGAGCATTTTTAATCGAATGAATAATAAAGAGATTATCAAAGCAATTTCCTGCAGTTTGTAATATACTCCTTTTTTTTGTTAAACCAAACAACTCAATTTTATAATTCAAGGGGCATCATATCATATAATGAGATGATGTGTTTAGAGAAAACTGGAGTGGTTACAACAATAGAACTAGACAGAATAGTGTCATATCTAGTTAGATAGAACAATAATCCTGTGCACTCTATGTTTCTCTTGGAATTTTAAAAAAAAACATGCAACTATACAATTATCATCTGCTAAATAAAATCAGTAGACTAAATAAAAAAGAAGAAATACAACTATATATTTACATGGTGGCCCATATACGGGACAGATGAAAAATATTCAAAATAATACAATGCAATTGGTTTATACAGTCTTGTAAAATATTATGACATGTTAAATTATTGCAAGAAAAAAAAAAAGTCCTAAAGAATTTTAAGGCAATTTTTTTTTTTAGTTATGGAATCCTTTCAGATCAGCTTTGAAACATACTGATGCTAGTTACAGATGATGTTTGACAAATCCTAAAACATACAAGCATAATTCAGCATTAAATTTTTTTTATTTGTCCCCCTCAAAGCGGTTTATTGGAAGCAATAAATAAATAGTGTGTACTTGGTGTTAATTAATGCAATGTATCGTTTGGTTGGTGTATAATAATGCAAAACTACCTTTTAAAGATTTTCAGTAACCTTAGTTGCCCAATAACTTTTTTGATTTAAACCTCTGCAAAAAGGCTATTCCTTACTTGAATGAACATCTGAGCCAAAACATAGTTCACCAAATTAAACTAGTACAGTAGAATAATTTCTTCATCAACACTGTATGAGTTTTATGTGCAATGAAATGCTTTTTTTCTTATCATTTTCATTTAATCGTTTTCATGTCTCTAATGGCTTTGATATGGCATCCAGAAAAAAAAGGCACAGCATTGTTTGTTGTTCCAAGTACGATCGTTGGATCATACAGTATAATTCTCCAGTACAAATTACTACCTCTCTTACCATGCAGACTTATACTTTCTACAACGCAGTGTATTATATTGCATACAAATTAACTATTTCCATGTCATATTTGAAAAAAATACTAAACTATTCTTGGATAATCAGTGGACTACTAAGTTTGACTACCAAGAAAAAACTTTTTTGTAGCCATTGCCAAGTGAAGTCCAATGACCATTTATTTCAGAGCATGTTTTCAAGAAATAAACAAAATTATAAAACAAACGTTACCTTTCGGTTTTGTTACATTTTGGGTAAAGGCCTTGTTGGAAACCCTAGCAACATACAGTATATCATTGCAATATTAACTCACAATATTAGCTATGTAAAAGTTGACCTTCCTTCACCTTTTTTTTTTTTTTGTTTATTTAGCATTTCTGACCAAATGTCACAATCACTTGGAGCAAGCTGCATGAAATATTACGTATATTCCTGATTCATACTTTGAGAACAGACTCCTCAGGAAGTCATAGTGTAGCATACTCTGTCATACAGCATACTACTGCCTGCATATCACACAAAGATTTAGGGAAAAAGAATGATCACTTGTTTTTACTACAGCTAAAGTGAAACAATGTCATGACACCCTAACTGCTTGTGGGATCGTCTTGTGTAGCCTTCTGTTATCCGGTGCTACAGGCAGACACCTTCTCTTGAAATGTGAATCTCAATTGTTATCATAACCGGCTGGAGACATCTTCATGAACAGTATCTTTACCTTGCAGAACCTCATTTTTTTGTGAGACTGCAGCCATTATCAAAAGATGTCTTGTGGAGCTGTCATGAGCCAAACATGATTACTTTTGAGTATAATTGAATTTACAGCAGAGAAAAGTCAAACATTAATCCCACCCTCGTGCAATTTTAATGTACATTCATTTTCTTTGCATAATGCTCAGTAACTAGAAAATAATAATAATAATAATAATAATAATAATAATAATAATAATAATAATAATAATAATAATAATAATTTCTAAAAAATCAGAACTGGTGGATAGGGAAAGAATATAAAATGAATGTCCTTTTTTCATATCACTATGAAAAACACATATTTTCCAAGCTAAATGTAGGCTCACAAAGCAAGCTTTAAAGAATGTTTTCAGCAACTTGTATACATAAGTATATGGGGGTATCCAGGGTCAATAACTGACCTCAACTTTATTGTATGTGCATGAATCTGAAGCCAGAACCATACGTAATGAAATCATCAACACCGTTATAAAAAACTAGCTGAGTTTATTTAAAGCCCTACTTAATATCTCACAAAATGTTTTTATACTGTAAATTGGTATATAAAAAGACAATAAATAAATAAGCTGTATTTTGGTGCAAACACCTGGCTAAATCTGACCCTTAAGGGCTAAACCCACTACAGCGTTTATTTGCTGCGTTTTTTACGCCAGCCAATTTGCAGCGATTTTTTGTATTCACACATGAGCGTTTTTCTCTTCTTCAGATGTTCATTGGAACGTCTGATTCTAGCAGTGTATTTTTCTTTATAAGCAGCACAACACATATCTCGATATGCAGTACAAACAGAAAATAAGGGAGAATGTGTGAGGAAATTGAAACTACAGTTAACACAACGTTGAATTTTAAAATAAATAAATTGCTTTACTACCTGTGAAATGCGTTGTATTATTAAATGCAAACAGTGGTAAAGAGGGGCAGTTTGCGTAGTGGTAAAAACAAATAGCAGTATTACATACCATCAATAAAAACATAAAAAATACATATAGGCTATATAAAGTTTTACTGTTGAAGCAAAACACCTACTCGTATTTAAAGTAAACTTCAGCCTTTGTAATGTCAATCAAGGGATGGTTAAACGAAAAACCTTCTGTCTTCAGACTCTGAGAGAGACATAGAGACTGAATATGAAAGTGTTTTTAAAAAGCGCGATCTGGAATTATTCAAATCAAGTACTAAGGTAAATAATAATCATAATAATAAATATTAGCACAGCACCTATGCCCATTAGCACTCTGTTGTCTGTTTATTCAAATAAAAGTATACAGTTTTAAAAACAATGTTGGAAGGATACATACATACAAAAAAAAAAAAATCAGTTAAAATAAATACAAAATTGAGTTCATTTTGCTGTAACAGTGGTGTATATAAGTAATTGAGCTTATTGAGATTTAGGGATCAATAAGCTACTAACAACCAAACGAGCAAGATGGGCCGAATGGCCTCCTCTGTTTTGTAAACTTTCTTATGTTCTTATGTTCTTAATAAGACCCTCCACATTGGGCGCATATCAGGCATTATAAACACCATTTGGTTGTCATGCCCTCGACTCCGTCTCAGGCTCCTTAACCAAACGGTGAATCCCTGGTAATGCCCTCTGTGTCGGGTCTTATTACTTACTTAATGAAATCAAATCAAATTGGCTACCTCTGCTTTTATTTTATTAGTTATTTGTTTTACACATCAGTATTTTTTGTCTGCTGCGTGTATACAGGTCAGTGGTATTTTATTATTAAGTGAACCCCACATTCATCCCCTTTTTTTCTCCTTCATCAGAACAATGCGGCAACCTGCACCCGATTCATACTGCCTTCAAATGTAGAAGGACTGGAAATCGCAGCGTTTTTCGTCCAGAAATCAATAGGTTCCATAGGTTTGATTATTCAAAATGAAAAACGCCACGAATAAACGCTGTAGTGTGACTGTTCCTTTAGTATCAGATGCATTATCAGAACACGAGCACCCTAGTTTGAAGTAAAGGAAAAGGCAACTTCTCAGAGAGTAGTACAATAATTGTAAGAGTTTAAAACTAGGAAGAAACTACTGACACTAAGATGAATTCCTTCTACCTCCAGCTGAGTTGTTTCTTCCCAGGTTTATACCATTACTGCAATTGTCTTGTTGCAATCACAAAATGTACCTTTGCTTTTGCATTTACTTCAAAATACGTCAGACAGTATCAGTTCAAAACCTCAATGAAAAGGGAAATAAACAAGAAAGTTTGTCAGTTTTTCACTACTCTTTCTAGGAGATGTCTTATTATAAAGGTGACTAATATATTATAAAGGTGTCTAATATACACAGCAGCACTGTCAAACCTTTTACATTACTTCTGAGGTTATTTTCCTTCAAACCTTTAAACCAAAAAGTTTTTCATGTGTCTGACACCTTGAGAACTGTTGGGTACAACTAGTGATACAACATGAAAGTAATACCACTGAACAAAGGGTGGAATATGCAGTAGTTCAGTGAGTATGAACTCAGTTACTCGATTTAATCTAGATATAATTGAGGAATAAAATCCATGTCAAAGATATACAATATATGACTATATAATTAAGACTATTGAAAAACAATCTTATTAAACAATTAAGAGTACAAAATGAAAATATAAAGAATAACATTAAGAGAAATACACACAATACCAGTGCAGTACAATGACTTAAGAATATGTGTATGATTTTAAACTTTGAATTGCCATTTTCCTTTATCGTCTGCTTACACAGGTTTGAATTCCATACATCTCAGGGCTTAGAGTCAGTGGAAATAAGCTTCAACGCTAAACGACACGCTCACTCTATATCAACTTGTAGACTGTCTAATGACTGTATGCCAACTGACACAACTGTGGCGTCAGACAATTCTGCAGACTTGCTGACCATACACTCACCTCACAATTTTAGCTACAGGGTTTCTCAAACTAACCTATGTAGCGACTTGCTGCTCTGTAAACTTCAAGACACAGATATTATGAGGATAGTTTACAAACAAAAGAAGTACATTTGATGTAAAAGCTTTCTTCTACATCAGACCATCTCCATAATTTTCAATGGTATTGTGAAAATAGTTTGAAAACAACAATAAAAACATTCATACGGGCAAACATTGTGCAACAGAAGCATCCTTTTGTTAAATGCGTGAGTTCAAATCAAACACCTTTGCATACAGTACAGTACAGTACAATAGGGGAGATGTTAAAATTGAAGCTGTTTCCTCAACCTGCCATGTAGATAGATAGAGACTTGTTTAAGTGAACAGAAATGAAAAACAATGACTTTTATGTTATTATAATTCAGCCTTATATCATTTAACTACAAGTTAGGTTTGTTGTTGTTTCTTTGTGGGTTTTCTTTTAATATTATATATATATATATATATATATATATATATATATATATACAGTGTTCATTGCAGAACCCTATTTTCACTAATTAATGAAGGTTAATACTTCAAGTAGAACAGTGTAAATTGAATAAAATGTATTCTTAGCAGAAGCTTCAATGGAATCAGTTTAATGGATTTCACTTATTATTTATCATTCTGTATGGCTTTTGCTTTTGTAAGTTCTTTTGCTCCGTTATTCTCTTTTTGACCCTCTTTTGATCTAGTTTTGAGCTTTGAATTGAACATAATTGAACATGAATTGATAGCCATCTGTCCTTGAAATACATTCGTATTATTGTGACAGTACTCTGGAAATAAATGATTTGGAGATTGCTTTATGGGAATATTATTATTAGCATTACAGTGCAGCTGGAATTATGTGTTATTTCTTTACCGTACTTTGAGTAATATATATATATATATATATATATATATATATATATATATATATATATATATATATATATATATAACAAGGCTCGCTGACATTCAGCATGATTTTCCAGAGCTCCCTGATGATGGCAGCAATTATGTAGGATAGAAATACTGATGATACATTATTACATTCTATAAATATATCATGTTTACACCCAAGAGAATGTAAGCTGCCAAGGAAAACTCTGTATACATTTGTATGTATGTATGTATGTATGTATGTATGTATGTATGTATGTATTATTATTATTATTATTATTATTATTATTATTATTATTAGTGAAGTATACTATGACAATTAAGTGAAAATTAAGAAACAATTATGATTTTGCACATTCTGAAGATTACTTCTACAGTGGCAATAGATACAATTTGAAATCTCTTTCCAGGCTTGCATATTGGTGATTTGTTAGCTGTTTAGTCCCATTATGTTACAATTGTTAAAGACAAAATGTAAATATATATTTCTCGCAAATAAATAAATAAAGCCTTTAATTTTTTTTTTCAGCAGCAGTTACATGATTCCCAAAATCTCAGATTTGAAAAGCTCATTCTGTACTTCTGTGAGGGCAATAAAAATAAGCAAAATGTGAAAGACTTATTTTGGAAATTGTTAGCAAACTAACAATGCTGAGATTTGAGAAAACTGCTTCAAAAAGCAGCAGGGGGTCTGTAAAAAGAGACAGCTATAAGGTGACAGTTGTATGCAGAAATTGTGACTGGTGAAACATAAAAGTATTTTCAAATAAAGAATTGTGTAGGGCAAAGCTATTGTGAATGTACTTTCTTCTGCATTTTCTTAACATGCTTTTATCTGTGAAGACTTTATCTTTTGAACAGGATATTGTTAGCTGCTTTTATTTGTTTTGTAAACAAACAGAAAATACATTTTTGAAGATTGATTATACTGTCAGATAAAACCAAAACAACCAATTTTGTGTAACACGTATCTTTCTAAAATATATCATATATAAACATGCGCAATAGGTTGTTATTCAGATTTAAAAATGGAAATCTTCCTTAAAATTAATAGTGCCCATAGTTAACCGTTTCAGAAGTTGGTAATAACACCTTACTGTACATGGCCCATGGTGGTGGTCCTAGAATGTGGGCTACCAGAAATTGGGCAATCTGGTGTTACATTAACCTGACAAGTTTCATGAATCTCCAGTGTTTTTAAGTATTTATTTTTTCCCCCAAACAGCCGTGCACTGTTTGTGACTTTAACCGCTATATAATTTAGTCTTTTAATTCTGTTTAAAACAGCTTTATTCATATTACTATCATTATTATTATTCAAAAGTACATCTACTGTATATTATTGCCTTTCAGTTTTTTTTTTTTTTTTATAAAACGCAGCATGTGAGTCATTCTGACCTAAATCTGCCATTTGGAAATTACAGCTTCTCTTACTGTCCACTTCAGCCAGAAACTGCTGAAACGACAGAAGAAACTGAATTATGACCAAAAGGCTGATCATACTTACTTCAAATAATTTTGGTTTCAGGGAGGTTTTGTATTCCAGGCCAAGTGGTGGAAACTAACGAGTCAGCAACAGGGTTGAAACTATAGTTAAAAACTGGAAAACCCAGTGGATTGTGTAGTTTTGATAGAAAATAAATAAATAAATAAATAAATAAATACACATTGATCCCATAATCCACTTAAACACATGGTCCTTTCATAATCTTGATGTATGTACAGTTTGTATATATGTATGTGTTTATAAATGCATTCATTCAAACAGAATTGCAGCATGTTTGCAAGCTATGCTAAGACATTTGTTAAAGACATTTGTTTCCTTTTTTTTGCACCTTTCAGATTAAATCGGTTTCTTATAACGGTATACTGTACGCACACACCAGTTGTAGAGCAGCTTCATGTCTTCCTATAATTGTCATAAGATGAAAAGCATAAAGATCTCAGTGTCCTTCAGCATAGGACTATGACTGCAGCTTCTCCAGGTGGCAGGCATATTCGGAACAGTGATAGTCAAGCTGAAAACAGCTTAAATAAACATTTATCTGAAATCTTTCATCCCATATTAAGAACATTTACGACTTAGACCTCAGATGAAGCTGAGCTGCTCATTTAAGCATTTGTCAGCTCAAGATTAGTGTAATTCTCTGTTGCTCTCTGTATCAATGTACTGTAAATTGAATAAAAAAGGTGCATCAAGGGTTTTAACTCAGTCTAACTTCCATTGGCACATCACACTAGTCTTAACATCTTTTTACTGGTTTCCAGTTTTTTTAAAAATGTTTTTTAAGCTTTGCTTTGAACCTACACGGTTTTTGATTCTAACCACACAGAACTGCTCACTCCCCATGTCCTTCCTCGTTTTCCTGAGTAGGTTCCGGATAAAGTATCCTCGACTATGGAATACTATTCCTTAGAGTATAAGGAAGGAAAATTCATAGATTTTTTAAATTTTTTTATCTAGGCTTAAGGTTAAGTACAATGAAATGTAAGTGTGTATATAATAATAATAATAATAATAATAATTTATTATTTGTTTATTTAGCAGACGCCTTTATCCAAGGCGACTTACAGAGACTAGGGTGTGTGAACTGTGCATCAGCTGCAAAGTCACTTACAATTACGTCTCACCCGAAAGACGGAGCACAAGGAGGTTAAGTGACTTGCTCAGGGTCACACAATGAGTCAGTGGCTGAGGTGGGATTTGAACCGGGGACCTCCTGGTTACAAGCCCCTTTCTTTAACCACTGGACCACACAGCCTCCTGTAATAATGTCCCTCTCAGGTCTTCAGGGGACATTAACAGTCTAGCCTTATATTTCAATAAAAACCTATGACAATAATTCAGTTTTTTAAATGTGTTTTGCTGCATGGCATATGCCAAAAAAACCCCAAAAAACTTACAAGCTACCTAGCCCCAAAGGCTGTGAGCATGACCTTTTACTGTATTTGTATTGGAATGCAGCAATGCAGATTTAAAAAGAATACTGAGGACTTGTCTGGATCAAAAAATACATGAGCCTTAATAGCCCCTGAGGTAGAGAACGTCCATATCTCTTCTCTTTTTTTTTCTCAGCGCTGCCTCATTAATGCACCTGAGCCAAAACTGGCAGGCCCATTCTCCTCAGAGCTTTGTGGGCAGCTCAGTTCATTTGCCTCTTTAACTCATTTTCATCTTTGTGTAAAGACTGCCAATTGTACCCAATTGTTATTCATTCCCATGTGTTGGTTTATGTCTGTAGCCCACTGCAATGTGCTTCCACTGGAACTAATTTCACCTGAAACCAAGTTTTAAACTTCTCTCCACTGAGATGAAAATGGGGCATTCGAGCACACACTTATATAACAGTTTAGTTTTTTAAAACATGAGTCGCTCTCTTCCATAAGGATACAAAGAGTGGCCAAATATCTGTCCAAAAATACAAAATAACGTATGAACAGTAAGAAAACAAATCCATACACGTACAATGCAGATTTAATACATTTTCAGAATCACTTTTAGTATGCCTTCTAATTATGGTTATGTCACACCATAAAGCATTGTTTGCTATTATTTATTTTTTTAGGTCAGAATTAAATCGTTTCATATTTAGCAGATTTGAGTTGGTGCGAAACCCAAAACATGAGAATTCTAATCTTAAGGATGATATCAAATACAACATATTTAGAGCTCCAAACTAATTAACTTGTTGCCTTTTTATTTAATGGACTTGATAATTTATTTATGACTCATCAATAATCTTGTACATTATCTATCCTTCTCCTACACCTATACATTTTATAGTAGTATGTGCATATTCCTTAATCTATCAGAAAGAACTCACGGTTGCTAGAATGTGGACTCTTTTTTTGTATTAACAATTCATGGCCAGTACATTGTTGCTGGGTCATTATTGCAATCTATTGAACCTGTCTTTTGGGTAAGCTTCTGGGCAGACATGGACTTAGAGCTTGTGTGAATAACTGCAATCAGCATACAGATGAGTATTGCTGATGAGACAGCCTGACAATATGCTGAGAACAAAGACACTGAACAGGCTCACCTATTTAAATTGGGGAAAAAATGAAAAATGAAAAAGTATCTTTAAATATACAGTTATGGACAAAGGTTTTGCATTACCTAGAATTTTAGAATGGAGACATAATAAAAAAAAAATATATATGAACATAATTTAGATATTTTATTTAACATCATGTAACTACAAAATGATATCACAAAAGTCTACCGGAAGCCATAAAAGTAGTACAGTATTTCATCTTAGATTGTCATGTCATATTTTTCAATTTGTGTCAGTTTTTCGTTAAGTATATGGAAAACTACAAAGTGGTATGTAATTCATAACATTATTCAGCAGGTTTCATACGACTTTATGCAAAATTAGTTTATTCTATATGGTGATGCAAAACATTTGTACCTGTACAGATTTTTTTTTTAAATATCCCAATCACCACATTCACATCACCACAAATACACTTGGAAAAAAAGGACCACAGTCCAGAAGGGCTAGGTGGCCTCTGGGCAACTTTAAGCCAGGAAGCCCAAAGTGTGCTGTGAAAGTAAAGTGAGCTCACAGCGAGAGCACAATGAACTCTCAGTGACCGACTGCCAGGCTGAAACACAAAGCTGTTGAGGGGAAGTTCATGTTTTTTGGCAATTTCGGGTTAGGAAGACTGATTTAAAATGACACAATGAAAAATGATTTGAAAAGATGACATCATTTGCAACTTCCAGTGTATTCAAATTATTTCACATTTTTTAAATTTATTTTTGCTTTATTTGATTTTCATTTTACCAAATTGTGTCCCCACAAAATCTGATTGTGCTGAAAGAATTAATCAAATAGATTTTACAATGAAGTCTAATATATTAAAAACCTTTGGGCTTAGTTTTAATAATGTGAAAAGCCAATAAGGAAACATTTGTAACAGTATGAATCTAACAAGAAGCAACCTAGTAGTAGCAGGAGACATATTTTGTTTAGTGTCTGGATAGTTTTATACAAAACTGTTTTAGTGTTCTGCTTTTGTGTTTGCTCTGAAATATAATTTTACTGATCAAATCATATACCTGCAATCTTTCTTTTGGATATGGAAACGTAAGAGGTTACTGCTAAATCGAGTAATTAGTGCTGTGTCTTGCAAAACATAACCTATCAGTCATGTATGACAAACACAGCCACCTGACTAAGCTTTAGACATCAGACTAATTGTAAAATGCAGAAGCCTCCGTTTTTGTGATAGTTCACCCTCAGATACTAGGCTCTATACTAATATTACTTAGTAGAACGATATGATTCTGAAATTATCACTTGCCAAAAGAAACGACACTGGATTATAATACAGTACATACTTTTAAATCTGATACGTATTGTAGTAGTATGTAAAATTCCCTGTTTACAACCCAACAGCAAAATGTAATCAAAATGTTACCCATGCACAGAACTACATACAATGTAAAAGGTAATGCAACTTAACAAAATATTTTTAAAAATGTTTTAAAAAAGCAATGCAGTTTCCAGAATTAAAACAGTATCCAAAGTTAGTATTCAAAATTGCAGAATAGAGTGCTCGATAAGGCCCTAATGTCAAAGATCACTTGCAAATGAAAATGCACAAAAAACAACTTAAGATCACAGATTTAAAAAAAAAATACATCACAGTATCTAAAACTGTTTAATGATTAACTGTTACATTACCATAGCTTGTCTCTTCGCTTTGTTTTGGCTGCATTTTGTTCAGGTGAAACTGGAGGAAGCGCTGTGTAACTGCACAGGGGTCTCACTATTTACAGCAAAAAAAACCAAAAAACACAGAGAAACACACCAAAAAAAAAAAACGCAAACAGTAAAATTTATAAACCAAAATACAGCAAAATACAACAAAGATATAATTAAAGATAAAGATCAAATCTAAAAAAATTGCCACTGTCATGCATATTCATGAGCAGTCAAGGCATGGCATGGTTTAGTAGCGGGTAGATTTATTGTCTGTATCTATTAATTAATAGCAACTGCTTCAGACTGATTTGGCACGCAGAGAAAAAAAAAAACGCGGGCTGCAACGGATAAGTTAAGTTTGATACATTTCACCTGCTTTCCACTACAAGGTCTGGGGAGTCAACTGCCCCCCTGCCCCATAGCATCTGACACCCCTGGACAGATAATAGTGAAAAGCTTATATTTTTATGTTAAACGTAATCCCATATAATATAGATAGCATTTTAATGACATTAGACCATATATATTTTACTTAAATAAGATATATTTATATATTATGATTAGGACTTCTGATTTTTGGTTTTAACCGATAAAACCCGATAAAACACCCCCGATACAAAAAAAAAATGAAATGAAAAAAAAAACACTTAAGCATAAAAAAACGGTTTACATAAAACTTGAAAATAGCTAAAAATAAGCACCGAAAAATACAATTACTAAAACCCCCAAAACAGAAGCCCTAATTACGATTGATCGAGCTATTTTATTTATTAATAAACACAAACAAAATGCCTACATTCTACGTAAAATGGACTTGCTTTTATGTGTGTGTGTGTGGTGGTGGTGGAAGGGGGGGATTGGGAATAGATATACAGTAGTTTACAAAACAAATAAAAAAGTAACAAATGTTGATATAATAGATGGCACAAACTTAAACTGCTTTCTTCATGTGTTACACTGACCTGTGTTTGAACTCCCATGAGCTCAATGCTGCAGTCTATTCTTTCACCCTAGAACTGTCAAAACATATCAGACTCCATTAGTTAAATGGGAACACAATGTGGTATTTACAAGTTTCTTTTTTACCATCAGTTCTAATTTATTAATATCTAAAAATGTTTATTATTTGCAGTTATTGGCCTGATGTCTTGAATACATGTTTTTTTTTGTTTGTTTTTGTTCAATTGCTGTACAGTTGCAGCATTTGGTCGCATGTAATAATCTCAGTAACACAGTTGTCTGATTCCCCCTTTTAGATCTGTTTCTCTTATCTGATTTACTCAAGCACAGCAGCTGGTAAGCTTAGTTGGTGGTTTTAAAGATTAAACTGTGCCACTTTGACCCTGCGTAAATACTCTCAAACAGCATTGCCCAGGTTATGATGGGATTTAGTACATGAAATTACAGCAGGAAAGTAGGGTACCGTAATGCAGTGAACACTGATGACTCTGATTCATCAGTCTGGATAATCCTGACGTTTTGTGAGGGGAAAAGTTCAACATACAGCAATGCCATATGATTCTATTGACAAAGCACATTTTACTGCATGTTCTTTTTAAAGGTAACACTGATAATAAACTAGTGAAGTAGACATTTTTCGTCTCATGCCTTCTTCAGAATACTGTTATCTTAAATAATATATTAGGTTCACTATTTGAATGAAAAATCCAGTATCACTGTTTAACCTCGATAGTGTTGAAATTATAAACAATTTTACCTTACCTGAAAAAGCTTCGATGCCTTGTTTTGCCATTCTCTTGTTTTTCCATTTTGGAGAGAGCTGCCTCCTGCTGGCTGATTAAATTCTTTGTGTATTTTCAATTTAGGTCTCAGAAATAAAATTCAAGCCACCAAAGTGCTACTTAGAAATAACTTCAAGTTGTTTTAATAATACTGCAGGAATCAAGATATACCTGCTAATCATTCAAAACCTGAACTCGAGTCAGTGGAGAAGAGCAACACACAGGGTAGCTCTGTTCTAAAATGACAAGTAACAATATAAGAGCTTTATGTTATAAACATGTGCTGATTATTTATTAAGAGATGCATTAATAAAAGGATACATATAGGCAAAATAAAATATAAAAGATAATGTCTAGTTTACAGACCTTAGTCAAAGCAACAGTTATAATGTTGTAACCCTAATAATAATAATAATAAATTTATATGAAAAATATGCTAACACAATATACAAAAAGATGCTTTTCGGTAATGTGAGTTTGTAAGACTTTAAATATATATATATATATATATATATATATATATATATATATATATATATATATATATATATATATATATATATATTATTACAGTAACGTTACCGTAACATAAAAATGAATGAATTAATAAATATCCTACGCAAAATTCTAGAATGATTAGGCTTCTGGTTAGGAACTGGGCACAAGATGAATGTTGTGACCCCAGCTCACAACCAAAGTGGTCTTGTTATTTAAATTACTGCATATAATTACCATTGCTGTAGGCATTTACGAAAAATTGAAAATTAAGTTTTAATGGTGTCAAAAAATACAAAAATAAAACCGAATAAATGGATAGGCCACTGAGTTCATGCATTCCAGGTGACACTGCTGCATGTGGTGCCAGGCATAGATTATTATTAGTACGGAAAGTTGGTTCAATTGATTTGGTAAGATAGTAAACAGCACAGCAAGATATAATACATCTTAAAGGTATTGTTATAACTTACATGGATGTGATTCTGACTCTTTAAAAATGCAAGGCATTTTTTGTTGAATCTGAAAAGCAAATTCTTGAAAAAAATATAAACTAAATTCTAAATATAAAGATCACAGGTGTATTGGTAGTAGTATTACTGTATGTACTGTAGTTCATATAGACTTACGTATTGTAAAATATTGATGAAGTAAATTAGTAAAGTGTGCTTACACAGCAAAGTACAAAGCACAATTTACTTTCTACATGGCTGACAGTAAATTTACTGAATTCTAGTTATTACACAACTTAACTAAATTAGTCAATCAAAGCTGACACTTTGTTTGTGCCAGTCTGAAGCAACCAGTAAAAGGACAAGAAGAAGAATAATGTACTTGTTTTACTTTTTACAGGTAACTAACATGTACCTGAAGAAGAAGAAGGAGGAGGAGGATACTTCTGTTCTGTAGATATTTATTTTTAGGCTTCTGGCGAGTGCCTTATGTGGCCAAGCAGGGGATTACAAAGGCTCAGAGGATACAAGCATATCTGTAAAGACAGCTCCACCCGTGATGTACAGTCGTGGCCATACTTAGTAACTCTTCTTATGAAGCATTGCCCTAAAGAACACTTACAAGGAGTTCATAATGTACTTTTCAATCAGTAACAAAGTATATATCACAGTCACATTTTTTTATGCAAACAAAATACTACTTTTTAATTTATATTTTGTTATCCCAATAAAGGAATAGGCCTACATAAAATATCTCAGAATTCTAAAATAAGATTTTGTATTGTATTCCATTACAATAAAATGTTGCATTTTCACAGAATAAGCAAGGGGGGAAAAATAAGGATTTTAATTAGTTGTGTCAGTATTGGACAGGTGCCAGTAAGTCCAGACGTTATTGGGCAGGTAAGAAGAGATGATTGCTTGAAAGTGATACATCTTCAGTCCTCCTGATCTGTAAGTTTCTTACAACAGTGAGATGACAATCAATTTGGGCTTCAAATTGGACCAGGAAACCTGGAAGAGGAACCAAATCCAGTCTTTATTTCAACCATTATATACACATTCTTTTATATATTTACAAAGTAAAAAATGCTTGTAAAACTCATCTCTATCACAACAAAACAACCACTATATGCTACAAGTGCAAACTGGCGCCAACTTACCATAGTCATATTTTGTTCATTTTTGATGACCAGAAGAAAGAAAGATTTGATATGTGGATTACAGTTCTACAAAGTTAATCTTCAAGTCACCTCCTAATGATTCGTAATCCCTGCTTATCATTGCTTATTGTAAAGGTTTGTTTCAGTCTTGTTTAATTTCAGACTAATTCCTCTTCCAGTACTTGAAATGTATTTGATTACATTAGTGTGATTACCTTACTGCTTTATTTAAGTTTTGAAATCAACATTAATCTATGTCATGTTTGGATATTCCATTATATATAAAAAAACAAACAAAAAAAAAACTAAAAAAAAACACTTCATGGATTCCAGGGAAAACGATTATTCATATATTTTCTGTTATTCTAGATTGGTCTGAACTACCCAAAGCTTTTTTTTATTTTATTTAATTAAGCATGAAATGTTTGGAACTAAGAGGTTAATTTGATCAAGCTGGATCCTGCTGCAATAAGCCACAGCTGGATATGTTTTGATCATTTTGCAGCTGTTTAGATTATAAAAAAACAAACATTGAGTGTACTGTAGGTACACTCAATATTCAGTGTCTCTTGTTTTTAATGACTTGTTTTGAAGTGCAGTGCACTGATATGGTTTGGTACTGAATAACGTGTTTGTGTTGCTGTTTATTTTATTTAACCTGCATTAAGCATAACCTTTTGATTTTCTCCACCATGCTATTTTTGTACTTTTAGTTACACATACAAGGTAGTGGAAACTGGAAAAGCAAGGATTTATTTATTTACCAAAACTCGATTAGTACTGCCGCTAGTTATTTCTGCATGCAAGCTAACCTTTTTTCCTTTTTCTTTTGCAAAATATTCAGATATGTCCTATGACATAGGGCTGAGGGTGATGCATATTATTATTATTATTATTATTATTATTATTATTATTATTATTATTATTATTATTAGTATTAGTATTATTATAGTAGAAAATCTAAGAAAACCATCAGCTATAATCATAAACTTTTTAAGCAAATAATTGTATATACAATCCAGGCATGGTTGTTGACCTTTTAATAATAAAATATATCTATTGTGTATAATGTTATTGCATCAATGACTATGTACTCTTGTTTTAAGTATATGTTTATTCTTATGGAAAATGTAATAAAAACATGAATGTTATATTTTCCAGTTTGATGAAATATAAAGTATTTTGGTAATATTGGGACCACACACACACATTTCAGTTGCTTATTCACAGATTCTATTATTATAATGGAACACTATTGTTTTTGCTGCCTCTTAGCATCATCTATTTATTTATAGTACAACTGCTCTAAATACCCAGGCAACAACATTAAGAACACTGCCTAAGCAAAAATGAATATTAGAATGAATATGCTGCAGCACTGGATAGGAGAATGTAATGTCTGCTCATAAAACTTGCTTTGTGGTACCGTTTGCTGCACGTTGATTGGCCTCATTTCTCAAAAGATGGGTGGAAATTTTAGATAATTATAAAACAATCAGGTGGTTCTTAATTGTTTCGCATGATTATCTTATCTGTGATTTTTATCTGATGTGCAAACTTACAAACAGCTTTCAAATCAAATGTTCAATTTAAACAGCCCCAAAATTTGTTTAAGGGCAGTGACATTAAAAAAACAGAAATCTTTGATTTATTCACTTTTTTACAACAATGTTATCCCAGTAAATGTATGGGAAAAAAAAATAAACCTCTTAAACATTTTTCTAAAGCTAAAAACATAATTGTAGAACACTACCTTGTAACTTTGAATGATTTACCAATTTAGCAGGTGTCAGTTCTGGCTGAGTCAGTATTACTGTATGAGTTTTGAATTTAGTCCTATTAAGTATTTCTTAAGAAATAATTTTGGCAAAAATAATGTATTATTTCAACAGACAGCTAACATGTACCGAAGCACAGATGTGCACATACAACTATCCTTTATTTATTATGTTTTGCCAAAAAAATGTGTAAAATGTAGATTTTTTTCAGTGGTGTTGGTTGGCATGTCTGATTTTAACCTCTTGCAATTATTAAAACTGTATGATTGAAGGATTAAACGGTTACAAATTATTTATTGCAGGATGTTTCGGACAAAGGACCTTCAGCTGTGTGTGTATATATGTTACACTCATAGTCAGATCAATGACCGGAAAAAATAACCATTTCGCGATTTGAGCATTTACAAATTATCAAAAGACCGAAATGAAAGGTTATTTCGGTCTTTGAGCAGATTATTTTGCTCAAATTGTGAAATGGAAAATATCAAAGAAGCAAGACCGAAACAGAAAGGAAGAAAAGATGAGTGTACCAAATGAGATATTCTCCCCTACAAAAAATTTTGAGGAACTCTTGAGTGTTATTTCCTTGTACACTCAACCAGTCATCTCTAACATATTCCAATAATAGGAAAACACAAAGTAAAGAGCTGAGAGCTAGCATTGTGTACCTTCAGTTTTTTTAGATACATTTTATTGAAATGAACATCATTTAAATCCAATCTGTGTAAGTTAAACAAGTTCACCCTTCCTTTCCTATGTTGTCATGTAGCAGTGAATGATAATGATAACACTGTCAAAAAATTCTATTTTATAACTAGGCTTGCAACTATTCGATGTTTATTTTTTTGCCAAATCAACGATTAATATCAACGTTTATTTTAGAAAGAATTTACCAGACTTTTTATGCCACTGAGAAACGTCTCATTTAGCGAAACCCCTTATCATATTCTACATGCAACAAAACCATGGTTACCAACATTCTAATTGAAATAATGTTTGGTTGCAGCAGAGCTATACCTTGTAAAGATAAAGATCCTACACAAATTAAAAATAATTCTCAAATAAACCGTAGAAAAAGCAGCATACACAGACTTTTATAGCATAAATTTACGAGTAAAAATATGCATAGAACAACACATTAGATAGTTGAACAGAACTAACTTGCACTTATTATTCAGAGTCTGAGCTCCCACCTCTGCTGCTTCAGCACAGTTGGAATCAGTCACTGGAAGGCAAGGCAGATGGGTCCGCTTCACCCTGCCGCGGAGACTTCAACTGTCAGTCAGGGTATTGTGCATAATATTCATTAAGTGTTTTCCTCTTGCGCACGATTTTCAAATCAAACTAGTAACTGTCACCGTATACCTAAAGCAAAAGCTTACGTACACCTTAACCCGCTAATTTCAAAGTAGGCACTTTGAATGACAGGCGCTGTAGCTGGCAAATGAAAGTGCACAGCGGTGCAGGTCTTGATGATTGACAGTTATTTAAATGAATGAGAACATTCTAGCGCTGCTTCAATCAACGATGTCAGAACAGGGTGAAAGTGACAGTGACAGTGAAACTACAGTACTAACAGACCACTGAGATGACTGACAGCGACCACTAGCCATTCAGAATGGAACAGGGACGGGACAGACAGTAAGTATAAAAACTACACAAACTAGAGATCATTTCTAAATGATTATTTTAGGTAAGAAAATTAAAATAAAACAGCGAGTGGTTTTACCGACGTTTATCCTATATAAATTTATTTCAGTCAAACTCATATTTTTGGGGAATTCAACGTTTAACGAGCTTTACCGATTAATATCGAAAAGTAGCAAGCCTATTTATAACTTAAGTATCTATGTTCAGAGGTAACTCTCCTGCACTTTAATTTCCCTAAAACTATGTATAATAAAATGGAATTTTGAAATGTGTTCCTTGTGTAAAACTGGAAAAGGGAATATTTTCTGATTATGAATCATCCCCACCACACATCATGTCTCCACCAGGTTTTCTGTGCTAGCTGTGGAAAGTACCCCAGGGTTAGCACTTGGCGGAATTAAGTGTGGTTATGATTGTGTTCTAACAGCAATTGTTCAGAACAGAGGCATGTGGCTATTGTGTTCAATAGTGCTTAGGCCAGTTTCTACTGACCTGGAGTAACCAGATTCAAATCGCCTGCTCTCCAGTGCTGTCGTTTATCACTGAAATGAGAAGCTGTAAAAGGATAATGAAAGAAAAGCTTAACTTGAAGGGTAACTGCCTGTTAAAACGTGTTATCATTTGCATAAACTGTCAGTTTCTTAGGCCATGTAATTGCTTTTAGCCTCTGGCTCCCTTTCAAATTAATTTTAATATTTCACATTTTTTACTAAACTGTAAAACATGCAGTATTCCTGCTCTTTTGACTAATTAAAGCTCCAATATGCTTGAAGCAAGCTGAAATAGATCATTTTAGCACAATTTATTTTATGAATCTCACCAAATGAATTGCAAGCCATTTATAAATCAGTCCAACATACTGTACTGTACTGTGATATAACAATAATAATAATAATAATAATAATAATAATAATAATAATAATAATAATAATAATAATAGTACATTAAATCAATACATCTACAATAATCCCTTGGTAGAACCTGCTTAAAGGAGGACAGGGGAAGTATGTGTTATATTGAGGGGAGCATTAAACTAAAAGCATATGATTTTTGTTTAAAAATAAAACATAGTGCACATGATTACATTTATTGAACACTACAGCAAATAGAATATGAAATAAAACAAAAGTACTGTACTGTGTAACTTAAATGTTAAATGCAAAAATCGGTATAGTAATAAACATTTATACAAATGGAATACAACTGGAAAAAATGAATTCAAAGTACCGTACATTGTATTGCCTGCTTATTATATTCAATTTGAACTTTTTAAAAAAATGTAAAATCATATTCTGTGTTGTACTGTAATAGTACAAACTAAAATTTAAAAAATGGTATTGCCTGCTCTGCCTTGCATATGTGTACAGATCTAGATTTCTATCCTGCTACTGTCGTTCTTTTGTTTCTCTGTTGTTGCTTTGATGTGCTGTGCTGAGTAAATGAGACTTTTTCAAATAAAACAGTATGCGTCTTAGTTGTTGCAATTGTTATTGAAGTGGGGATTTCACTGTTCCTTTTAAGTAACCAAAGGAGTTTACATGTCAATTGAATTGTTACATTATTCTGCTAGATACGTAAGCGGAAACAAGAACTAGCAAGTGTGCACTAATACCTTTTTTATTGAAATATTATTGCATTTTCAATAACAATAGGGTAAAGAAGATCTTCCAAATAAAAAGCTAAATATACCTTGTATATAATTAGGGCTTGACGTTTTCTGGCTTTTTATTTTCCAAATCTCTATCTCCCTTAAATGTTAATCAGTAGTTGTTAAGATGTCTCTGCATCCTAATAAACAGACAACTGCTAATTAAAGACAGGGTTTAAGATTATTTTTCTTAGCTACAAATCAAGGCTATTTTAAATGATTATCAGTGTACACTCTGTACTGGGTATTTTATGCTGAAAAGAAAATAAAAGAAAAAATAAAAAAAAGAAAATCTGTCTGTTTGAAATAAAAATGAAGCAAAACAGAATCAGGCTTAGTCAAGAAGTTAAAAGCAGGGGCTCCCGAGTGGCTCACCCAGTAAAGGCGCTCCATGTGGAGTGCAGGATGCGCCCTATAGCCTGGACATCGCCGGTTCGAGTCCAGGCTATTCCACTGCCGGCTGTGGACGGGAACTCCGGGGGGGGGCTTAGGTCGGCCAGGGTGTCCTCGGCTCACTGCGCACCAGTGACTCCCTTAGTCTGGCAGGGCGCGTGCTTGGCTGTATGCTGCCCAGAGCTGTGTTGTCCTCCGACACTGTAGCTCTGAGGTGGCTGCATGGTGAGTCCGCAGTGTGAAAAGAAGCGGTCGGCTGACAGCACATGCTTCAGAAGAGAGTGTGTGTTCGTCTTCGCCTTCCCGAGTAAGCACGGGGGTGGTAGCGGTGAGCTGAGTCTAAAAATAATTGGATATTCTAAATTGGGAGAAAATAATAAAAATAATTGGTGACTACTAAATTAAAAATAATAATAATAATAAAAGAAGGTAAAAGCAAGTGACATTGTTTTGTAATTAACAGCTTTTTCTGAGTTTAATTAGGAAACAGAATTGGCTAAAAATAAGTTTAAAAGGACATCATGTGATCACAAATAAAACCTGAAAACTTCAAGCCCTATATTTAATATACTGTATATAAAGTAAGAAGTAAATTGAGAGGAGTAGCCAGTTGTTTAAATTCAAGAACAAAATACTATCCAAAAAAACTTATTTTTCAATTGACAACAACATTGTTTAATATACTGTATCAATATTATTCAGGTTGGTCCTCCTGTGGCCTAAATCATGTGATGGCATTGAGGCAATATTCAAAGTTCACAATGCAGTCTTAAGGAGCATTATTTTCTTAGTACTTTTCAAACCACATTAACTTAAAACCCTTATGAATAGTTTTATGAAACTTAAATGTTTAGAATTTCTGGAAAAAGAAGGTCCAATACTAGTCACCATGGTATCTATATACTATATATTGTGACATTAAAGACTGGTCTCCCTTCTTCTGCCTATCCCACTGACACACACGGCTACAGCCTCTCAATGTTGCATAAACAGTCCCCGGTTGGGGGAGCTGTCTCTCTTCCTCTGGTATCTCGGTTAAAGCACTAAAATGACTCTATGTGTTGCCTCCTGTTTCTTGCAACCTTCTCTGTCTAGACTGTTGAGCTATATTTACTGTACTGGTATGTTTTTTATTCGTCTTACAGTACCTACAATGACACCGATTGTGTGGTCTGCCTTTTGCTCTCCATTTTGAATGTAATGTTTACGAGCAAGCCATTCCTTGAGATGGAGGACGGCGGAGGGGCTTGTTTAACAATATGAAGTGTCTTTTCTTATTTGCATAGTAAAAACATTCATTACACTCAATTAGTTCCCCCTTTTTAGGTAAACTATCACCATAGCAAAGCAATGGCAGTAACTGCAAAACAAAAAGATACAGAGCACAAATACAAAACAGGAAATGAATTTCTTATTATGCAGATGAAGCTGGTATAAATAAGTCTGGCTCTTCAACCCACGAAGGGATGTTATTGGTAAACTGGCATCTTGTCTAAGTGGACCAAAGTGAAAGCAAATTTACACGCATGTAAATGTTATAAAAGTAGCAAGAAACAACTTCAGTTTAGTTATAAGAAGTTAAAGTAATGTTCTTTCGTTTCCTTTGGGTAATACAACGTTTGCAAAAAAAATGGGGAGGCACTGGTGAATCAGAACAAAAATCAGATACTGCTGTACAGTAACTACATTACAATATGTACAATCCATATCATGGGACTGTCCCAGATATAAGAATTACAGTTAGATATCAGGTAGCTGTCACAAACATGGATCATTTGAGTGATTGTGTCGCAAATAAGTGGTTGGGTCCGGCTGGAGCTTATTTTCTTTCTCGTTTTTGCTAATCAGCACCATACGAGATATTTTATATTACTTATGTAATTATTAAATTACTGTTTTTTGTTGAGAAAGACTTTCTCATTGTGTTATTTCTGTTTTTACATATACCACTCGCAGGCCTGTGACGTGGTGCTCAGCACATGTGCAGAAAGAGCAGCTACTGGGCTCAGCAGCATTGCGCAGGACCGAGATACTCGCTTCAGTTTGTTGTTGCTTGCAATTACAACCACAGTATCTTGTTGCCGTTTTGGTGGCCAGCTATTTTAGCATCACCATTGCAAAGGCTGTTAGTTCTTTCTAACTAGCAGGCTTCCCTTAGTCTCGTGTTGGTACTGACTGAGTGGATCTGGATTCAGATCTGGCAAACCCAACAAAAATAATGAACATAATCGGCATTTAATAAGACCTACAACTTTGTGCCCTTCAAAACAACCCCCTGGGGACTGATAAGCTCTTAGTAACAAAATTTAACCAAAGCCTTGTTCTCTCTCTTTGGATTCTCAGATGCTCAATGCATTCATACTTGCCAACATTTGGAAACCGTTCAGCGGGACGCTTGTCCCCTGGGTGGTGGTGGTGGGTGGGGGGCATCATACACATGGGATGGGTCATACGCAAAAAAAACACTATCATATAATAATAGACGTATCCCCTCGACTCAACATCACACGACAAGCATGACAGTAAACACAGACACAATGAAGCGTTCTTACCTTTGTATACCGGTAAGTTAGTGATCAGCAGATGTGACAGCCGCACGAAGAGCACAGCGTGTGGTTTTCACTAACTCTGCTGTGCAGAATAAATGATTTTTTTTGTATAGGGACTGTTGGCATGTATATGCATTATCGGAAAAAAAGAGCTTTGGGCCTATGCAGAAGTAAATGACTTTCAATGAAACTCTGCATTTTTTTTTTCTATTTTCTTTAACAGAAAGTAGAGTGAATAAGGAAAAATATCTTCACTAATCCATCCTTGTCAGTGAGATGTAACACTAATTGGTCTTCTGTTGGGGGTTTAGGGAGATACATTAATTCTACAGCGTGATGTCAAATGTAACTAGATGATAATTTTAGCAGTGGGTGTAATTATCAAGCTGCTACACTCACGTTGTAGCTAGTCTTCTTGATGTCACTTTAGTACATCATATAAATATATTATTTTTTGAGACCTTTGTGAGAACATGAGAAACACTGGTGTTATTTTATATAAGATTAACCAACCTCTGTTAGTTACAGAATGGTGGTTTTAAACATATACAGTGCAGTCCGTTTACAAGAATCACATCCGTCACGGGTGTTTTGATTCTTATAAGCAGTTGATTCTTAAAAACTGACCGATATGATTACTGTGGTGCAGAATCAAACTTAGTATGAGAATGATAAGCGCTTGTTCCCTGGCTGCAGTGAAATGGGTTGACCACTAGATGTCACGAGTTTCCACATGAATGCACGCCCACGAAAAATCCACAGCTGCTTTCCTTAACGAATATTGGATAATAGTCATTTGGTTAACTGCTTGTTAAAGTAAATGACACCTCGATAGAAATGGCTTAGCCGATAGCTTTGTGATGGGGGTATAGAGGCATAAGGAAGAAGAATAACAAAAAGAAACCAAAACTTGAGTAAGAGATCTTGTGTTCGTTCCACATGAAGTACTGTTTAGTTAGTGCTCCAGCTGAGAGCTAGGTTTATTTTGTTTGTTTTATTAGCGGTTGTTTCACCACCGCAGTGTAAGAAATAAAATCAACACCGGTTTAAAACTGTAAATCAATACTCCAGCCTGATAGTCTACACTGTCCTCGGCCACTCTGTCGCATTACAATTAGAAAAAATGTTCCATCAGCAAGTTAAATACAGTATACAGATGTCAATGGTGTTCAATCATTGAGGACAATACATCAAAACAAGTCCTCGTGGGTAAGCAGCTTGTTATATGATCACGATTATGTTTACTCAAGGTTGCATAATCCTATTTTACTACAATATACTTGAGAAGCAATCGTCTCGTGAGGGTGCCTAGTTTAACTGCCCTGCGGTGTTACGTGTAATGGCCTTTTGAATTAAAATGACGTTACAGTACCGTATTTTACTGTCAGGACTACCACTGCATTTAAGCATCTGTGGCTTACTTATTTTCTGTTGCGATGCAAATCTCAGTTTTTCATTAAGCGGAGATGCAAAGCTCTTCAACCGCCGTCCCTCCTTCTCACCGCACGGTGCTGCAATCCAACTCCCTCTACATGCATATCACGCAATAACACTGCTGTACTCAGTATGTATTCAATGAATGTGTATTCACTTTATTGAAACACATTTTCACTAACAGAGAACACAAAAAAACATACCTGCACAATGCAGTGGCGCAGTCACGTTTGATTAAAAACAATGCAGTGTTTCCTGCATCATTGCACTATCCACACTGCGTACATGCCTAATCACACGAGATGTGATCAAATTCAAATTCAAAAACAGCTTATAAATCAGTACTTTTTATACTCGGTATCATAGTAGTTTGTAAATACATCTGTATTTCTCAGAATATATAAATGGACTATTGTTTTACATGTGTGTAAATGCACTCCTCCTGTCTTGTGTAATGTTACATTAGTGAACCCTTCTAAAAAATGACCTTAGCAATATTGCTTTTGTGTATCCAGCACTATTGTTAATGCTACTGTAAACAACCTAAGTTCACTATAAAATAAATTAAATTTTAAGAATTTGGTGACAAAACTGTGCATTTTAGAAGCATTTTCTATTAAATCTGCAGCAAGAGAAGGGATTTAGTAGCTGAAACCCTGAAAAAGAACAGGTGGCTTCAACCAGGCAACATACTTAATCAAATTATTTTTTTATTGCCTTAGTCTCCTGTTCTCATTGCTGCTCAACAAAATGGCCACCGCGCCCTTCAGCAGGGTTTCTCAACCGCCACCCCGCCGCCACCCGCCACCCCGCCACCCGCCTCCACAATAGCGATAATTATAATTCACATACCAGAAATCAACCAATCACATTGAAGTATTTTCCAAAATTCCAATACATCTTATCCTGTGTACAGATGTCAACTTAGTTTTTTATAAGATGAAGCACATGCACAATTGCTTTTTTCATGCACCACACATCGATTCATGTACTGAACAATGGCATAATGCTGCGGGGAACTGAACCGTCACTTATTCTTAAACACAAAATTGCCCTTTGTTGGGTCTCTGCTTTATTAAGCACAGTTTTCCAGACTATATATGCACAGGTATCATAGATAAAATTAAATTAAAAAAAAATTAAAAAAAACATTTGTGAGTTAGTTCATTTCCCATTTAGACTTATGTGTAACATTTTATTTAGAATTATTTTTATTATTACTATAATTACTATATTATTGGCATTTTAAAACGATCGCCATACGATAGGCCCCCCAGTTGATAACCCCCAGTTAATAGCTGCTCTACAGCTAGAGTGTAAACAAGTCGCCCAGCCTGTAAAATAATAGGATTTTCAACCAAATATAAACAAGTAGTATGGTGATGTCACCAATAAATTATGCAAATGAGTACCATCGAAGGTTCGAACCTTCCTTCGGTAATGTGTTCCGAACCTTCAAAGGTCAAAATGTACCCTTCGTTGCAGCCCTAGAATCTATAATATGATTTTAATATATTTTTTAACATTAAAACTTCAGTTTGTAATTTAAAAGGTTGTATTGTAAAGTCATGCCAAAATATAATTAACGCGTGTCATGTGTAGCTGACAGGTAGAGAGAAAAGGGAACAGTCATTCACATTATGTTACTGTGGTTTGATTCACTCAGGCATATTTAGGCCTTACCAAAACATGATTTAAAAAGAACAAAGAGAAGCCAGCACTCTGGGCCTTTGCTTAAGTACACTGAAAGCCTTCTCTTTCCAGGCAGGGTGGCACATCAGTAACACAGTGGGAAGTGGCACCAACAGAAGGTAAACACAGGTCAGAAACACAGTGCCCAGTAGGAGGTGGGGTACAGACTTTCAAGAAGAATAAAAGAAGTTGAGCTCCAGATTATTAAGTGAGGCATATCATCACATCAACCTTAATGAAAAAAAAATGAATTAGTCAATCCCCAGATGCCTCGCAGATGGCACCTAAATGGTAATGTCCCTACTAGTCAACATTTAATATAACATGTTGAATGGATTACTCTTCCAAAGAACTCTCAGTGTAACTACATCTGATGGGAAAATGAATGCAGTCTTTAATCCTTGACGCTTGAAGTCTGGAAATTAAATCTGCACAGTTGTTAACTGCAACTTTCTCTCATACTTTGATAGGATATACTTTGGTTTAACAGGATAAAGAAAAGCCCTTCATGATTTATTTAGTGACCAAAGTTTTAATAAATCTAACTTTTATTCAAGAATGTCAAACTTTAACACAAACACCTTTTTTCTGCTTTTCCTAAAGATACAATTGCTAGGGTTTCCAAATGTTAATTATTCTCTTACCCACATGTCATTCGTGTTATTTAGTTTCCAGTTCTGTTTTGCTTCCATTTTTCATCACATCCTTGAAACTACAAAGTTTAAAAAGTTTGGGCTAAAGATTCATAGCCACTTGACATACTTGAAGGCCTATACAACATGCACGTCAAGTCACCTGACCTTAGTCGCTTTACTGTTTAACCCTTTCAGTCCTCAATTATTTAACATAAGACAAAAAGTTAAGGCAGGACCTTGAGGTCCCGCCAGGACTGAAAGGGTTAATTTGATTCTAATGCTATTGAGTTTATTGATGTCTGCATTTTGCTTCTCAATTTGGTAACAATTAGTTTCATATCGTAATATGTTGATTCAATTTGTAAAAAAATTAATGTATAATGTTGTTCTGTTAGGAATTCATTAGTATAGTACAGCTCTGGCCAAAAGTTTTGCATCACCCTCGAATTTTAGGATTGGGACATTAATTTAAAAACAAAAAATTATATCAACATAATTTAGATATTTTGTTTAACATCATGTAATCAAAGAAACTATAAAATGATATTGCAAAAATCTAGTGGAAGCCATAATAGTAGTACTTAGTATTTGCAGTGCATTCCATTGTGTTTTAAGACTTCCTTAATTCTCTCAGGCATGGACTCAATGAGACACTGAAGGGTTGAGTTATCCTTTAGATTCCTTCATGCAGACTTTACACTTGATTCCAGTTCATTTCAGTTACACTGTTGACTTTTCCTGATTTCCTGTCATATCAGACCTTAAACATTCTCAATAGATTTGAGAGCAGGTGAATTTCCAGGCTAAAATTGAAATGGCGTGATACTGTTGTCATCTCACCATTGTGGTTCACTTGTTTGGCTCCATGGCAAGGGGCTTCATCATCTTGGAAGTAGAAATCACCATGGGGAAAATGGTTCCGAGCCATAGGTAGGTGGTCTTGGAGAGTTTTAAGGTACCCGTCCTTGTTCATAGCTGTCCCCTTGGATAAAAAGTGTAGATATATACACACAGACAACAATTAAAAACATGCATGGCTGTGAAATAACTAATAACTCATATGCCTATGTGTGCAGAGCGTTTTTTTTTTCACAAATGTCCTGATCCCTCTCCAATTCCTGTGCAGCAGCATGTCCCTTTCATCACACTTTCATAAACTACTTTATCAACCTGGTCAACCTTCATTTACCATGGTTAACCTTTCCTAGACCATGCTTGGTATGACACATTACAACTAGTACTGTGTAGTGTGGTTGGCCATGAAAGACCATCATGGTCAACTGTGACACCAGTTTACCAAATGTCTGTGTCTCAACCCCAATGATGACACCTTGGGTCAAGCCATCTAAAACAGATCTACTTAGATTTCAGAAACTACTGTTGTTTATAACAAAAGCAGGTAAAAAATGTGTCTGTACTGCTCTTCCATGCACTACAGTAGTTCTACATTTCAATGATGTACTGTTGCATTTGATTATTAACATTTATATAACATATATATATATATATATATATATATATATATATATATATATATATATATATATATATATATATATATCATTTAAATTGGAAACAGGCTTAAAAGTGGAAAACTAATCAGTACTCTATAAACACCTTACACTCTCAATGGACTGGTGTGGTTTATGACAGATTAAGACTACATTTGAAGGTTTAAAACTAAGCATATGTGTCAAATGTCATATAGTTTGTTCCATTTACTATGATGGCAGAACCAAGCTTATGTTCATCAGCTGAACAGAAGGTAATACGAGTCAGATATTAACCCTTTGCGGTCCTATGTCGGACCAGGTCCGACATTACAATTTTCCCTTTCCGGTCTGATGTCGGATCCTGTCCGACATCGTCAAAAAGATGTAAAACACAGGTCTCTAGTTGTTTTTTCTCCGGAAAAAGCGGGGAAAACCATTCAATGGCGGAGTGAGACCAATAGGAGCAGAGAGAAGCTGAAAAAAAGGGGCGGATCTGAGCAATACACATAGCCCCAGCACCACAGAGATAACACAGACATAAACAAACAAGATAGCTGCTTCTGCATCCAGTGCTCAAAGAATATAACGGACATTTGCAGAGCTTTTGGAGATGTTATAGTAATAAAACAATGACTTGGATCTCATTATTGAGGAGCTTGGTGATAAAACGAGTGATCAGGAGATGATTTATCAGTATGCACGACTATGAAGAGGTATGTGAAAAATACAGCGAACAACGGCATATCAACAGTACTGAGTGTCCTGTTGATATGCAGTGCCTTTTAAACATGTATTACTGTGAAAAAAATACTTTCAAACAGCGCGTGTGAAAATAACTTGGACCTGACGCACCTGAGACCCGCTGAATAAATGGACCAAGATGAGTGAACTGACTTTTCTTTTTAAATGAGTATGATTAGGTTTGAGTAGCATCGCTGTCAGGAAGATGGTGCAACCTGTCACAGTACTAGAACACTCAATCTGCCATATCTCAAGAATGCCCAACTAGACACACAGCCAGTCCAAGTCTGGACTCCATATTCCACTTAAAGGGTATGCTACATCCAAAGGATACTCTAAATAATTGCTCTTTAAAATTCAACATTGATACGAAAGGAATGCTCTTACATAAATAGCTTACTCTTATTTCAAAAACCCTTTTTTATCCCCTGTGAAGAAGGCCTGCACCCATATCAGCTACTGTATATTGTGGGAGTGCTTATACATCTGTTGGTACATTGCTCTATTGTTATGTTCTTTCAGTCTAGCACCTCAGAGAGCCCTGAGAGCCACATCATTAAACGGTGCATTAAGTGTAAGTCCTCATGTTGATTCATTGCTCAGATGATAGACAGAAGAGTGAGACTCTCAAACATAGTATTTCTTTAGGGAGATACTTTCTGCTCAAGTGAGTGTGTCATTCTCTTTGTATACTTAAACATCTGCTTAGAGTTGGATTTCCAGCTTGTTTGTAAAAGCCAGTCAATGTTTTGAACCTGTATGCTTAACTAAGCTCTTGTACTGTCCAAGTCTGCAAACTAGACTAGGCGATAGCCATGTTTATTTTGTCACCCAAGGTATTTATTTTATGCTGAATCTAACAAAGGGGACTTCCATGCACTCTTTGCTTTCTTTGTCTTTTGTCTGTACCAGTGACACAGGTCCCCAGGCCTGCTGAAAGCCCCCAGAAAAAAACATTCTGTGTTATTACAGCTGTGACTATCACTCTTTACACTTTACTATGACTACAGTATATGAGTAATGCACTTACACTTGAATTAAATTACTGTACTGATAGAAAGCAGGAGTAAGCAGATGAACTAAATGTATTTCATGTCTTAAATACATGCACAATATATGAAACTACCTCAATCAATAATCAGAAGCATCTAAATAAAAGCAGCTTCCAGATATTTATACTTCGACTGCAGTCATTACAATGTTATTTTTTTTAAATTAATTTTGGAACCAGGTAGTAAGCACTGTCAAGTTAGATGAGGGTGCCCATGTCTTTTGCAACTAAACAAAGTTTTTTTTTTTTTTGTGGCTAGGCCCGGTTCACTGTTTATTCCAGGTTTACTCTGGCTCGGGACCTCAACTCATTTTTTATTTTCTTCTGATACTTTTGCATTTAGTCGTTAACCTGTGATAATGTGTTCTCCTGTAGCCAGATTAGCATTATTAGTATCTCTCATATTCAAATTGTAGAGTAGGTACAGTAACAGACAGAAGTGAATAACTCAATACAACAATCACAGTAATGAAAATGTGATCATCTTTTTATTATCCAAAAACGTCAAGCCAAAACTGTCAGGGTGGGGGTGGGGCATTGAAGACATGGTGAAAATATAGTCATGAACTTTACTATGTACAATTACAGTGCAGCTCTGTGTTTTGGGGGAACAAGTATTCACATATGTATTATGACTCCTATTGTAGTTAATGCACGTATCAGTAAAATACAAATACATCTCTGCCGTGCATTAAGTTTAATATATTTATTTAGCATGCCAGATGGAAGTACTTATTAATTATAGAAACACCTAGCCATCTTTCATTAATTTAGAATTTGTGATGCTATTGTCTTACTGCACATGGAAGATTTTACTCAAGTTGATCTGGAGAACTGATAGTAATTACATTTTTAATCAAACATCTGTGTAGCATCACAGCACTTTTGAAGTAAAAAGCTTAATTCTAACATCATTATTTTTTTTCTCATGAGACCAGACAGTATTAATACTCAAATGTATTCAAGTGATTAGCCTTTTTTTTTTTTGCAGCAACACAAACAATTATAGGTATTATGAAAACAAGCCTATATACAAACAACATTTCTTTATATAAGGCTTGCTGGATAAACTAAAATGACCTTGGAAAGTATAGCTAAAATGCACTGAAGTTTGTCATTATTGTGTAATTCAATTGCTGATTGAGGTTTATCTGGCTATCAGACTGGAATTATAATAATTGTATTATATTGTATGCTGGTGGGATTTACAACTGGGACCAGATATGATATGAGAATAGCAATTAATTTCTTATCTTTTCTTTTGTAGCTTTGACCACGTCAATGGGCCTCTGGGTGACAATCAGTCGTCTTATTCCTAATTGGAAGTCAGTGGATTTGTGTTTCTGTTGTTTCGCTTTTGTATTGATGATAGCACTTGTGACATGAAAAATAAACAAAAAACATTCAGACATCACCTCACAATAACATTATCTTAGATTACTAGCACTGCTTTTGCTGACCAATAAATAGCTGTGTGACAGAAAATCTACAGTAAGTTACCATTGACTCCGTAAATGATTATAATATGATTGATCAAGCAATTTTGCTGCTGATTTTATCATTAAAACCCAGATGACCTAAAACAAAAAAATTGTCCATCATTATACTAAGGAAACCATTGTTAATTGAATAAACTATGGCAGTTGTCTAAATAATCAAATGCCAGCCCATATCACTGACTAATTCTAAATTAGGGGCACCATTTCTCAACATTTGTTATTTTTTCAAGGAAGCTAAAACATACCACTGGATTTTTGAGTCATTACTGTTTAAAAATAGTGTTTAAAGTAATACATTACTCAAATGTATTTCACATGTTCAAAGTATTTGTTTTAGGAGACAAAATAGAGGAATTTTAGCTCCCTTTAAAGTTGTGATTTTACAGATAAGAAAATGTCACTCCCTGTTTTAGATTTTTCAGATTTGAGCCAGTAAAACTATCAATTTAGTAGTTCAAAACCCCCTGAACTTTAGTGATTAATAAAGGAATGAACTGAATTAATTTTGTGTATGTTATAATGCATTGGCAAATTCAACATTTGCTTCAAACTCTTGTCCAAGGTTCTATTGCCCCTAACCCCCGGACCCTGCTTGTTTGCCCAACCCTGCCCTAGCCTCTGTTCTCACAGTAGCACCACTCTTTATTTTCTCACCCTTGCCCAATAAATGTACCTTTTTCCTTCCACCATTTATCTTGATTGTACCGCTTAGTTTAATAATTGTAAAACGCCTTGGTCAAAGGCACTATATAAATATAAATCAATAAATGAATAAATAAATATTGTCTGGCCATATATTGACTTCTTGGAAAAGGCTGTGAAAATCCAAAGTCATGGCAAAAATAGGACATACAAATCAAGGGCTCCATAATATACATGTATTTATCCACCTGGAGCCTACCTACAGTAAAGCCCATGAAACACCAGACAATTCTCTGACAATGTTTTCAAGCAAATACTGTATATCTTCAAATGAACGCTGCCCTTAAATAAATGGCACACACAGTTACCAGATTTGTATCAGAGGCCACCCCCAATAAACGCTGCACTCAACAACAAACAAATAAACAGAAAACAGATTGGACAAAGAAGGTTGCAGCCCTCGAAAACTGTGCTACTCCCAATAAACGCCACCCTTGAATAAGCGACACCCTTGAATAAATGTTGCTGCAGAGTGTAAGGAAATTTGATAGTCCATATTAATATATTGTATGTATGGTACTTTCAATGGAGAGATATTGAGCACAGAGTTTAGGTGGGGTATTTTGGAATGCAGGGTCTGTCTCAATAAATTGCAGATTTGACTAGAGGGAGAGCAAATATGACCATTTAAGGGCATTTCTGAAGAAGGTCTCCTGTTGTGCTCTGTTTGGTTACATGGTGGGATGGGAGAATCTCAGAGAAGATACAGATGCAAAGGAATGTGTGTGAGGCTTGGAAATTGCCATGTACACAGGTATAATGAGAAGGGGTCATAAATGACATCATTAAAAGGGTGTGTTTTGGAATTGACAAAACTGAAGTGAATGCATTGTCTGGTGCTCAGTTCTACCAATCTCACTGAAGCCCAGAGTGATGCGACTCTGTACAATAGTTCTATTCTTGTATTACAACAATAAACATATTTTTGACTTTCACTAATATTGTTTTTCAGTTTTCATCAATTTTTCCTTACATGCGTTAATTTGAAGGTGGTTGTAGTGGATATGTATAAGCATTTTTCTACAAAATTAAGATAGTTTAGACTGTGTGACTTGAACTACTGGTAAAAAAGTACTTAAAATGTCACCTGCAAGTAGCAGAAACAGAAAGATGAAAATCACTATCAGCAACAAGCAATGCAAAATTGATGTATTGTTTATCAGGGTTTCAAGAGAGAAGTGTGCCTTGATTGCTATACAGATGATCAAAGTTCAGGGGCTATTTGTTGTAGGGACGTGACATTTGGATATTATAAATATCATGCATGGTGAATTTGACAGGGGATCTTGATTTTTACAGCCAACTTGTTCTGCCTAGGGTACCAGAATCAGGGATCCAGAATGTATTTAATTACAAAAGTGCATGCATCCTATGTTTGTGAACTGTTTGCAGACATTAAAATGTAAAGTAATGCACTTAGCATATAGCTTATATTAGGGTATGTACATACAATATATACAATTTTCATAAAGTCAGAAGTTCAGAAAATTAGTTACCTGTAGTTACTTCAGCTGATTAAGCTGCTTTACCCATGATAAATCATATAAATAAGTTTAGAAAAATGTATTTTTTTTTTTACAACAGCAAATTAATTACAACCCAAGTATCTGCCTGATAAGAAATGTTGCTGATAAAATGAATAATTGGTTGCCATGGTAACTAACCCCAGATAAACCCAGATGTATGCCTGTCATGAATAAAGAAAGAAGGCCCCAAAAAACACAGCATGGCAGGACAAGTCATTTGCATTTTCAATAACCTATTAACATACAAAAAGGTTTCCAGAATATTTAAGAATCCAGATCATAAGAATAACTACATGAATTACATGTGAAATACAAAAAACAGTGTGCATAAGGTGGATAATGTAAGTAATAAAGAATAGCATAGCTCTCAAATTTCTACAGACCAGCAGAATGCTTTACATAGGGGTTCCATTTCTGAGCAGCACACACATGCCTGTAGCACAGAAAAGCTGTTGTCCACAAATTGGTCTACAGTGCAACATATTGATATTGATTCAATGAAAGTGCATTGGCCCTGTGACAAGTATGCCTAAGGTATATATTGAAACCGACCATCATTGACCTTTTTTGTGTGTATTTCAAATGTTTTCAAATTAGTTTACTTTGACAGTGTTACTCCGAGCAATATATTTTCAAAATGCAATACACCTCCAACCTTGTTTCCATAGCTTTTTCTGTTACCAAAAAAATACATATTAATTAAAAAAAAAACATATTGCAAAGCTACAAGATCGTAAGACATTTTATGACATGAATAAGCTTTTCAGCCCATCAGAGCTCACAATGTTCCTATAAAATAAGTCATGTATGTCTAGCAGCTAGAAATATTACAAGGCATTATCGCTAATTTATTCTGCGCATTTAATATTAAATAATGGTAGCTAAGTGTTGCTAGTTTTCTGGGATTTCAAACAAAAACTACAATTCTATTTTTTTTTTACTTTAAAACTAAATAAACAAGCCTACAGAAGTGTTTTTTTTCTTCGTAACAGATTTTTTAAGCAACTGCTTCAAATTGTTCTTTTGAACCTTGAGGAAGTCCATCATAGTCTTTTGTTTCAGTGAGGCAGGATATGTTTTAAATAAAGTACCATCTTGTTCACAGTTACAGATGTACAGTAACTATAAAACTGAGTGATCAATTACCAGCAAAGTAATCCCAAAAGTAGTAAGTAGACATGCCGATTTGGATGAAAAACAATTAAATGACCTGGAAGATAGCAAAACACGAAAAAGAATCACTGTCTTTATACTCACTCCAAATTTGTCACTTCAAATAATGGTGGATCTTTTCAAAGGCAATGCACAATTCAATATTTACTTTTGCATGTTTGAATTAAATCAATTTACTCAGCTTAACTTAGTGTGTAGTTCAAAGTTATTAATGGGACTACTTTTGCGGTCCCTATTGGCGTAAGGATATTTAATAAAAAACTAATTTTTTTGCTGAAAAAATTACTTCTTTTTTTTTTTTAAATCCACTGTTTGACCTGGATTATAAATGCAATAAGTCCCTTCAGGGTGTCCATATATATCAAATATACAGACTTCTCAGGGGTTGGAGGCACTCTGCACAACGCCTGAGGCGTCCGTATATCCGACGTATACGGACACCCTGTCGGGCTGTGCTAGCTGAGAAATTTAAAACCTCGTCAGATTTCAATTTCTTTTTTTTTTCAAAATACACACCCATTGATTTGGTAGATACACATCAATACAACAGTGCGTCTCCTTAAAACCAAATATCAGATTTAATCTGTCTCTTAGATATGTTGTGTGTGTTTGCAAATTTTGTTTATAAATAAAGTTTTATTTATTTGAATTTAAGTTTGGCACGGATGGGGTTAAAAGCCCATCCCTGCAAAAACATGTGTGGAAAGTGTCCATTCCCAAATTGAGTAATTGCTTGTCAATTTGGGGATGGCCATCTCTCTGTAAGAGTAGCCAAAAGCCAGTTCTTTTGGTCTGCTGCAGTGGTTAGTTCGTTAGGAAAAGGGCTGGCTCGGGTTATTGTGTTTTCCACTGACATAAATTTGCCTCTATAATAGCCGTGGTCATAAAACTCAAATATACAGTACATTTAATTGATGCTATGCTATGTGTTGACTGTTTTTTTTTTCCTGCAAGTCAGATGGAGTTGAGAATAAATTGCAAATGACATGCAACAGTTAATGTGTCATTTACATTATTTTTGTCTGACACATCTGGTTGCATGTAGCAAATCACATTGTGTTTGTTGAACTTCAGAAATTATTACTTAAATATGGGTCTATTTAAACTGCTATTACAATTTCTATTCAAATTAAAAAATAATACATCTGCAGTATAGACTCTTGTTAATAACTTTGGAGAGATTTGTAATATGTATAACTTTGTAATGTTAATTTATACTTTGCAGAGTGTGTATCATAGTGTTCAATGTGCATTAATATGCACAACGTTTTAGTGCACTGTTTTGATAAGTAGTAGTGGTTAATATGCATTTTCTTTCTTTGTGCAGAAGTAAAATCTAGAAACTTTTTGGTTGGTTTTAAAATAGTTTGGTATCTTAGCGCAGCAAGAAATATGGAGTACTTTAAGGTTGAAATCCACTGTCCTACAGTAATAGCCAACAGCCAATATTGTGTAGATTGGCTAAATTATTCTTAGGATTCACATGTAAAACAGACTGTGAAACAATTCACAATTGGTATTCTTTTCATTAAAGTTGGTTTGAACGCGAGCTGCTGTGGTTGGGAGATAAAGCCCTTTTACACGTGTCAGATATGCTGTGTGCGTATATGCGATGTTATTGTTTTTCACAAATTATTCTTAGGCTTCACGTGTAAAACAGAGGCTGTGAAACAATTCACAACTGGTCTCCTTTAAATTAAAATTGGTTTCAGCACTCTAGCTGCTGTGGTTGGGGAGATACAGCCATTTTCATTCATGTCGGGTTAGCGTGAGTCGAATATCAAACGAATATCAAACGTCAAGCTAATTTTACCGTGGTCTAACAAAAGTCACTCAAGGTCAACTATCACACAGTACAGCCATCATCAAGAGGGCACTATCTCTATTAGAAAATTATTTTTACCGTTGTTTTCTTAAAAAAAAAAACACCTTAAAACCTAAATTTACCTTTAACTTGTACTGATTCGTCGGGTACCTTTCCGCTGAGTAAAGATTTTCTAAGAAAATAGTCCCAAACACATTTTTAAAATAAAATAAACAACAAAGGCATACATATAAAGAGGAAAACAAATAATATTTATTTAGAAAATCAATTAATTCGTTAGGGTTTTAAACCCCTATTTATAATCTGGACATTGCCTGAGGAATGAACGGAGCAATTACTGGACAGTCCGTGTAGGATGGAGTCTGATCTACCAATACAATCTCTCATTAAATACCACTCTAAAATGCCTCCTAACTCACCATTTTTCTACCTTCAGCCAAAACCTTTCTCTCCTGAATCTATATATGAATGAAGCAATATTACTGAACTGTCCACGTCTCGCTTTGTTGTTGTTGAAAGTTGCTGTACCTGCGTTCCAGTTGAGCTGACAGGCTGTGATTGGCTCTCGGCAGTTGCAGGTACAGGATTGGTTGCTTTTGTCGATGGAAAGTATTGATTGGCTGGTTTCGGTGGCTAATACAATTAATTTGGACCAATTGTGTTTTTGTTTAGTATTTACTGTCCAATAGATGTGACCTTCACTTAAAAATACAGCAAGATGAAAAGAAAAAGCCAGCACTTGCACGGATTGATTTTAAATTTGATTCACAGTTGGTGCTGAGACATTCCAGCAGGCATCTATCGCTAGAACTGGAAGCTGATTGGCTGATGGTAATGATTCGATTTAGAATCTGAAACTGGGGAGTGGGGGTGGGCACTAGACCTAAACTGGCCGGGCCAGGCCCCCGAAGGCCCGCCCATGATGCCGGGCCTGACACTTGGGAATTCACAATGAATTCGAACACTTTTACCTAAATATTTACTTTAATTAATTGGTCTTTCTAGAGACCAACATATTTCTAAGGAAGGTGCAAAAGCTTAAAATGTTGATTACAAATTTGAATTTTGTGAGAGACATTTGTAGGAACCCATGCCCTTTATAATAAGCCTCGTACGACCTGTGCGGTTTTAGAGAAAACCAAGGCAACATGAATAAACAGGAAATGGATTAGTTAAAATGGCAGCAGTTGCAGCAACTTGTGGAATATCTGTCCCTCCCTTATCCTTGATATAATTGTGTTTAAAGTTGAGGTGAGAGCACAAGGCCTATATATATATATATATATATATATATATATAATCCATACAATATGTATGTTTGTGAAGAACTGTGCAGGGTAACCTCTTCACTTTGCTGCGTTTTATCCAACAGAAATTATAGTCCAGTCTGAATTACTGTGAAATAAAAAAATACTTATCTTTATTTACAATGTGCTATGATAGTATTAGCAAGACTCATACATTTAGGCTTTAGGTTGCAGTTGTATTATTGCTGCACTGTCTCTGAATGGCACAGGGGGTAACATCCTTGGATTCCACTGTGTAGCACCGGATCCATTTCTGGGTTGGGAATATACTATTTTTTAAAAGCGGTAATATGTTTGTTTTTTATGTTAGTTTTGCTAGGATTTCATTGATTGTCACGTACATGTGTTACAATTATTTTGCTTAAAGGAAATACGTTAGGGTCATCCTCAGGAGGAAAGAGTGAGTTGTAAAGTTATATATGTGTTCAATGTGGGAGATGTAAATACTCCTGGAGCCTTTTTCAGTGGATGAATCAATAACCCGCTGTTGCTACCGTCAGCACCAATTCTGACTCACAGTCCTCTGTTTGCCAATTCACCCCCCCTTAAGAAAACCTCTTCTATGTCTTACTTTATTAATAGATAATTATATGTTTCTTAGTAGATCACAACTGTTACTGGTAATAAATCACAAGTAAAAGTTAGAGTTATATACATAATTAATGTGTCTTGTTTAATTTTGCCTGGGTGTTTTAAAAGTGGCTGAGACATGTCAGACAAACACAGATTAAACTTTTATGAATACTGACCTTTTTTGTTAAGTTTCAAATTACTTTGATTGATTTTTTTTTGACATAAGAAACACAAACATGAATTGCTGCTTAAAACTGATAATCATGATCTCTTCCTTTGCCGCTCTAAGCAGATCAGGTAATTTAATTAAAACAGGTTTTGCCGTTCAGAACTTAATTCCACAATGAGTTCACATATTCAGTCCAATTACAATTGTTAAAATCATATGTAGCTTATACAATTAGACATTAATAATACAGTTTTAAGATATACAAACCCCACAGTAATATAATGTGTGGATATAGTCAGTGTTACAGCGATACAACTTTATATAAATATGTATTGCTATTTAACCTGTTAGATTGTAATGCAGGTTTAATTATCAGCTTTTTTTAATTTGAAGTCTTTACTAATTAGGTAACACAAACAAAATGTACAAATATGGCACTTGAAGACTATTTCTGCTATGTATGCTTTGTCATAACTAATGCAGTGATAATTAAAAATTAGATTCTTCATGCAGACAAAATTTCAGACAGTTATGCTGTGAGAATCCTTTTTTTATTATTTTTTATTTTTTTTGCAGTTTATCTCACAGGTTTGCCAGATTGACAGTGACTGAACAGGCTGTAGTGTTTAGAGAAATACAAATACTGTACAGTTTCTAGTTGCAGTGTTGTATGTATTTCTGCAACAGCTTTCATAATATAATCACCTATTTTGCATGCCTATATCCTTGATCAAAAATCAGCTGGGGAATAAAGACAAACAGTTTCGACCAGTTATTTCTGATGGATTTCTGATCGGGTACAACATAAGTCAGTTTGCATCACCATGTTGCCTTTAACAACGAATGAATATCTAGCTTTGCATGTATGCAGTGGTTGTATTAAAGACAGTGAGAACATAATGTGGAGCAAAAGTTTTAAGAAGAGTTACAAGGCACTGCCAAACCCGGTCCCTAACCAGGACCCTTAACGCTAACTCTAACCTTAACCCTAACTCTAAACCCTAACCCTAGCTCTAACCCTAACCCTAGCTCTAACCTAAACCCTACCTCCATCTCTAAGGCTAATCCTAGCTCCAACCCTAACCCTAACCCTAGCTCCAACCCTAATCTTCACCCTAACCCTAATCTGGCTCCAACCCTAACCCTAGCCCTAGCTCCAACCCTAATCTTCACCCTAACCCTAACTCTAGCTCCAACCCTAACCCTAGCCCTAACCCTAGCTCCAACCCTAACCCTAGCTCTAACCCTAACCCTAGCTCCAGCTCTGACTAAACCTCGCTCCAAAACTTACTCTTGCTTCAACCCAAACGATAACCCTGACCCTACCACCAACCCTAAACCTAACTCTACCACGAAGGCTAACCCTAGCTCCAACCCTTACCCTAGCCCTAACTTCAACCTTAAACTTAGCTCGTCCTAACCCTAGTACTAACCCTAAACCTACATCCAACCCTAAACCTAAGTCCATCCCTAAGAGTAAGCCTAGCTCCAAACCCTTAGCTCCAACCCAAACCCTAAGCCTAAACATAGCCTTAACCCTAGCTCCAACCCTAATACTCACCCTCACCGTAACCCTAACCCCAACCATAACCCAGAGCCTAACCCTTACCGTAACCCTAACCCCCATCCTTCTGACCCTAACCCTAACCCTACAGTCCCTGACCCAACCATTTATTTATTAATGAAGTGGCCATCAGGTTAAAGTGTAAAATTAAACCTTATACTCAATTTGACTAAGATTCAATTAATATCCGAAGGAACTCTGTATGTCCAGTGTTGCCATTTAGAAGTTATAACATTCTATAAATTAAGAGAACAGATTGAATATGTCTCCACATTATTTCCTCCTGTGTCTCATTTAGACCTCTATTTCTAATTATAGCCTGCAGCATTTTTGCAGATTGATTTGATTTTTTAAAATATACAGTATATATTACATTCTTAGTATTTATCAAACAAAAATGTATAATTTTATGTCGAGGTAACAAGTTTTGAGGACCATTTGTTAAACTATTAATTTTCATGGCCCATTTGATATTGCCTATAGCTTCCCAAATCCCTGCTCAAGTTAAAATATATTGTATATGCAATGTGTAATTTGATTTGATCATGTTGTCCATTCAGTAAAGCTACGTCTTAGTTAGTGCTTATCTTGGTGAGAGCCAAGTTCAAATCAGCATGACGTTTTAACATATACTCTCATGTAATGGAAATCCAGTGTTTACATTTACTGTATGTTTCAAACATACCTCCTGCTCTTCTAGGTTGTGTACTAACATTATAACCAATTTCAAAATAGTGGGTGTGCAAAACAGCGTTACAATTTAGTGGTACACTAAAATTGTATCCTGCAAATGCCATTTCTTCTAACCTCTTCACCCAGGTTATGAGTGGGCTTAATCAGTACAATAAACTCTTACATGCACCGTCTGATACTAGGCCCTAGTCTTTCAAACATGCCATTCTTATTCCTATACCTACAATAGAAAACTATGGTATATGTTTCTGATATATAATACCTACAGAACAAGGGAACTCAGTATAAATACAAATATAGATATGGCTTACTGCTTCCTTCTTACTTACACATAATACAGTATACACTACTCTATAGCCATGTCATGTGTGATGGAGGATCTTTGCTGCAGGAAAATGCGATGCCTAAAGTACGTATGAAATGACGATTCACGCACAGCACTGGCGCTCACACAATAGCAGAACTTACACTTATAAAGCATTCTCGGTGTCTTTTAGATTGAAGTCAATTGGCACTCTATAATCATTTTACAATGTGTCTGGAATATTTTAGATGTGAAGGGCAATAGCGTTTTCAACTATTTCAATTATTTATGTTGTGTCAGTAGGGTACGGTATACATTATTTGCTCTCTTCCTTGTGAAGGAGATATTGCTCTTAAGATACCGTAGGTAATTTTGTTCATAATATTTTAATATCTCATTATCTCCCCTCCACCAGACCAACTTCAATCTTTCCATTAGCAGCCCTTTTATGATGATTAATTCATGGGTACAGTTGTTGAAAGTATAACATGTGAGAACAAGTAAAGAACCAGGTCAGTAGTGTGAAATAGCTTGTTACGTGTTAAATACAGTCCTCCTTACAACGCCATAGTTGAGAGATATAGTTAAGAGACCATGCAATTTATATGCTGCCTTATAATGAGAATACAAGTGTGAATGCAATGGTATTATGGGACAAATTGGAGCCATGACCGGTATAAAGGGCTGTCTTATATTGGGGAGATATTATAGATTACATATATCTGGCTGAGAAAAGTGAAGAAAATCTGAGTGATGTTATCTATTGGTAGCTATTTATATAAGTACACGATTTATAAATGTTATATTCTGCAAGTCACTTGATCAATATAGTAACCTAAAGAATACAACAATAAAACCCACATGATTCCAAACCATTCAGTAAAGAGAACTGGTTTGTGTGTTTGTTACAGCGAAGCTTATCAATCTGACATAGCGGGGTTCTTATAGCCCGGAGCTACCCAACTTCCACAGCTGCCTACTGCAGTCATTGCTTTTGTTCAGGACTTTGTTTTCGATAGAGCCCACATAACTAACATAAACGCTTCACACATTCAATTCATGATTTTAAACAACACATCATTATTGCAAGAGGTCATTCACCTCAGGTATCCTGGACTTTTATGGTCGTTAACAAATAAATTGGATCAGACATGGAAAAATTAACATCCTTTGGTAATAATAATAATAATAAATACATAAATAAATAAATAAACCTGGCAAGACACACTGAATTACTCTCTAAACCTTATGGGGCTATTTTTTTTAGTTCAGGGTTGAGGTGCAGGGGCAGCCATGTGGAGTAGTGGTTAGGGCTCTGGACTCTGAATGGAGGGTTGTGGGTTCAATCCCAGGTGGGGGACACTGCTGCTGTACCCTTGAGCAAGGTACTTTACCTAGATTCCTCCAGTAAAAACCCAACTGTATAAATGGGTAATTGTATGTAAAAAATAATGTATAATGTGATATCTTATAACAATTATAAGTTGCCCTGGATAAGGGCATCTGTTAAGAAATAAAATAATAATAGTAGGAGAGGCTTCAACTGGAGAACAGATTATCACAGGTTAACTAGTGTGAGCATTAATTGTATTGGTAGAAGGATCACATTTCCGGACTAATTTGTTTAAACTTCCGAGGAACATTTTGATTGACCTTGAAAGGGAATTGTTGTGCTGGCTTATCTTTATTTGGTTGCTTGCTGCAGGTTTTACATTTACTTGAAATGAATCATCAGCCATTAAAATTCTTTCATGCAAATTATAATACAAATATAAAACATCACCCTGAGAGAATGAGGACAGACTTCCTGGAAATGAACTGGAAATCAGCTAATGACAAACTTGGTCATTTGATCAACACAACAGAGTTCAATTGGTTTGCAATCCCCTGTAAAAGGGCATCTGTAATTCAGCAGCACAGGGAATCTGGAACTGGAATAATGTTGTTATACAAGTTAATCATTATAAAGAAGAAAAAACAGTTTGTACTTTTTAATAGTATCCTGCTTATGTTAAATATCATAACTATGAAGTTTCTTATCACGTCATAGTTGCATGTTTTATACCGCTATAATAGTCTTAACAACACCTTGGATTTATGTTTTTATAAACACTAACATAACAGCAAAAAAAGCACAACGCTTTAAATAGTTGTTTATGTATATTTTCATAGTGTTGCCTACATACATCTTCAGATGTCTCACTTCCTATGATAAACTATAAATCTTTTTTAATACCACCACCGAAATCACTGACTACACTGTCAGTGGTAGGTGTGGTTCTCAGTATTAACACACCAGCAGTCCAGCTATGAATAATGCTCTGCATAAAACATATCTCAAATCACAATGATTCACTTGAAGTGCTAATAGATTGATAGCCTAATGTTTCAATGTCCTGTATAGTTTTATAACATGTTTTTAATTTATAAAGATTTTTAAAGTTTTAAAATTCATTTTTCCAAATTAGTCTCTCTGCCCTTTTCATTGTTTAGTTCATCCTTTGCCTCCCCTGTAGCTCGGGCATTATTAGACAAACCATTAAAAGCAATAATAATAATAATAATAATAATAATAATAATAATAATAATAATAATAATAATAATAATATCTAATGCAATATATAAAAAAAAGTTCTCTGCTATTTTGTTCAGTTAATGCCATTTGCATTATAACAGTTAACTACAGAAGTCAGACATTGAGTTACAGGCTTAACACAGCACACGGTCACGTGATATTTTGGCTAACAATATGCAGCTGTTGATCTACACTATGACTGGCTTCCAAAATCCTCATGTTTGAAACACCCTCCCGTAAGTATATAGAATGTTCAGCATTTAGAGGAAGTCTTCATTCATCAAGGGTGCTGGAACTAGGGGTGCTGGGCTGCGGCAGCATGGTTTTGCTTTGCATGGCTCTGCATGGCTTCCATCATATACAGGGGTTACAGTTTTGTTCAATGGTTTTCAGCACCCCCACTTTAAAAATTGTTCCAGTGCCACTGTAATTCATGAAGCCTTTTTTTCACGCTGAGGAAGCTTATTAGCAGTTTATCTCCCTTTAGCGAAGAAAGAAATTAAAGCAGGCAGTGTAGCATGGAAAAGAAAATTAGGTTACATGGTTTAGTGCACCACCTCAAGGTCTGTAGCATAGCTATTATTAAGGGTGCCAAGCTATATTCTGATTATTACTGATAAAAAAAGGAAATGTTTTAATGGAATAATAGAAAATCCGATTTAAGACATTTATATGAAATAATATTATCAATAATTGTATTTTACCCCAGGCTGTGGCTATGAAGAAAACATTACAATATTACAATCTATTGATCAGTCTGGCTGACTGTATTAACCCTCATATTAATTGAAACACTCCAGGAAACAGTATGTTACCATCACTCACAAACAGCCATTTTGGATAAAATAATGAGGAAGTTCAATAATAATTGTTTCCTGCATGAAAAATACCATTTAACTTGTCCTTAGGTTAGCTATGGTTGTCAAACTGCTGTGTAGGATTTTGTTTTAAGATGTGCCAGTTAAAAAGAAAACAAAAAAAACATTTCAATGGGGAATAAAAGGTTTCTTGCAAGTGCATGACTGGCCTTGATTATTTAAAACATCAGGCAAGTGAATAACACTTTGATGCTAAGACTGCTAGAAAGATGTCTTGGAAAAACAGTTGGAAGCATTTAAAGTACCTCTGGGAAGAGAAAATTAGGGCAAATCTCACTTTATATTACTACAGCATTATTATTATTATTGTTTCATGGTAACTGCCCTAATATCAGTAAAAGTCACTATCAAACTACATTGTTATACCTACAAATGAGTATAGAAAGTCAGGCATTTGAGAAAATTGTAAAATGCATGTGTTTTTACTTTCTAATGTTTTTTTAATGTTTAACATTTAATTCCAGTTCTTTACATTTAGTCAAATACAAGCACTTCTCCTTGTTCAGGCTGGACATTTGCCTTCACTGAACCCTCTCTCCTAAACAAAGGATTTGGTTCCCCTTATATACCATGTGGCTGATGTTTGATTGACCATCAGTTAGTCACCCAAGACGCAGTTACATTCCACACGTGGATCTGGGAGGGACGGATTAACCCCATCACTGCCAAACTTCCAAACAATCAAACATTATTTGTACATCACAAATCAGCTGATTTGGACGTGCAGGGCTTCTGCCCTGCCACAATAACAAAGACAACTCTCTAATGTAAAGCATTTGACACACCTAAAACAGGTATTAAAACCTATTAATTTGAACAAACAGGGCTGATGTGACTAGTCTTGGTTATAACGTACTTCTCAGGGTTTTCTGACTTAACCTTAAAAGACTCAAGCTGTGCTCTCATGATTAATAATGTCTCCACAACATTACTGCAAGTAATTATCTTGTAATCCACCTATTAGTTTATATCTATCATCCTGTTTTTTTTTCATATACATTTTTTCATATAAAAACGGTTGACATTATATACTCGGTATATAGTTTTGGAACTTCTGTAATACCGTTCTATAACAGTTTTGAATGAAAAATGAAAGTAAACAAACATGTGGCCTGAACACTGAACATTATTTTCGCTCAACCCAACCCATTTTGCAAATAACTATGCTCGAGAGAGATCTGGTTGTAGAAATATTATTATCTAGCTGTAAAGAACCAGTGACTGTATGAAAAAGTATGTTTTATCCTGTAGAAAAATTACTCTTATTGGATAGTAGCATGAAAGAACAGCTTCTGCCAATGATAACCGTTGTGGGAAAAGTCTAAAAAAAGAAACAGGATGCATGTCACCTGAAGCTGGGGATCATCTGAAACAGGAGAAGCACAGTGACAGTGTTTAACCAGGCTTTACTTTGTTTATTTTAAATAAGTACAATTACACAGAGATTAAACATCTGATTCCCAAGGGTGTCATAAGAGACAGTAGGAGCTGCTGTGTAGGCCTTCCATCTATTACCCCGTATACAGTATTAGGAAACGCCCTTGTAACAGGCAATTAAAGACACACACATTCTGTAAGTTAAAGACTTAGGACCCTTCCTCTTTTTCCCCTTGGCAAAAATGTTTTAGCAAATCTTTCCAGCAACCAGTTTTCAGCAACACAGCTTCTCTGCTCAGAAACAGATATGAGACAGTTATTTTGAATATCATCTGCAAAGAGATCATCAGGGAGGAAGTGCCAGGGAGAATATCATTCAAAAGATGACATGATATGATGAAGATGTGTTTACTTGATTGAACTGTAGAGCCTACAGTCTTTTGTTCAACCTGGAAGTGTTTTTGTTTAAATTATTTCCATGAAGCATATCCTCCCAATAGAAACAGAACATACATACTTATTATATAATATTCTTAAGGCGGTAACTTCACACAAGCAATTCATAAATAAATCCCTAGACGACCATGAAAATATTGCCACAGTAACTAACATGGAGTAGCTTCAGTAGCTAACTTGTCTTTATAATATAATTACATTCAGGTAAACATGGCAGAATCTTCTTTCCAGTATGGGTTTAGTGATTGAGATGTTATGAGTTATCGGTAAGCATTTTTGTATCTATATACCTCCATAGACCTCCAGTAAGTAGCAGCCTCGGGTGATTTTACCTAAAAAAAAAAGATATTGGAGCAACATAACTCAAAACCAGAAGAATGTTTTAAAGTGGTTTAATTCTCAGTAGAAATCCAGTTGTTCCGCCAACAAATGCTTTAAACAATATGCTCATATTTTCTCACGCAGTCCTTAATTTTACACAGTGGTGGGTTTTGCATTCCAATCATAATGACTTCTGAAAATAAATAAAAACACCTCTGCAAGTGTAAGTGTATAGATGTGTGAGTAAGCACAACTGAAATTAGCCTTAACATTAGTAATGTGCAGATTAACTCAATATGCTGTAAGTGGTGCAAAGCAAGAAGAAGGTGAAGAAAACACCAACAACGCAAGTCCAGCATTTTAGAAAAGTCTGTTCATTTGTGCAGATATCAGTAAATATGATATAGATTTTAAAACAGCTCAAGCAAATGGGATACACTGTGACTATTATCTTTAAAGTCTGGTTTTTATCTGTTGTATGTGTTCACCATGAGCTACTGTTTAAGTGTGCCTCTATGAAGTAGACAGTGTTTACTTAAAAAAGTGAGACAATCCTTATTCCTCATTTGTGTCTCCAATATATTACACATTTCATAGAAATAGGCTTAAAGTGGTGTTTTACTTAAGCATTAAGATATCTTGTTTTTCAACTTAAGCAAACAGGCTTATAAAAATGGAGTTTACAAAATCATGTGTTAACTGTTTGAAAGAAAAAAAACAAACACTGTTGATGGTTTTCTTTTTAATGGTATTGCTGACATGCCTGCCCTTCAGATGCACATTCTCATGCAGCGTATGTTACCTTACACATAAATCAAATCTATGATACTGTTTATTCAAATCCCTTGTGCCCAATAGGAGTTAACAGTTCAGAGCTTATAATCAAGTCATCAATAAATTCATATTACTTCACAGTCATATACCATAGAAAGCCAAATTCTTATAAATCTAGCATACTGTTACTGTTTCGTCACACTAAGGGCTTCATATACCTTAAAATGTATATTCAAATTGTACACAATTTCTTATCAAAATCACTGAGCCAAGGTATATTTTTTATGCTAACCCTGAATAAATAATGTAAAAGTTCCATTTACTTATTTAAACTATATATATATTAGGGCCGTCACTCAATTAAAAATTTTGATTGGTTAATTTATGGGCATTAGTTGATTAATCGGTAGATTCATTGGTAGATTAATCCGTGCACATGTTTAATAAAGGTAACGATCTTATAGCAGCAGTCCTGCATAATACTAAAAATCAATAGAATCTATAAAAAAATAAATAAATAAGTCCAATGGGAATTTGGTCTTTTTAAAAGCATTTTTATTATTATTTTTACTTTAGTAAATGTAACAAATGTTCACAGAACAACCGTGCTTTTGGGCCACTGTCAGTCACATACCTGAAAACACAAGACAGCTGAGCTGCCTTTACCATTACAGCTATGTACTTGGCTTCCTGTACTTTTGACTTTATTCATTCTGAATCTTGTTAGCGATACCCTGTTGACAAGTGATTGCTAAACATGCTGTCGTAGTCAGAAATCAGAGAAAGCGATTCCACATAATGACCTCTATTTGAGGAATTGGTGCCTTCATCGTGCCCCTGAATGCCAGTTCTTGTTTGCCAAGGTAAACAACAGAATCAATAACGTGTTTAAGATTGTATCCCTACGCTTCTGCTCATCCAGTTAAACATCAATCTGGATTTCAAAGTTTTTAGTGTTATAGTGGCTCGCAAGTGACTTTAGGAACGCTCATGTTTTTGTGCTAAGTTTGATAGACCCCCTAGATTGCTGTAGCCAATGCTGTTCTATATCGCCTTTTCTGTACTGAACAAAAGACAGTTCGAGCAGTATTTTTTTTTTCTTTTTAATTAACAGCTACCAGTAAGCCACGAATACCTTTAATGATTTGAGCAATGTTGGAAGTGGTGAGTATATCCATTTCCTTTTTTAAAAAAATTTGTAAAAAGCAATTCTAAATATTACTTCGGAGTTCACAATATAATTCTCAATAATAACTTTAATATTATATAATATAATATTAGCAACATTGCACGAAATTCAGGTATTCTTACCACTTACCCTAGCATATTTATGTCCCGCCTCCGCTCACTTATGATTGGACTGTCGCAGAGGTAATGCAGATGTTCTATTGGTTGATTTTATTTTATATATGTTAAGGGCGAAACCTGGTGGTTTGGCAAGTCTAGTTTTGCCCGGGCCAATCTAGTTTTGCCAAGGGCTTCTGGGTGAATCCTGGGTGAATCCTTTTTCAGCACTCGCCCGGGTGAATCTAGATTGGCCCAGAATTTCAAAAAGATGACTGGGCGAAACCTGTTTTTTCAACAGTTTTCACTGAATCTTGGGACTAGCCCAGGCGAGTCTAGTTTCGTTTAAAGCTTCAACAATGCTTGGCCAATCTAGTTTTGCCTATGCCAATTATTTGGGTGAGTCTAGTTTTGCATTTCTACACTCTCCCCTGCCAGTTTCCAAGTGAGTTGCAGGAAACCCGGCACACCGTCGCTACATTGTTGTCAGAAGTGGAGGCGAGGCAGGTACCCTCGGCACTTGGAAGCTGGCAGGGGAGAGTGTCGAAATGGAAAACTAGACTCACCCAAATAATAGGTCTACCGTAAAACTTCAAATAATTGCTGGTCTCTAATAAGCGCCGGGGCTGCTGGGGAATATGGTAATTAGACGCCGGGTCTCTTTTAAACGGCAGGTTATGAATAACAATGTAATGTGCGTCATACTGAATGTTCCAGCCAATACACCCACATGGCTATTTGTTTTTCAACAACGATGAAGAGACCCTGAGGCTCAGGATTTTTTTTTTTGTATTAACAGTATTCCGTGCATTTGTATTTTGCTCCTTTTCCAGTGTTCTTTATCATTTATCAATGTACACATTATAAAAATACATTAGTCAGGTTTGCTTTGATTTTGTGATAAAACTGGTACTTGTATTGATTTTATTGTTAATCTTAAAAACAGTTTGAAGCATTTCTGAGTGTGTGGTGGGCCAACAGTATGAACTTATTTTTCGATATTTACAGGGTTGCATTTTAATTTCATATTAACACAGCATTTCATGTGGTTGTTTTGCAATGAAGATTCATTGCTGGTTAATTTTTCATCGATTGTCCATGCTTACCAATGTACACGTTTTGAGGGTGAACAATAAATATGTGTTAATAGATGATACTTATTGCTTTTATTAATTTTAAAACCATGTTTGTTTTTATTGTGCTGCTTGTTATTTACCTGAAAATTAGGACCAATGTCTCTTATTATTTTCTGCACCCACTTTTTTCTCATCTAGCTTCTTTGGGAAAGCGACGAAAAAATATATATATATAGAAACGGACACACAACAATGCAACACCATATTTTTCTCAGACTACAACTCCACTGCAGTTTGACTGATGGCCAGAACATGACAGCTGCACACCAAGCCTCGTTTTGAGTATGCCGTGAATAAAGTCTATTGGACTTTATTGTCAGGTCCGAACCCCTTAGAAAATGTAATTCAATATTATATTGAATGTTCAGTGGATGTTCCTGTGTTCAAGTGGATACTGATATGCTGTTACAAGCATCAGATAAACCTGCTTGTTTCATCCAAATGTAATTGAAATATAAATGAATGATGGATTAGTTTTTGTTTTAATGGTGCTTCTTTTCAGCTTGCTTGGTTTTCGTTCCATGGAACAGTTACTTCTCCAACACCACTGTTTTCATGTCCTATGGCTCACTGTTTTTAATTGCTTTTAATTAAAGCCTGCAATTCGAAGCAGCTATTAATCAGAAAGTGCAACCACTTTTGAGGCAGAGGCTGTGAATTCCTTGACAAGACAGATAGCGGTGACATCACTGGTGCCACATTTGCACTGCTAACAGTGAAGCACTGAAGTGAGGTAATTAGATAACAGCCGGAGGGCCACCAAGGTTGTGGTAACCGCTGAGTTGCTCAGAAACTGAGACTGTGGAAACCACTGTGCTTTAGACACTGATTCTGTTTAAGACGTGCCCGCCCCCTCATAATATAGATAGATAGATATAGATCTATATAAATCTATTGTATTGTTCAGTTACTTAATAAATAAATATACATATTAATTGTTATTCTGATGATGTTCACTAGATTGATATAGATTGCTGATTGATGGCATTAGGCAGTGTACTAATCATTCAATATAATGACGATGGAGAAAGTTTACTGCAGACACATAGCAGGTAATGCATGCTACATAAGTTAGTGATCCCTATTTTGAAGCTAGCGCAAAGGCAAGGGAACATTTTAATGAGAGGGACAAGGTCCTTCTACCAACTAAACTGTTTCTTGGTGGTTTTATATACAGCATGATCTACATTGCCTTCAAAATAAGGCCCATTATCTCTTTACTACCATTGTGAATAGAATTAAATTCTGCCTTCAGCTATGTATTCTGCACAGAACCCAGTAAGGACAGGTTATACCTTATGAACTGCAGCGCAGATAAAAACTGTGGATACCCTGAAAGTGGGTGTGTCCAAATTCATCTTTTTAAAACACATCAACAAAACCTCCTTCTGCAACAATTGCAGATTTTGACAAATATTAGACATTTGAGCTCAATTATATTAAAACAAAACAATACTGTCAGAAGAGTATGTCATTGACATTGTTATATTTACATGGGCAAGACTACCGATATAAGCTCGTTTTAAACAATTGTGAGCATTTTGCACCATCACTTCACCAAGAAGGAATTCATTAAAAATAATAATTTAAAAAAAAAATGGATTGATGCTTTTTCAGACTATTGTGGAAAACGTGTCCTCTTTGTTTAAATAAAGTGGTCCATGTCTTTCACTCCTCAGACACCTTGTGTAAGTTTGCCATTAAATTCTTCAAATACAGCCTTATCTGTACATGTATGTTTGTGTATGTGTACTTGAATAGCCATGCTGTTAACGAATACCGCTAAAAGGGTGTTTCTTACATACCTATACAGAAATCCCCTGGGACTTTATAGGGCAGACAGATAGAATTTCAAGTACATTAGAGGCATAGAAGTAGGACTATGTGAAAGATGGATGACAGTAATTATGCCTACAGATGGATGGCAGCAGCTGCTAATATTTCCCTTGTTACTTTCCCGTCAGACACCCATTTGTAATATTGTATTCTTTTTTAGAATTTTGTATATTAAATGTTATTCAAGGTCACTGACCCTGGGACCTGTTTAAACAAAAAACATACAAAAAAGATCCCCTAAAACAGGTTAAACCTGCATATTTTACCAGTCTGAGCTGTAAATATTTTCAACTTGAGATTATTTGTAACAAGAAAGGTGGGTCATGAGAACATAGCTACAGATCTGGGTTTCATTTGAAAGTACCCTTGAATACAATTACATAAACAGATATTTACGAGTGTATATTATTACCTGTCCAATTTCTCTAATATATAACTCCATACCTTGCCAGAAGGACTCTCCACACCTCCCTCTCCCTCTCCTCCAGTCCATCCACTATGGTTGTCTAGATAGAAGTACATTATGATTTATATGTAGATGCTGAAGAGGTGCACTTAAAAAATGCAACCCTGCTATTTTTCCCTTGTTGTTGATGTTGATGGAGGTTTAATTCTCTTAATTTACGGAGAAAACCATTTCTAATATTGGGTTTGTTCGAGAGCTTCTCTCCTTGTAGTCAACCAGGACATTGTTTTGTGGTATATTGCTAACAAGCAAAGACATTTACAGCTACATACAGTAATTTGATAAATAATATTATAAAATGGTTCTTTTAAATATATCCTTATTGGTCAGAACAGGTCACATGGGGGTGTTGATATTACAGCATATCGCCATCGGTTGGCACGTCTTTTGAAAAAGGAGCGAATCACTAGTTGATATCCATACACCACTACCCTTAAAAAACAAAAACAACCAAAAAAATACACACACAGACAATGGAATTTATCGCAATATATGACAAGATGTATGTAAATGTTCACCTTTTGGGAAACCGAAGTGTACATGAGATATTGAATGAGTCTGAATCGGATTTAAAGTAGTGAAAATAAGTATTCAAATCAATTCAAAACCCGCCATTCTGATCACTCTGCTGCTTCTCCCTGAACTACAGCGTTTCCCTATCCCATTCTGAAAATAAATAGTTTTTAAAAAATATCTTAAACTTTCAGCTCTTTTAAAGAAGATTTGAGTTGCTCTTAAAATAGACTTTGGTGTTTAAATGGATGTTTTGTTGCTGCTGCCCCCAGTCTATGTCCGTACTCCTCCTCCTTCGTTCGATGGCATCTTCTGCCCTGCCTGCTGCCACTGGTCCCACCCCCTGCACAGCTGTGTTATCTGATGCAGAATGTTCAGAAATGCATCTTGACAATTCCTGCCATATCTTTCTGTCCACATAAATTTGTCCAGGTACGATGGTATCATCTTGGATAAAAAAAAGTTGATTAAAAAAAACAACAAAAAAACCCAGCACTGTTAACAATGACAAGAAAAATAACAGGTACTTTATTTAAACAGTTGTAACAACATGTCAGGACGTGTAACACTATATTTTTCAGAACCCCGCTACTTATTCTTTATGCTTACATTTTTATATATATATATATTTTTAAGTCTACCATTCAAAAAATAAAAATGTTAATATTGCAAATGTAATTTGAACTGAAGTTTCAGGAGTCTGCCTATTCAATTACACAGATAATGCTAATGCAAAGATAATTTAAATCTCAAAATTATTGTCCACTTTTTCTGGGGGGACAATTCAGTATAATTGTGCAAATAAAAGAGGCCATTTCTCAAAACAATAGTTAGTATACATTTTCAATGATCAACTTTTTAATACTTATTTTAAGAGAATCACCAACATGAAATTAAAAACTATAGATAACAATATGTAGGTTTTAGTAGATATAGAGCTTGCCTGTTGCCTTAAATTTATTTTTCCTCACCAATTAAGATTGACTGTTATTGTATGTTTGATTTGTTTTTGGTAATTCATTCTTTCCAGTAAAAACTTAAAAACCTGCCTATTCCACCATATTTACAGGGTTTTAGGACAAGCTTCTCTGAGAAAATCTTGGAAATTGTCCCAGACTAAAGTTCAAAGTCATTATTATTATTATTTGTTTATTTAGCAGACGCCTTTATCCAAGGCGACTTACAGAGACTAGGGTGTGTAAACTATGCATCAGCTGCAGAGTCACTTACATTATGTCTCACCCGAAAGACAGAGCACAAGGAGGTTAAGTGACTTGCTCAGGGTCACACAATGAGTCAGTGGCTGAGGTGGGATTTAAACTGGGGACCTCCTGGTTACAAGCCCTTTTCTTTAACCACTGGACCACACAGCCTCCTGGACCACACAGCCCATTCAGGTTTTATAAAGTAACCCTGTTCTGTATTCAGCCTTTGGTCATGAGCAGACTTAATTAAGTAAGAAAAGGTCACAAAATTCAAAGAGGGCTTTGGTTTTTAATATAGACTTCTCATGTAGATGAGAAAAATATAATTAAAGGACTAAACCTATGCCAGAGGGAACTATCAGTCTCTCCTGTTCTTTCTAGGTTAGGAAAGCTAATGCATATTGTTGAACATTGACAGCTATTTTCCTTTTTCAGAGTTACAATGTGGGAAAAACCAATGCACGCACATAAAGAGCATATCCCTTATCGCGCAAAAGCACACAGTACATGAAACATTAAACATATATTTGTATGAAATCATACGTGTCTCAAAACATAGGGGGTTAGGAGTTTATGAGGGAAGTCTGGTGCAAAATCAAGGAAGTTATTGCGTTCACCATGTAAAGTGTGACAAACAGACAGATTGACAGACACGATAGCTGCATTTTTTGAATAAGGACCCTAAAAAACATGCTTACATTACAGCATGCACTACACCCTAATAATAATAATAATAATAATAATAATAATAATAATAATAATAATAATAATAATAATAATAATACAAAAAGAATAAATAAAAAAAAATTAAAAAAAAAAACTACAACAAAAACTAGGAATGGGTGACATTGGGCTGCTTATAGGTACATAATGTAATGTCAGTATAGAATGTGAACTTCTAATGTACTCATTCAAGTAGGCTTTGAAGGAGTGCAAAACTATTCTGAAGGTATTGATTTTCAGGCTTTCTGAAATTGAGCTGCCAGGTGTAGCTGTACTCTTGATATGATATTGATCTGTCCTAAGTGTTTTCCAGAACCTTATGTTTCTTGAATGTAGAACACAAGACTTATTTTGTATTAATAACTTTATTGAGTCATTTTAAATAAGAATATGATAAACTTCCATTCAGCACATTCCGTACGTGCCTGAGTTTTGCTTAATACAGTGTAGAAGTAAGCTTAGCTCGATACCAGTCACTGTACAATAACATATTACACATCACACAGTACATTAAGGATATTGGAATTAGGTTTTGTGGGTATGTCATGTATTAAGTGTAATATTATTACATTTAAAAATATAGTAAAGCCACACAGGGCTCTATTTTTATTCTATTAATGCTAAAGAAAATATATGGTATTTTATAGATATTTGCTTGCAGCTTAAAACAGAACCACAGCCCTTTAAACTGACACCATTTGAAGTGTTGCTGTCACATCATTTGCACTGTATTTTAGTGTTAGATTCTCAAGTGAAACCTGTTTCAAACATTTTACACTGCATAGTTTATAGCACTGCATGGTTGCACATAAAGCAACAACATGATAGAAGTTTTTCTATAAAGAAAAGTCTTTATAAGAATGTAACAAACTTATCTTGTGATTTATATGTACAATTGTGAGTGAATTCAAAACTAATCAGCCTCACCTTATAATAATGTCACTAAATTAAACTGACAGTATGTTAGTCATTTTAGCATTCACATTTAATATTTGATCTTCAGTTCTATAACTACTTGCCTAAATAAGCATGGCTCTTTTGTACAGTTGTTAAATGCTTCATTTATATTGCATGTCCAAACGTATATACAGTATGTTTATAATAAAGGTAATTAAGAAACAAATACTTGTCGATTCTGCCTAAGGTAATGTCCAATACACTGTATTAATGTTTGTTTCATGTAACAGTGTTTACCTTTCATTTTCATCTAATTAGTGACTGATCAATAAAGTAATTATTTTAAAGTGTACATTAGAACCTACCAGCAATGTTGTATGGTGCAGCACCCAAAAATGCTCCCCTTCTTTCATTTTTAACCTCTTGGATGAGGAAGTCGAATATGAAAAAAAAAAATGTTTTGACCAGTCACTAATTAGGGAGACCTTTTCCTGAAAGGTTCCTCTTGTTTGGTCAATCAGCCTGGTCAAGTTCCAAAAATGTGTTCCTGTTCACACTAAACAACTGGAACACCCGGGGCTAGTGTCTCACAAAAACACAACTTTACTGTTGTCAGTAAAAGTGTTATTTTAAATAACAGTTAAAAATAAGAAACAATGTAGGCCTATTATCGGATTCTGCTGAGTCAACGTCCCATCCCGACTTTCAGCTGAAAGTCCAATTTTCACCATTAATTTCTGGTTTTTAATAACCATGCGCAAATAATGCTGAGGGGAAAAAGCACGGCTCACGTGAATACAAAAAAAAACTGCCTAGAAGTAATTGCTCTTTGCATTGAATCAGTCAGGTGTAGGGTGAGATTTATCTCCGGTTCAGATGACGAAGACGTGAAGTCCGGTGGTTTCGGATCAGATGATACAGACTCCACAGTCTCATTGATTACGCTTTCCTGTTGTGACGCTACAATCCATATTTTCGATTTTTTTTTAGACACTGCAAGAGCTTGTAACTCAGGCACCATTTTTTTTGTATCTAACATTTTAATGTTATAGTGCTACTTTGGATGTTAATTTATTATTTTGTGTTGTGTTTTCACACTGGACACTGCAATTTCTCACTTGCAGAGATTATGTAAAGCTTTTTATGTTGGATGGACAATTTCACATGTTTAGATATTTTCTTAATGCAGCAACGTTTATTTTAGTGTTTTTCACCTACATTTTTTTTTTTATGATATATGGTTTTGCACTGGACACTTCAGCTTTAAAGTTTAATGTGAAAATATTTGAAATGACAAAATAGTGGACATACTGCAGCAGCTTTGAATTGTAATTCACCAGTCATTAAATATGTTAACAGCACTTCTTGATTCTTTTATTGTGACTGAATTTTAAGCATGCCTAATTGTAAACATAATCCAACTTCTAATGTTACTCGCTAAAAATACTCGCTCTGCAATAATTCCTGTAATTTCGACTTTGATAAAATATTAAATAGAAAATATATAGTAATAGAAAGCAGGTTGATGTGCTCAATGGCAAGGGCATTTAATGACCAACATTAAGATTAGCAGACTTCTTCCTGGCTTGATGAGAACTAATCATCCTTACGCTAAGTTAATTAGCAAAGTAAAGCATAAGCATTCATTGCTAATTAGGACCATTAAGAAAATTAATTTAAGAAAAAGTACAGGTGTAATTTGATGTAACCTTGAGCCCGTAGCTTCATACAGTTAATTCAAGTTCTCCTTGCTTAAAAGTCAACATAACTTCCATTACCAATGACATGCACTCCAAGGTAGTGAGGCTCCATCTTCCTGTCAGGCCTGATGGGAACAGAAAAGTAGACTAAAGACAGTGTAATTACATGGTGTCTGAGAAGGTGGAAGGTGAGACAGCTGAGAAAGGAGAAGAGATGAAAGAAATGTGTACATTGAGGAATAAAAATAGAAAAACAGAATAGTGTAACCCTGTACATACTGCAACATGAGGATAAGGTTTCCAAATGTAGAACATCTGAAGGTTTGACAGGGTCCAGGGTGTAAGAAGAAATGGTGTTTGGCTTCAAATGACATATTCTTCTTCTTTTGCTCCCTCACCTTTCTATGATGTTTGAAATAGTTCAGAGTGGTTCTTTTTGCAATTACTCAAATATTGTGGGTTTTTTTTTTTTACCATAAGCCTGTTTTACGATGCTTATTCTTGAGATCAAGTGCTGCCATTTGGCTCATAGACATTATCTCTTACTTCTATAAAGACACTGGCTGATCTAGAATAGGTTACATTTATCTGTACGGCAGGCAGTGAGAACTGAAGAGCAGCTACTGAACTCAGGTGAAAGAAACTTAACAATTAACCTATTAATTAACCTATTAATCACAATTAATTTTGACATGAATTGAAAACATTACCTGGATATAACTTGAAATTAGCAATCTTGACCTTCTTTTCCCAAAAGTGGAAACATTTAATTTACAAACTTTGAGTGTCATGATGCATCAATAGCAGACTCAATATAAATCAACTGTTAGAAGAAATTCCCAAGCAATTTGACAAGCCAAGAAAACATATACTTCCTTATGACACGCCACAGAGACACACTGTGACAAGCTATTTCATGACTAGACATTGCGGTAAGCTTGATTCTTCTGTCTGATTAACGTCCTCCCTGCGAGACTTGGGGCCCTGTACTTGCTCACAGCCATTTTCTGGCAACAATGTGGTGACCTAAGAACATCAGTCAAAGTTCATAGAGAAAATACAACAGATCAATCATGATTGTGACTACAAAGGACATTAACAACAAAAACCTTTCAAGTCATTACTGTGGACTATCTTCTAGAGTTTACAGAGAACATAATTTAAATTGCCGTGTTTAAATTGTTTTTGTTCCCTGCATGGCATATGTAAAGCAGTGGACAATGTGATAGATGATGAAAGGTGAATCATTTTGTATTATTTTCCCAGACATTAATCATTGTTTATTGTTTTTCAAGAAAATATCTAAGCAATTGATATGCACATTGGGAATGTCCACGGTTAATTTGACTCTTTTTTTCAATAAACTTTGCCTCTGTGACTCCCATATTAAAAAAACAAAACAAACAGAAAATAAATTGTACCTTAAATAACAGAAATTAAACTTTACCTATCCTATTTAGCTATGCTATAAAGGTGTCCTCTGAGTCACAAAACCCTGAAACTTACCCTCTACCCTCTCCCACATTAAGTGTTGTTTATGCATATTTCATTAGCACTTTATGGATGCTTAATGGGTTATGTAAAATGCATTAATAAGGCAGCAAGTATCAACAGGAGTAACAACATTTTAAATGTTTTATAAATAATGAAAAGGTTTAGTGTGAGGTCACATTTCACTACATTTACTGAGGTGTCTTTTGACTCCACAACACACAATGTTATATGTGGAGACTGAAATAAACAAGGGGAGTCAATTTCATGATTTTTTTTTTTTGTCATTGTCTCTGGATAGGGTGGTTGTTGGAAAATCTGTAAGAGCAATGGTCTGTAATCTGTTGAAAGTAATATTAAAATGCCATTACGTAATGGGTAACTTGTCTAAACCAACTTGTTGTGGTTCTGTTATTATTTATATTTATTCATCAAAAATATTTTCACTATTTGTGTTTTATGTGTGGTTAAGTATTTATAATGTAATTACTGTACAATTACTTGTGTCATTATAGTATACCGTAAAACCTCGAGTAATCGCTGGTCTCCAATACTCGCCGGTCTCTAATAGGCGCAAGGGCTGCTGGGAAATCTGTAAATAGATGCCGGGTCTCTTTTAAACGCCGGGTTATGAATAATAATAGAATGCGCGTCATACTGAATATTCCAGTCAATACACACACATGGCTGTACAGCGAGCTTACCAATTTGTTTTCAACAACGATGAAGAGACCCTGAGGGTCAGGATGAATGATAAGGAGGCTGTGTGGTCCAGTGGTTAAAGAAAAGGGCTTGTAACCAGGAGGTCCCCGGTTCAAATCCCACCTCAGCCACTGACTCATTGTGTGACCCTGAGCAAGTCACTTAACCTCCTTGTGCTCCGTCTTTCGGGTGAGACGTAATTGTAAGTGACTCTGCAGCTGATGCATAGTTCACACACCCTAGACTCTGTAAGTCGCCTTGGATAAAGGCGTCTGCTAAATAAACAAATAATAATAATAAAACGGAATTAAATTTATTTTAAGGTACACGTAATGCATACAGTTTTTTTTAAATGACATTATTCATTTTAAAACCAGTCGTGAAGCTTGTTTGAGTGTGCTGAAAGTAAGCTAAATACAAACTTTTATCTTATATTAACAGGGTTGACTTTTAGTGTATGTGTACGTGTTTTTTTTTGTTGTTTTCTTTTTGTATTAACAGTATTTCGTGCATTTGAGTCTTGCAATGAATATTTGTGTTTTGCTCCTTTTCCAGTGTTCTTATTTATCAATGTACATGTTATGAAAACAAATTAGTCACTTTTGCTTTGTGATAAAACTGGTACTTGTATTGATTTGATTTCCATTACATGAGAGTAGATGTTAATGCTGATTTGAACTCGGCTCTTGCAAAGATAAGCACCAACTAAGACGTAGTTTTATAGTAAACTAATGTGATCCATCTACATCTCCATCCATTTGTGTTTCTTTCCATCTGATGATGTAGATATCCTTCTGCCTGGTGTTGACGGCTGAAGTGTAATGCTGGCTCCAGGGATCAGCTTATTTTGCCTCCCCAGCGCATCAGCACACACAACGGCTGCGATGCTGGCTCCGGGATTCAACCACAGTGTGGTCTCCCCAGCGCATCACAATGACAACCGTCTGGATTGAGCTAAGTAGGGTACAGCTCAGCCCAGCTTACTTATCCGTACATCAGCGTTGCTTTCTTTCTATTGTACTTGAGATCCTCAGCCAGAATCTTTCTGTCTCATACTGAAGTTTCTTCCTCTCATACGCCTCATCCACAGCATCCTCCCATGGCACTGTTAACTTTACCAGATGAACAAGGCATGCTGATCCAGACCACAATACAATGTCTGGTCAAAGGTTAGTGGTGGCAATCTCAGGTGGAAAAATAAGCAGTTGACCAACATCTGCCAGCATTTTCCAGTCTCTAGCAGCTTCCAGTAGTCCTGGGCGAGGCTTGGTTTTATCTCCTTTTCTTGGTGGTTGCTCTCCTGGATGGAGGAATATTGTCTTTTGTGTGTAATGCTTTGATGGAACTGGTGGCAACTTATTGGTCATTTTATTGTTAATCTTAAAAACAGTTTGAAGCATTTTTGAGTGTGTTGTGGGCCAACAGTATATGAACTTATTTTTCATATTAACACAGTATTTCATGCAGTTGTTTTGCAATGAAGATTCGTTGCTTGTTAATTTTTCATCAATTGTCCATGCTTACCAATGTACACGTTTTGAGGGTGAACAATAAATATAATATGTGTTAATAAAGATGATACTTATTGCTTTTATTAATTTTAAAACCACGATTGTATTTTACTGTACTGCAAGCCTACCTTAATACATGCTTGTGTTCCAATATTTACAGGCTGTCTGTAGTGGATGTTACTGTTTATTATTATTATTATTATTAACAGTGGTAGATGCAATTGAGCTTTGCAAGCAAGAGTTGTTCTTCTGCTTGTTCATTTTCCAATGTTTTGCATATCCTTGTTTACCAATATATACAATATATATATATATATATATATATATATATATATATATATATATATATATATATATATACTTTCGTTTATACTTGGGGGTGTACAATACAAACTGTTATTACCCACTGACACAACCTTTAATTACGTTGTTGGAATGTTGTAATTTACTTATGTCGTTTCGATAAGGTTGTGTGCAGGCAGCTTTTTCATGATTGCATCTGAAGTATTTGCAGATGTTAGTAATCTTACATAATAAACGCTGAGTCTCAAATAGTCACCGGTCTCCAATAGGCGCCGGGGCTACTGGCAAATATTGTAAGTAAATGCAGTGGCGTTTATTTAAAGTTTTACAGTAATTGAAGGCTGTTGATGTAAAGTGTTCCAGAAAAGGTTATCACTACAATAGCTGCTCCAACAGGCCGGTACCCAAGAAAGATACTGTGCTTTAAATGATTCATATTAATTGTCCATTTCACGGTTATCCATCTCCTTGACACTAACAAAATATATATGAAAGTGTTTTTTCCCCTTCTAATTAGTGCCTAATGAATGTGTATAGACTAAATTGCTGAATTAAAATCCATAGTATATTGTATGCTTTTAATTATTAGAGTAATTACACATTTAAGCTGTTTTTCTTATACCTAACCCAATATTACATAATAAGTGCCCTACAGCTTCCAATCTATATCTAATAGTAATGTGGAATGTGAGCAGTTTTCCAACCATAAATAACTTCAGCCACAGCAAAACTTACCAACTTTTTTTTAACATTTTAAAATGTATTGTTTAATTACATTTATCTTTTGAGGGATACATTGGACCATAGAGATGCTGCAAGTTACAGACGGCTGAGGAGAACTAACAATAAAATAGCATTAGCTTAGGACAATATAAAATATATAAGCAGCTACAAGTGTTCTACACCTTTCTAACTAATAACCTTTCTAACTAATCAGGTTTGCCTAATAACTCTGGACAAACCAGCACCCATGCAAGTATATGAACCTCCTACGGCCTCACTCTTTATTCACTGAGGCTAGATGAGTTACTCAAAACTAAGCAGCTACTCTAAATACATTCCAGTACTCCAGTTTACTGCCTAGCTCTTTAATGTTCTTATACCACCAGAACTAAATTCAAAGCTGGTTGAGTTATACTGTTGTTCAATTGACTGCATAAAGCTGGGAAAAGAGCATTGTGCATTTACATCAGTCGTAGAATTGGAAAACCATAGCATGGTCTTGTAAAAAAAACAATTGATAGAAAACATCTTGTAGTGATCTGAATTTTTATATTGGTCTTATAACTCCCTTAAACAAAATAGTAAGTATGTTTATCTCTTAAACACATGTGTAACATCTGCTCGCTTAGAAGGGCTACAAACAGAAGGTTTATTTTTAATATGTAGTCCAACTACGTCAGATCAGTGAGATAAAGCACAGAACAATATTAGACAATTGAGCAGGATCTTTTATTAACCCTTTGCAGTCCTATGTCGGACCTGGTCCGACATTGCAATTTTCCCTTTCTGGTCCAATGTCGGACCCTGTCATACTGTATACTTGGATATTGAACAATCTGTTGTTTCTCATTTTAATTGTGATGTCAAATAAAAAAAACATTATCAAAGAATATATATATATATATATATATATATATATATATATATATATATATATATATATATATATATATATATATATATATATATATATATATATATATATATATATATATATATATATATATATATATATTGACTCTGTGTTTATCTATTGACTCTTGGTGACATTGTTTTCACATACCTCTTCATAGTAGTGCATACCGATAAATCATCTCCTGATCATTTGTTTTATCACCAAACTCCTCAATAATGCGATCCAAGTCATTATTTTATTACTATAACATCTTAAAAAAGCTCTGTAAATGTCTCTGATATTCTTTGAACGCTGGATGCAGAAGCAGCTATCTTGTTTGTTTATGACCCTGTCCGACATCATCAAAAAGACGTAAAAAACAGGTCTCTAGTTGTTTTTTCTCTGGAAAAAGCCGAGAAAACCATTCAATGGCAAAGTGAGACCGAAAGAAGCCGAGAGAAGCCGAGAAAAAAAAGGGCGTATCTGAACAATACAGATAGCCCCCGCAACACAGAGATAACACGGACATAAACAAACAAGATAGCTGCTTCTGCATCCAGCGTTCAAAGAATATCACAGACATTTGCAGAGCTTTTTTTAGATATTATAGTAATAAAATAATGACTTGGATCACATTATTGAGTGATAAAATGAGTGATCAGGAGATGATTTATCAGTATGCACTACTATGAAGAGGTATGTGAAAACTATGTCACCAAGAGTCAATAGATAAACACAGAGTCAATAGATATATATGTACAGTATATAATCTTTGATAATGTTTTTTTTTTTAATTTGACATCACAGTTAAAATGAGAAATAACAGATTGTTCAATATCCAAGTGATGAATTACACATTTTCCATTAACACGTCATCATAATTAAGATTTATCAAAATAGTAATTTTAAATCCCCAAACTGCAAACTGTAATATTGCATTTTAAAAAACAAATGCTTAGTGCATTAAGGAAGGGTATGGTTTGTTAACCAGGTGTAAAATAGAGGATAATACAAATACTGACCATTATAAAAAACAACACAAAAATATGACACGTTGTCTGTGCAGGGGAGGGAACATCAGTGTGAGAGAAAAATCTGTATAACATTCTGTTTACTTTTCATACCATAGGTTCCAGTCAGCTACCGACAGCCTAAAAACTCTTAATTCACTCATCCTCATTGTTTAAACCGGCATACAGTATGCCACCCGAATACTTATCGCCAGGAAAGTCATGTACAGGCTCATTTCACTTCCCTTTGTTACTCTCCGTTCCAAACACTACATGTATTCCCACTCCTGCACAAACAAAACAACAACAGAAGACGGACAGACAGACGCAGACCCTCAAGACGGCCATCCAGCTTGCAAGTTGCAAGAGATGTGGGATATTTATATTCAGGTGTGTAAAACTATCAATAATTGAATTAGTCAGTACCCAATAAGGTATAAAGGATGAACAGAGTGGAGAAGCTACTAAAAAGTGTTAAATCAATTACAAAGTGGTGTTAATCAATAATATATTGTAGCATGCACGATATACCCTCCTTGCAAAGGAGACAGCTCTTTCGTATAGCGGTATCAGCGCTATGCTTTAGTGCGAGAGATCCTGGGTTCGCGCCCGCCCTCCGCCTGTGTGTGGATTGCCTCGCCCTAGTATGATGTGCCTGCCTGCATTAACCGAGATTGCTACAATATAAAGCATGCACTAATAAAATCAAAGTGAAAAATTATAAAAAATAAAACATACAAGTGACAAATAAATACGTGAAAGATAACAGGAGCATTATTGTCCCTGTTATATATTTAAAACATGTAGCTGTGCTTAAATAGCAATTAAAAAAAAAAAAAACATAACAATAAGTGCTTTGGCTTTTCTGTTCAGTAACACATCATGGGCCGTTATTGCTGTGTTACCTTTTTGACAAGGTGAGCAGTAATCCTTACGCTATCAGTGCACTAGAGTGGCCATTTTGAAAAGAGCTTTCAAACAGGCTAAAGTTATAATTGTAAAAAGTTGTCAGGATGTTAACAATGAAAAGAAAAATGACAGGGAAGTTATTTGAACAGTTATTTCAACACCTGGGGACGTGTAACGCTATATTTTTAGGAACCCCACTGCTTACTCTTTAAATCCTGTGTTTGTGTTTAGTGGATGATTCATAAAACAGGTTTATTATTGCACATGCTTAAGTCTGTTCCAAATTGTAGCTGCAGATACAGAATTTGTTCAACAAAGGTAGGGCTTGTTTAAGTCTTGTTTTATACCCTTTCAGTCACATTTATGCAGAGCTAAATACATTACTTTTCATTTTATTCTAATAATCAGCAGCATTGAGGTGCAAACACACCCATCTCAATACACTTTGAAGTCTCTGGGATCACTTCACTGTATTTGTAACTAAATTATTTACAGTATCCTGCTTATTACCTGCTACAGTACAGTATTAAAAAATATGGCTTTCGTGGGTTGCAAAAAAGATGTGCTTTTTGAATAGGCTATAGCAATAGCACAGCTTCTGTATACCTTCATTTTGTTGTTATTTAAGTTATTTTTGTGAATTTCTTTCCTTTTGCTGAAAAGACTAAAGTAGAATAAGCCTCATATTATTCATTGATTTGCTAGATTGAGCTTCCATATGTAACATAATACTTACTTTTGTAGTTTGTGTTTTTGAATTTTTAGACATTTAGAACATAAGAAAGTTTTTTTGACATTTAGAACATAAGAACATAAGAAAGTTTACAAATGAGAGGAGGCCATTCAGCCCATCTTGCTCTTTTGGTTATTACTAGCTTATTGATCCCAGAATCTCATCAAGCAGCTTCTTGAAGGATCCCAGGGTGTCAGCTTCAACAACATTACTAGGGAGTTGGTTCCAGACCCTCACAATACTCTGTATAAAAAAGTGCCTCCTATTTTCTGTTCTGAATGCCCCTTTATCTAATCTCCATTTGTGACCCCTGGTCCTTGTTTCTTTTTTCAGGTCAAAAAAGTCCCCTGGGTCGACATTGTCAATACCTTTTAGAATTCTGAATGTTTGTTTCTGTGTTTTGTTTTTGTTTGTTTTTTTATTGGTAAAAAAAAAAAAAATGGTAATAGATCCGAAAACTGACCAAGATGTAGTGTGCCACTGGAACAACAATGCCTTTTAAATTCTCGCATTCCTTTTTACATTTCACTCTTGCATTTCAGCAGTGTCAATCAACTGAACTGGATGGGTGTTACCCTTTACACTACTCAGTAGTGACTACTGGCTAATCCACCAGTGTGCTGTTGCAACCGATTAGGCTTGACTGTGTGCATAGCAACTTGTAGCTGTAGGAACATACCGGTAGCTACACAGTTCTTATCTCACATTTTGATGTGTTCAGCCTTTATGAATATGACCCAAAATGTCTTGAAAAAGAGCCTTTTCTCTACATACAACACCCAAAACAACCACTCTTAATATAATTTCAATAATGCAAATATTTTTTTTAATATATGTTATATTTTGCCAGTCCACAATTTTGTCACAAAAGTGCAATATGGCTAAAACCATTTGGAAATAGGGATTTAATAATAATAATAATAAAAAATGTGGTATGTAAGAAACTGGATGAAATACTGTGTAGTTAAAAATATGAACACTGAAAAGCTAGTCTCAAACTGACCAACAGACGTCAATATTTGGACTGGTAGTTAATGGTGATAGCTTGCAGATGGACAGTGTTAATATTTGGAAGCAAATGCATGGTGGTGAAATCGTACTGCTATAATAATACGGTACATTTATGAGGATTGGAGCTTTTTGCCTTCTGCTTCACAGATGTGTTGGCATTTACACTTTAAGAAAGTCTGTGACAATTACAATTTAAAAATAAAATGCATCCAGATTACATTTGAGAATAAGCATCTCAAGTACACACTGTAACTATGTTAGAATCAGTGAGAGCAAGTGCTTAATTTCTTAGGACAGGAAAGGCAAAATTAAAACAAATGAAAAAGTACATCTGGTATAGTGTAGTAGCATTGAAGAAAGAAGTTTAAACAGGAAGTGTATAGGGAATCCAGGGTGACACAGTGAAAACAGAAAATTTAGGTGTGCTACAATTTAGTTAAAACATGGCACATTAGGGGTCCCCGAATGGCTCACCTGGTAGAAATGCAGCCGTGTGGTGTGCAGGGTGAGTCATACCGCGCAGGTTCACGTCCTTACTGCGAATCATCGCTGGGGACTCCAAAGGGAGCGTTACATTGTGTCTGGTGCTCCCGTCGGTTAGGAAGGCAAAAACTGGCAGGTACCGTTTCTCCTTATTGCGCTACAACGAACCCTGCTGGCCAGGCTGCAGGGCTGGCCTTTGTCCTCCAGAGGTCACTGACATCTGCTCTCGAGTTCCTGGGTGAAAAAGGAAGCTGGCTTGATTGTGAGACTGGAGGGCGCCCGCTGAACCTTCAGGTCTCCTGAGTCTTATGGGGAATTGCTGCATTGAGGGGAAATGCAATTAGGCATTCCAAATTGGAAGAAAATCAGGGGTAAAATAATAATAGGACAAACTAAATTTGTTAAAAAAAATTTTTTTTTAAAAACTGACACATTGTTACTAAAGTTCTATACCTGTCAAACGCATTCAGTCCGAGGACTAGAACTCATCTCTTTTCTAAAACTACACAGCTAGAAGGAACCATCAACTGTAATATTGCAGACAATCTGAAGGTAGAACACAGGTCCACTGAATCAATCCCAATTCCAAACAGCAAAACTGTTAGTTTCAGTCACCCCTAGCTGTACATCAAGGAAACAGAGGACATCTAATTTAACATCGTTATAAGACAAACTGCAAAAATAACCTCTGTATTATGTTACACGACATAACAATAGACAATATAAAGTGAATTGCACCAAAACCCACACGTTGATGATCTTGTACAATTCTTAGGTAAAGTCTGCCATTGGTGCTTAGATGGATATTAATCATTCTTCCACCAACCAGGAAATAACACAGAGACTACAGTTTAAAATACAGTTTATTTTCACTCTCTGATTAGCAGAGAATGTGGAAGTTTAGAATAACAAATCAAGCAAAAGAGAAGCTGGATAATATGCAAGGGATGTTGTAATGATTGATCAGAATTAATTTGATTGTAGCTCAAACAGCAATATTATTGAAGTGGAGCAGCTGTCTGGTGTGTGCAAGATTAGACTACTTATTACATGTTCTTGTAATGTATATCTGTGTGTTAATTAAATAATTGTAATATTGGCATATACAGACAATAATTTCTACAGGCATGTTGTCTATTTTAATGTTAAAATACAAATCTAAGCATTCTGCTTTTTAACATCTGGCTGCCATTGCAAAGAGTGATACAATTGATACAAAACGTTATTTTCCCCTTTCAATAAAATGAATATAATTATTTGAATGCTACAGCTCCAATGTTATTCTTAGATTTATAAATCCTCCCAGGTGTGAATACATGCAGAATAACTGGGGATAGACAGTTTTACCCCACTTAGACCACAGGCTTACGAAATATCTTGTTGTCCCTGAGTAGATAACCATGCACTCTTCAGATATATGCAAACCTTCTCACAAGAACAGAGGTCCTCCAAAATCGTATCCATTTTCTATGAAAGATAAACAACAGGGGGTGGGGGATGTATTGCTCATTTTACCCTGCTCAGACTACTTTCTTACTAAATAGAGTGATATTTTTAAATTGATGACATCAATAATCTTCTCACTGCAATAACAGTAGGATCAGTAATAATTTGAATGAAGCTAATAAGAAGTACGAAAAATGGTTTAAAAGTATTGCTAAGGGGTGTGTAGTGAACCTATTACTCATACACGTGATCAGAAACCAATGCCAATCACCTCAGAGGCCTGAAACCAGCACAGCCATTTATGTTTGTTTATGATGAGATCAATCAGAGAAGACAACAAATCATATTTATTATCTACTAGTTCTTTGGGAAGTTCATGTGTGAGGTTCATTCTTATATACAACAGTGGAAGATAAAAGGTTATTTTTCAATATTAGGCTAAAGGCTGTCTATTAAATCTATAACCTTAAGAATGCACAAACACACACATTTTTCAACAACGTACTTTAGAAAATGATACTGTACTTGATGTGTCTGATGAAAAAAAGTGTTGGGTGAAATACAGTGCATTGCCCTTTAAACAGTGCTCACAAGGAGTGTAAAGAAAACTACAGCACAAGAAAAAGAAAAATAACATATCTTACCTTTGTTAAGATGCAAAGCTTTGTCCTGTTACAGGATGATATGCTATTGCTTGCTTGTCAATAACATGTATGATAAAACAGTAGTTTATTTGTGTGCAAAATGTGTACAGTGATATTGGATACTTGTTCCTTCTTTACAGGTGGCTTTTATTCAGGTTATATATTTTAACTTCTGTGTATTTGCTTGTCACAGGGTGGTTTGAGTGGTGACATCAGACCCGGAAGACCCAGACACAGACAGGACTGGTGAGTGATGAAATTGCACTGATGCGCCGGTTTATTGTAAAATAAAAAGGTTGCACACAAACGAAAGAGACAAAACAAAACGGCATGTTGGCCAAAATAAATAGACAAACAAACACTGGACGAAACAACAAACAAGTATCGTGCTGATCTATGTCAGCACGGGTAGCAATTGTTTTTAGCTTTTTAATTTACTCTACTTTTTAATTCTCTCTCCCTTTCTTTCACCCTGAACACCCAAAACACGAGTGAGTGAAACACTGCCTCTTTTATGCAGCTGTACCAAGACTTGATTGTTAATCAGTCATTCAATTGGAATCCACTAATTGTGCTCCCTGTGCTTCCATACTCATACCCATTTTAATCTGCATGTGAAGTGATTGTGCAATCCCCGTGCCTAAATACAATTATACACTTTACATCACCTGTGCTACATAACCCATACTCCGTTAACCAATAAACACACAACATACAACATATAACACAAAATACACACAGGCAGGGCATGCTGCCACACTGCTGTAGTAACAATATAACTGCAATACAAAATTCAGAAAATAACAGTGATCCAACAGTCTCTGGTTTAACCTAAATAGTGTATTATGACGATAAAGGCATCCCATTAACATTTTAAGATATTGCACTTGAAGTACATGTAGCTACACATTTCATTATTATTAGCTATACATACAGCACTTTAATAGTAATAATTCAATTTTTACTACAGCAGCATATCTATAAATACCTTTAAATGCTTATTGTAAAGGAAAGAGGTTGGGGGACCCAAAGCCCACTGGAAAACTTAATTCTGTCCCACTTTGCTGCAACAATATTTTAAGGCACTTTTAAAGACATTGCTATAGTACCATTTTGCTAGTGAGATCATTTCTCATTAAGTTTATTTCTACATGCTTTTTTTCTTTGTGTAAAGTTCTTTGACAAGAGGCACTGTGAATCAAATTATCATTTGACTTGACATTTAATAAACTCAGGTTAACATATTATAGTACAAAAGGAATTATAGAAAATGTATTTCATTTCGATCAAGTGTCTATCAGCCTATCTTTTACTGGCTTGGATAAGGTCATCTGTCACCAAGCAAATTTTACAGTCTCAAAATGTATGCAAACTTAGAGAAAACTGTAATCCCACTGAAAACATCAAGTATATGATGAAAGTTGTGACCTTTACTTTAGCAGATTTAATATAAAACCTTCCGGTGTCTGTAGTTTTCAAGAGAATATGAATCATTGTATTATGCAGAAGTATTTTCATATTCTCAAAGCTATCACTGGTTTCACTATATTGCAATATTCAATCTGGAGTTAAAAACAACACTTTGTTTAGTTGGTATGAGAACATTCTGATGTGTGTTTTGGAGGGTATTTACTGTACTACTTTCCCAAGTCATTGCCAAAAGCAACAAACAATGCAATTAGGAGCAATGTGGTCTATGAGCGTTTGAACTTACCACCCAGTGCCAATTTGATAAGCCTCCAAAGTTTCATCTTTTAGAAAAAAAGGATACAGCTGCTGCCAGTGGTTATATTTGTGAAGCATTACATATGTGGAAAGAATAGCATAGATCATTCTACAGATCATTATTTTTCAATGATGAAAGATTGTAAAAACACTACATTCCCAGTCTCCTTAGCCAAATCATGATATGGTAATTAACATAAACGTGACTTTTAGAACCAAACCCATTGTTCTCAAACATATGCTAATCAGCATTATAAAATGGGTCTTTTAAATACACTATCCTGATTGGTCAAAACAGGTCACATGGGGGTGTGAATATTACAGTATATTCCCATGGGTTGAAACTTCCGTACGCCACTAGAATTTTGAAAAACAAAAACAAAAAACGTAGCCATATTTAAATTTATATTAATAAACAAGACTAACCACATTTAATATATAATTTTGAAAAAAAAAAACAGTAGCCATATTTAAATTCGCAATAAAGATGACTGATGAGGTACATCAATTTGTATCTTTTGGGAAACCAAACTCGATGAGATTTTTGGATGAGTCTGAATCAGACACCAACACTTATTCAAGTGGTGGAAAAAAAAGTAATACTGCTAGGCATCAAACTTATCGAAGCACAGCTTCTGGACATAGAAACAGAAAAGGAAAAAAAAAATACACAGAAGTCCACTGCCTGGGCATCGGGTGTCCTTTTTATGCCACTGACCGAGTATGTCAAAATGCAAACAACATCTTTGTTGCCACTGGAAACGGTACCGCAAATCTGGCCTGGATACCTCCTATCACTACTGCTGGATCAACAAAGGATAATTTAAATAAATAAATAAATAAATAAATAAATCTTACCCAACACTGTCACCTGACACTTCCACAGGTCTTGTGAGAAAGGTTTGTTTTGATGTGCAACTAAATATGGCCAGACGAGGCAAAGAAGGTCTGCGTGATGTTGCTCGAAATCGTTTGCTGCAGCTCCACCTACTGTTCAGAATGAACATCTAAAAAAAGGGCCTGTAAATCTTCAAAGCTGCAATTTCAATGGCAGTGTTCAAGTGTTTAACATCTATAAATAGTGCTTCTTGTTTTTAATCAGTTCAATGTTTATTAAAAAAGAGGTGGAAGGATATGTAATAAAAATAACTTTTTTGTTAATTAAAACATGTTTTTACACCCTGTCATGCCTTATTGGTTACTTACGGTTGATTAATTAGTTTTGGGGGTGTGGATAATCAATCAACAATTCCTGTTAAAATAGACTGTTGGGTCACTACAGTTGGATTTCATTTGTTTTGTCTTTAGTATTGTATTGTACTCGCTTGTATCAACTATTTTACTCACATGTATATTTTATTTAAAATATACTTTATTTAAAAACAAACAAAAAAATAGCTGTATTTAGTATTAATACCAACACTTGTATGCTTTTTTATTTAAAGGCTCTGTGTTCAGAGAGGTTCGGGAATGATGTTTAAAAACAGTTTCTTAGTTACCACTGGATATTTTCAACCCAATAAAAAAAGATAAGCTACTCCACCATAGTAAGAAACACATGTAGATTTTAAATATATATCGTTGTAATGAAAAGTATTTGGTTGGAGTGTGTATGAGTGTAAATTCACTAGGATCACACCTTCATGTAACTTAAAAGGTGAAACAAATTTGCCAATTTTAAAATTACCCGTGATATATATATAAAAAAAAAAAAAAAAAACTAAAAAAAACCAGAAGTTTGCATAAGTTTACTGTTTCCAGGCATTGTATTTTTTATTGTCCCATGGTGACACTTTTGTCCCTCGCTCGCTTCTTCAAGCCAAGGATGACACCTTAGTGGCGATGGATCAGGAAGCAAGTATGCATTTTACCCAGCTGAGACAGTCATCTGCAGTTATCAAATTTGACCTGAAATTCAAAACAGTAACAGAGAAGGAAATGTTAACCTAATATTAATGTTTTCTGCTATTTAATACACACACACACACACACACACACACACACACACACACACACACACACACACACACACACACACACACAACATTTAAGCAGTGGATTTGTTAATCCTTTCAATGGAAACTTTGTAGGTATAGAAATACTTAGTATTTTCTAAATATATCTGTTGTAAAAGGCCTTCAAATGGACTTTATGTGAGCGATTGAATATCCTCAAACTGAAAAAGTAACTGAATATATTCTGATGCGGAGAGGCTATTAAACCAGCACGCTAAAAAGAAGTTCTAGAATATTAATATTCCCATTTGAAATGCACTTAGATCAGAGAAAAACAGATCTGGGACTGCTCATTTTGACTGAGTCAAAGGTCTTATGGGTACTGAGCTATAAGTCATTAGAGACAACTGATTACTTTTGGTACATGGATGCCCCTCAGGCATTCAGGCACGTATATTTGGAATAGCTTGCACTTATAGTTTTGAAATTATTTCTCTAATTTATTAATGATATTGGAAGTTTTTTTTTTAGTACAGATGCACAAGGTTCTGCAATGGCAGGACTGAATGACATCCCATTATAAAGGTAACATCTTGCAGTTCAGTTATCCCAGAAGGTTTGAAAATATGAATGTTTTTCATTATTTAGACTTTTTTTTTTTTTACATTGAGATGTATAAGCTATAAATACAAGTCATGGAAGGGAAAGGAATCAGGCAACCAAACTAATAAATTTTAACCCTTTGCGTTCCATTTATTCAGCCCCTGTCAGGTACATCAGGTCCAATTTATTTTCACACAAGCTGATTATTTTACACACGCTGTTTAAAAGTAATTTTATTCACAGTAAAACAAGTTAAAAAGGCACTGCCTATCAACAGGACACTCAGTACTGCATCTCCAGCCCTGCCCCACTCCTTGTTCACTGTATTTATCACATATCTCTTCATAGTAGTCATCCAAGTCATTATTTTATTGCTATAACATCTCAAAAAGCTTGGCAAATGTCCGCAATATTCTTTGAGCGCTGGATGCAGAAGCAGCTACCTTGTTTGTTTATGTCCGTGTTATGTCTGTGGTGAAGGGACTATGCATATTGCTCCATTTTTTTTCGGCTTTTCTCGGCTTCTATCGGCCTCACTTAGCCATTGAAAGCTTTTCTCTGCTTTTTCTGGAGAAAAAATGACTAGGGACCTGTGCTTGACGTCTTTTTGATGATGTTGGACAGGGTCTGGACCGGAAAGGAAAAATTGTAATGTCAGACCTGCTCAGACATAGGGCCGCAAACGGTTAATACATATGTTAAATAATTGCCCCTAATACAAAGCTTAACTCTCAAAAAGTAGAATGGACTTGCGACCAAGGGAGGTGTTATGAAGACGCAGGATAACCAGGATTGATCAATGATGTTTATTTTCAGTGCAGCAAAGTTCAGAAAACTGGATAGTTTAAACAGTTCTGTTATTGTAGACAAAAAATTCAAAATAAAAAATGATCTAACAAACAAAAAAAGCTGTTGAAAAATGGTTATTTAGCAAAACCACACTTAGTAGTGTCTAGCTCAGTAAACTATACAGTCTTTAACTGAAGCTTTGTTAATGCTAAAACCAACACACTTAACAGTGTAAAACTCAGTCCACTATACAGTCTTTAACTGAAGTTTCATAAATGCTAAAGCAGCAAAAATGTAAAAAGAATTAATAAATTGCTCACATAACTGAGTACCACTCTATAACAGAGTTCTTTGGTCAGGAGATCTGCAATAAGCATCCAACTAGCTTAAACTCTCCCCCCATACTGAACTTGGGATGGCTTTATAATGTTTTTACCTCATTAGACTCCTCCTTTCAGGAGATACTATTATAAACCTTCACAGGTAACAAACAAGTCACGACTTTAAACAAAACACATTACATGGCTACAAAACATTTAGTTTTCTTATTTAAAATATAGTGCTTAAACACAATCAACATTTACATTGCATTGTCATGTTTAGCAATGCAGTGAAAACTCTAACCTTTTAAAGTATCAAACTCTAATAAATAAAACCTCCCCATAGAGTAACATTAGGCACGCTCCGGTGTAGAAAAGCAGAGTGTGCATGGCTGCATCCCCTAATGTCAATACAGCGCGCGTACCCGGATACCGTCATGGCGGCATTCCTGCTGCCGAGAAAGCTTTCAATTTGTAATGTCAATACAGCGCGTACCCGGATACCATCATGGCGGCCTTCCTGCTGCAGAGAAAGCTTTCGATTTGTAATGTCAATACAGCACGTCAATACAGATCGCCAACAAACTACTAGTAACACAAAATGTGCATCTTTTTTTTTCTTTCTTTCTTTACTGATAACCCAGCAGAAAGGAAGTTCAGTGGGACCATGAATACAAAAACTTTTTTTAAAATTTTTTTATTATCAGAATTAATTTTAGACAGTATTCATGTTTTTAACAATAACAAGTCAGTGATGAGGTCGGGGTTAGACCGCATCATCACACTAGCTAAAATCAGAAAATAGTAATTAGTTTTTTTCTGTTATACAGTTACAGTCTGGTTCAGTAGAATTTCCTATGCTGATCTTTGTTCACCAATCTCACCCTAAATCATGGGGTGTCAAACTCCAGTCCTCGAGGGTCTTCTGGTTTTCATACCAACTTAACCTCTCAATTAACATAATTGATCTAATTATTTGTTGAATTTGACATATTTAATATTTTCCAAGGTCTTTTACAGTTGATGGTTTTAAAAATGCAATTGATTCAAGGTACACTACCTATGAAACATTTTGAGGCCTGAAGAGAAGTGTTAAATGTGTCCAGTTAATCAAATAATTAGACCAATTAAGTAACTGAGAGCTCGGGTGGCACCCCTGCCCTAAAGGGAGTGGGGGATCCCTTACCACCCCAAATCAATGTACAGATAAAGTAACCAATTTGTCCACACCCACAGAAAGGATGTCACCATTGAATTTCTAAATACCCAACACTGAAATACCTACATACATAAATACATGTATTGATACAACTGATGGAAACCAAAAAAGTGCTTCAAAAGTAATTAAAAAAAACTTAAAGGAAAAATGGTTCCTTAAAACCAATATATATATATATATATATATATATATATATATATATATATATATATATATATATATATATATATATATAAAGGAAACTCAGAATATGAGTTCACATTCCAACAATGCAATATTTATCTTTAAGTTTTATTTTCTTGTCCGAGACTCTTGCCCCAGTCCACTGTATTATTCTTTGTTTTAATTTATTTTCTGAGTCTCTTGCCCCAGCCCACTGTACACAGTTGTTGCAGCCTTTAGGGTCCAATCAATGCACCCTTAAAACATTTACAGTATTTATCTATTTAAAAACAAGACTAAAAGAACAATGGGTCTAAAAATAAGGTTTGCCCTCCCACTCTTATGTATACAATCATTTGATAAGAGCATTAAAATAAATAAAAACACAATTCCCATCAAAAATATAAATAGATAAAAATGAAACAAAAACCTGGGGATCACAACTTGTAGTGGTATTATAAACAGTTTATACTACTATTAGTCAGCTAGCTTAGTATTATTTATTTCTTAGCAGACACACTTATCCAGGGCGACTTACAATTGTTACAAGATACCACATTATTTTTACATACAATTAGATTATTTTTTTCACATTATTTTTACATACAATTACCCATTTATACAGTTGGGTTTTTACTGGAGCAATCTAGGTAAAGTACCTTGCTCAAGGGTACAGCAGCAGTGTCCTCCACCTGGGATTGAACTCACGACCCTCCGGTCAAGAGTCCAGAGCCCTAACCACTACTCCACACTGCTGCCCTTATAGCCTCCTAGATATATGTTGCTTTTGTAGTAAAAAAAAAAAAAAAAAGTCACAGAACATTCACAAAGGTTATTTAGCTTACCTTCCTGGCTTCCTTTAACAATGTAGTCTAATTTAGACCAAATCACAAAGTTTTATCTTATTAAAAAATTAATAATATATTTTTTTTGTATCCTTATGTGGCCCAGGGGGCAGGAGCACATAATTCTTCACCCTTATGTGAATTCTGTATTCATTTCTGTGATGGCAAAATCCCAGTATACTGGAGGGACTGGTGATTAAACTTGTTAACTTGAGATTAAAAATAGTGTAGAGTTGGATGTTAAGATGCACGCAAAATGCAATTCAAGTTGGTGAGCAAAACACATTCTTATTACTGTAGATGTGATTGTGTACTGTTACATACATTCCATTAAAGTTGGGCAAGGGCCAGGATAAGGTCATGCATCAGAGCCCAGCTTTCTCTGCTTCCGTCACTGGTGTGCCACTCTATTCATAAACTAAGCATGAAAAATACTTAAAAATAAAATTAAAAATGGTGTTTTAATCAGATCAATCAAATGGCTCACATATTTTTATTATATGAATCCTGTTAAATAAAACCTTCTACACAAATATTTAAAATTAAGAAACTACAATTTTAAAAAATGAGGTTATTCTCCATACTCTTGCAAAAATAAAAGGGAAAATAATGAAACTGTTGTTATTAGATTAGGTTTCATCTCATACTGTTGAGAGGGCAATTGGTTTCCATTGGCTGGGTTTGCTCAATTCAATATATGAAGGCATAGTGCATTGAACAATTTAAGCCTACATGGTTATTTATCATACCTGACTAGAATTATGTTACTTCAACTGCCTTTATACATTAGTAATAAAGATGTAATGATATTTGGAGTGCAATACTTTAAAATACAATTTAAAATGGGTCATCCATGAAAACAAAATGTTCCAAATAATTAAAAGGGTTATATATTTTATAAATAAATGTATACAGACAAAGTGTAGATGGATTGTGTATTGTGATTGTGTCAACAGTTAAAACTTGTGTGCAGGAGAACATAAATATTAAAATAGCTGCTGAGGGATTTTACTTTTTTGTTGTTGTAAAACATGATGTAATGGGTTCATAGTCCTTTGTGGTGGTATTTTACTGGCAATATATATATATATATATATATATATATATATATATATATATATATATATATATATATATATATATATATATATATATATATAATTGAAGGTAATATTCATAAACCTATAACCTTGTTCCAGTGTACATATAGTATGGCATGCTGCTTAAGGGCACCTTCCTCTGTTACAAAATATTCCCGTTGAATCAAAATCGTATGCTAACTTCAGCCTGCAGTTACATGAAGAGACCTTTTGTGAGATTCAGGTGTGGCTGCATCCAGAAAATGTTGCTCCCCCACCATCACCACCTACAAAGGGTTTCACAGTGGAAACAGCACAAAGTGTATGCAGGTTCGGTTAAAATTAAAAAATAAATTGACAGTGCATGTAGCGTTAGCACTCTATTTTCTTCAGTAAGCATCATTTATAACAATGCAACATGACAATCTCTGTCATTAATTATTTGCTGTAAATATATCCTCTGTAAAACTGGACAACCCCATTCAATAAATATTCAGACTAATTATTTAAGTCTCAGCTCTTCTACAAAAAAAAAAAAAAAGTTTCTTAAAAATAGTTAATATAACCTTGTTTGGCATATAAAGGGTCAAATACAGTATTGTACACAACGTTTTCAGATTTGGGCTTAGAGTCCTCTTCCTGGAGAAATTTGTTATTTTAAATATAAATATCTGTATCGTCTAATATATTTGTGTATCGTATGTATACACGTGTGTTTTTATTGATATTGCTTGGATGTATAAGTGTTGTATTGTTTATTATTGAGTATGGTCTACTCAGGTCTCTCTTTGTATTAGTGCTGCTCTATTGAGATGTACCTGTGCTGGCACTGTGGGCACAAAGTGAATAAACTAAACTAAACTAAACATTATCACTTTCCCCCATGTAACCCAACCATATTATTTGGTTTGGTTTGCAACGTTTTATTTGTATTGCAGATAGTGGGTATAGCATTGCAGAAAGCACATATCAGAAAGACATGAAAAAGACAATATCTGAGTAAGTACAATAAGAACTGCTCAAAATGATAACAAACATCATAAATAAAACAACGAAAGACAATGTAATTTCAAGCTACTTACTCATTAACTGTCAGCAACTGAGGATCCTAAATGCACCTTGGGGTATCAGCGCCCTTTTGACAGATGGATGTTTCTTTCATACAAAATGTCACGTCGTGTCTTTTTTTAAATATACATAAAATACCTTTGCATTAGGCAAACCACTTTTCTTTTTAAAATCCATAAATGTCGAAGCATTCAATATGCTATATTCTTACTGTCACTGGGCAATTTCTAAAATGTTCTGCCTATTCCTATTCGGTTTCCTGATGCTAACTGTTATGGTTGAGTACATTTCATGTGCTTGGTGTATTATTAAATAAAATGTCTCAGCAGGGGATAGATGCATCAGTGAGATTTGGCAAAGGCTCCTCTGCGCATTTGTTTCTAGTCTTATTAACTTCTTAAAGTGCATCTCTATTTTTTGAGCCTGAAAGGAACATGCATTAACTAGATGCCAGCAATCAGTATATTACCACTACTTACTTTGAACCTAAAAATGCAATTTCAAGCATTCTACTAATCAATTTCAAGCAGTCTTCAATCATAACTCAAGCAAGTACATTTCTACCTAAAATGTGTGAGATGTTATATCTAAAATGAACACATTTGGATTGTAATTTTTAATCTCCAAACTCAATAACCTCATAAGAAATCATAAATTCATTTTTTTAATTATATATATATTTTTAATTGTAATTATAGATATATTTTGGACGGCATGTTTTGCTTTAAATTTTACAACACCTTCCTTGTAGAATACTATACACATTGTTACTAGGGAAGGAACAAGATGCCAATGTCTGTGACCATCCCTGCGGAGATCCCAGTTATTAACACTAGAACCGCCACGGTAGTCATTTTGACGGTTTTCACTTTTAAATTTTAAATTACTCTGCGTGTGTTAAAGATCCACGGTATTAAATATACCGCAAGAATCGCAAATGATGCTAGCCACGGAGCTTTGGCAGAAACATTTTGATCAGAAAACTGCAAAGCGGCAGGGAACCGCAGCTCAACCTGGATACAGTGTGCAGGCATCAAGTGACATGCAACAGAAAACAATGCAAGGTAACTAAATGCAGTTAAAATAAAACTTCTGTTATCTGTACACAGTGTGAAAGAGCAGTATGTGCTAAATGCACACAAGTTGATAAGTATTACAACTGTGTCGCTTGTGCGAATATGGGGGCTATTTTGAAGTATGTTTCCCTGAATCCACATTACCATTTCACAATGGAAACTGAGTTATTTTCTTTTTTACAGTATGTTATTTTTTTATAAATAATTATTTTGATTTTACAATTGTGTATGTAGCTCTACATATAACCAGTTTACACAATATTTTCTTTTGAAATGTTTATTTTATTATTATTATTATTATTATTTATTTCTTAGCAGACGCCCTTATCCAGGGCGACTTACAATTGTAAGCAAATACATTTCAAGTGTTACAGTACAGGTAATACAATAAGAGCAAGATAAATACAATGACAAATTCAAGCAAGTACAAGTGTGACAAAATACAATTCAATACAGCAGATAAGTGACAGTGATAGTTACATCAAGATATGATTAAATACCAAATACTACAGTTTAAACATATGGCAGGTTACAGTACTCTGAAGTACAGGATTAAATGCAGTAAAGTAGGGGCAGGTAAGAGTAAGTAAAGCAAATTTAAGGAAGGGTGAAAGTGTCCCAGGGGGGAAACAGAGGAGTTCTACAGGTGCTGTCTGAAGAGGTGAGTCTTAAGGAGGCGCGGAATGTGGTCAGGGACTGGGCGGTCCTGACATCTGTAGGTAGGTCATTCCACCACTGCGGAGCGAGGGTGGAGAAGGAGCGGCTCTGGAGGCAGGGGAGCGTGAGGAGGTAGAGCCAGTCTTCTAGTGCCGGGCGGAGCGGAGAGGTCGAGTGGGGGTGTAGGGAGAGATGAGGGTCTGGAGGTAGCTGGGTGCAGTCTGGTCAAGGCATCTGTAGTACAAGAGTCTTGAACTGGATGCGGGCGGTGATCGGTAGCCAGTGGTGTGAGCGGAGTAGTGGAGTTGCGTGGGAGAAGCGAGGCAGAGAGAACACCAGGCGGGCAGCAGAGTTCTGGATGAGCTGGAGCGGATGGGTGGCGGCCGCAGGGAGGCCAGCCAGGAGGGAGTTGCAGTAGTATTTTATTATAGTTTTTCATTTTTTGAAGTCATGCTATAAGAACATAAGAACATAAGAACGTTTACAAACGGGAGGAGGCCATTCAGCCCATCTTGCTCTTTTGGTTGTTAGTAGCTTATTGATCCCAGAATCTCATCAAGCAGCTTCTTAAAGGATCCCAGGGTGTCAGCTTCAACAAAATTACTGGGGAGTTGGTTCCAGACCCTCACAATTCTCTGTGTAAAAAAGTGCCTCCTATTTTCTGTTCTGAATGCCCTTTATCTAATCTCCATTTGTGACCCCTGGTCCTTGTTTCTTTTTTCTGATAGAAAAAGTCCCCTGTTTCGACATTGTCAATACCTTTTAGAATTTTGAATGCTTGAATCAGATCACCGCGTAGTCTTCTTTGTTCAAGACTGAACAGATGAAATTATTTTAGCCTGTCTCCATACGGCATGCCTTTTGAACCTGGGATCATTCTGGTTGCTCCTCTTTGCACTCTTTCTAGAGCAGCAATATCCTTTTTGTAATGAGGTGACCAGAACTGAACACAATATTCTAGATGAGGTCTTACTAATGCATTGTAAAGTTGTAACATTACTTCCCTTGATTTAAATTCAACACTTTTCACAATATATCCGAGCATCTTGTTGGCCTTTTTTATAGCTTCCCCACATTGTCTAGATGAAGACATTTCCGAGTCAACATAAACTCCTAGGTCTTTTTCATAGATTCCTTCTTCAATTTGAGTATCTCCCATATGATATTTATAATGCACATTTTTATTGCCTGCGTGCAGTACCTTACACTTTTCTCGATTAAATGTAGTTTGCCATGTGTCTGCCCAGTTCTGAATGCTGTCTAGATCATTTTGAATGACCTTTGCTGTTGCAACAGTGTTTGCCACTCCTCCTATTTTTGTGTTATCTACAAATTTAACAAGTTGCTTACTATACCAGAATCTAAATCATTAATGTAGATTAGGAATAGCAGAGGACCTAATACTGATCCCTGTGGTACACCACTGGTTACCTCGCTCCATACAGTAGGCTAATGTGAAAAAAAGCCTTTTATGTTATTTTTGTAAATAATTACTTTGTTTTTACAGTTTTATATGTACATATAGCAGTTTACACCTGTTTTCACAATATCTTCTTTTGAAATGTTTATTTTATTATTGTTTTTCATTTTTGCATGATATGCGCTAATTTCGAAAATAAAGCCTTTTATGTTCATTTTTTCATTTAAATACAATGTTTCTGCTATGCAGATGTTAGCTGTAATGTTCATAAATCTAACTTTTGAGTTGTATCTGATAGTTTTGTGTTTCATTTTCATATTGAAGCTGTTTAAAATGTACCCGTCAAAATGACTACTGCTTACGGTTCTAGGTAGTAGCATAAACGGTTCTAGTGTTAATATTTAATCCACCACAAAAAATAGCCCAGTTTTATTTAATGGGATAGAAAAGTACATGGCTAGTAATAGTTTAATTAAGTTCATTGTAAGTGTCATAATAATACAAAAAAGAATAATGACAATTTATACCTCCTTTAATAAAGGCATTTTATTGAGGAAGTCTCCCTGCTTAACTCTACATACAGACCCTTGCTCACTGCCATGTTCCTTCCCAGAATCCTTCTGGAAAATGATGCTGCAGTGTGATTTAGAGTTCACCTCTTAATATGTGCATGATACAATCTTACCCCAACACGTGACCGCCCACCAGCTGAATTGGAGAACCTTGATGACCTTGGTTTCAGAGTCTCTGATGTGAGAAAAGAGGTTGATGACCTATTGGAAAGCATTGGATCTCCCACATAGATGCAGCAGAATTTTTTATTTTTTTAAAAATTGATTCGGGGCTTAACGCCAGCTGAATTCAGAGAAGGGCACTACATTAGACGAAAGGAGTTGGTTTGCTCATAGCTCAAGCCTCCACAGAGGTTTCTATTCATATTCTATGAAGCTTCCTGGGTATCTTTTGCACTGCAGTATAATTTTGCTTGCAGTGTGAGAGCTCACTGGTACAGCATGCCAGGCACCTGCTGCACAGCAGTCACAACATGCAGATAGCAAAAATAGGAGTAAAGACAAGCACATGTCTGATATTTCAGTACATTTATAGTCTATTTCAGTACATTGATAGTTTTTTTCTAACTTGTTTTGAATTAAAACAAATAGTGTCGATTTCACCATCACTCATTAGGTCATGACAAATTATTCCAGTGTTTTACTAATTTACTAAGATCATGAACAGTAAATTTGTAAAACAATTCTACTGCTGATGAAACCATACAGCTCCACACATTTTGCTGTACACATCATTTAAGGTATATATAAATAGAATAATGTATGGTTTTGAGCAGTGATGCATGAGCATCATGACATAGGGACATGTATATTATAGGAATATATTTTCGCATGTAACCTATTATGTACATGATGATTACAAGGATATAAATAGAATAGTATATGGGTCAGAATATATTCTACACAATAGTTTGTCTTGAGTTGGTCTTTGTGCAGTAATGCATGAGTGACCCATATGTTATTTTATATATTTCCTAAATGAAATTAAAAATATAAAACATTTGGTCATGTATTGTTTGTCAGTTTTTCATCTGTTGCAAATCTTATAGATTAACAAGAAATGTAGAATAAAGTGTATTTTTTTATTTCTATTGTTTTTATTCATAAACTGCTGAAACAATGTTTATTTTCTAAGTACTCTCATCATTGTTTGGTTGAATGTCTTTATTTTGAACGCATTATTTGTTCTCCATTGTACTGTGCTTGTTGTAGCGAGAGTGATCATGGTGGCGGTTTGTTTTTAAATGATGCTGCTGACCATGATGTAGGAACATGTATATTACAGGAATATATTTTTTGCATGTACCTATATATGTACATGAAGATTACAAGGATATATTCTTTTCAATATACTGTAGTGTTCTGTTTCCGTGGCAACATGTTTGTATACTAAAGCCTTCAATAAATGTAACTTAACAACAGCCAGGGAGCCTATTTTAACCATGTTAATTTGCTCCTCATCAGAGGAGCTGCAGTATAACTTTGCTCACAAATTAACATGCAGAGGCACATCCCCAACATCTACAGCCCCCTGTGAAGTGTGGACACTGGTTGATTACTCAGATATGTACAAGGCACTCTTATGTGTAATTAAGGCTACAAATACCATGTGATATCGTGTTAGTGGATTCATTTCTGACACATACATATTGAAGGCTTTACCTTGCTATCAAGACCCCTTTTTTGTTGTTTTTTTTTGCAGTTTTTTACCCGCAAGGATATAGACACAATTTACAAATACCCCTTTCATAGTATTTTAAAATGTTACTATTTATATTATCCATGTGCTGAGATGCTCAGCAACAATACAAAATAAAGACAATTCAAATTAAGTAGTAATTATGGTATTTATTTATTTAATAATTTATTTTTGTCTCCATTAATTTAGTCAGTTATGTGTTTAAGCCTATGAGGATGGGAAATGCATGTTTTGCATACTGACACAAGGAAGTATGGAACATTTATGCAGAGGCACAGCTTTGAAAGATGTGTCACTACCAGGTAAACTTGGGATCAGAAACAAATGATTTATGACCAAGATGCCTGGAAACCATAGAGATAATTCTGGTGATGTTGGTTTCTAGAATATCCAGGGAGGTTATAGATAAAACCACTATAAAAACCTATTGGCAATATGTATGTATGTATGTATGTATGTATGTATCTTGTCTACTGTATGTCTACTAAGAAATAAATAAATAAATAATGTTTGCTTGCTGCTTTAAAGTACTACTCTGTCCTAATTCTGTCTCTTCATACATAGTTTTGAGATAGTCATCACTAGTCAATTGAGACTAGAAGCTGATTTATAAATTATGTATATGTGCTACAAGAAACAAGTAACTAGCTAATTTCCATAACCATAATGGATACTTGTATATTTAGAGTACTAGGCACATCCCTGCCTTTTTTCTGTTATGTTTTCTATACCTTTGCTTGTTGCAGTCTTTGATTCTTTTGTGTGCAGCCGGTTATTTCCCCACAACTGTCTGTGACTTGTTGTGCTACTGGAATCTGCCTTTCAGTCATATCCTGCTGTTTCAGCAATGTGCTCTGGCTCCAATTTGAGTGGATCGACAATCTTTTTATGTTGTAATTTCTATTTAAGATTTTGTGCTATTATATGATTATTATTATTAGTTTATTTAGCAGACACATTTATCCAAGGCGACTTACAGAGACTTGGGTGTGTGAACTATGCATCAGCTGCAGAGTCACTTACAACTACGTCTCACCCGAAAGACGGAGCACAAGGAGGTTAAGTGACTTGCTTAGGGTCACACAATGAGTCAGTGGCTGAGGTGGGATTTGAACCGGGGATCTCCTGGTTACAAGCCCGTTTCTTTAACCACTGGACCACATAGCCTCCTATGGACCACCCTCCTAGGATCTCACTTTGTGAAATGGTCTTGTTGCTGTTACAACAATAAGCTGCAAGTTGTCATCTACAACATCAGAAACATTATTTCTAAGATTTTAAAACCAAGCTTTGTTGCCCATTTTACTGTATGTAAATAATATATCATTGTTTTCTAGTGCTTTAAACATTATTTTACAACATTTACTAAATTAGTTTAGGGTTTTGATCAAAATATGTATCTGGTCTAAACATTGAATATTGCCTGTGTACTGAAACATTTCAGTTTATATTTGTGTAAGCTAGGTCATGCTAGATGGACAGTGGACCAAAGAGGAAATTATCCATAAGTGATTTATCCATATGGTCCCTTCAGACAGTATCCCATGAGATGGAGTGTGTGTGATGAAGCAGAATTTACATGACAACTTCCCTTTTTTTGGAAATAATGCCTGAAATGTGAACATAAAGAGACATGCCCACTTCCCTCCAATGCCCACTTTCTGGATATAAACAGTGGAGCCATTTAGGAGATATATTTACTATTTTACATCATGTTATTCTAATCATCAGTGCATTCTCCATATGATAAACAAAACAAACATCATTGACCAAAAACTGGTCTTCACTCACTATGACTGGTGTAACATACAAATGGTAAAATGAGATATATGTATTACGAGAATTAAGACACTGCTAGGGAAGCAGATAAGGTCATTTACAGGGAGCAAATAATCCTTTAAAAGCTAGTACCAAAGACAGCCATCAATAATAATCATAAACCTACCAGTTTTTATCGCTTCCTTCATGACCCACTATATTCTTGCTGAATTTTCTTTTTGTGCATTCACTGTGGCAAAAGGGGAAATTAATTTAAAAATAAAACAAATGACTCCATGTGTTTTTCTAAGAGAAAGCCCACATGCTTCTTCTAAATAAAGAATGTGTTATTCAAACCAGCATGCAAGGCTCTCCTGTCATAAGGGTGTCTTGCAAATGCATTGCACCAATCCACTGGTTACTTAAACAAAAGTTTTGAAGTGCAAAAGCTGTTGATTGATTGACAGCCCCAGTAATGAGAGACGCAGTAGGTTGTTTAGAAATGATGATTGACAAGCCTTTGCAGGCAGTGTAGTGCAGCATCATGCTGCTGAAAAGCATGTGCAACTTAAAGGCCTCCTATTAAAACGAGAGGGATAGTGTTTCAGTATAAAAACATACCTTCAGTGTTATTTTTCAGGTAAAAACATAACCTTTCATTGCATTGGAATCCTCAGCAGTTACTTGCATGTTACTTCTATAAAATACGGTCCAGAATATTTAGTACAGTACATCATTAAAGCATATTATCATTAAACGATATACTGTACGTCTAGGTTAAAGCAATGTAGAGCAAACAATATTGTAATTCTTAAAACAGTTTAGATCCCATTCAAAAATCAATAGTCTTGAAGGTGACTAGTAAAATACAGACACATGTTGTTAATGGATTGTCCAGACTTCTACTGACCACTTAAACAAAATTTGTCAATGTGAACACATTTATTTTTACATTAGCTGACACAAAGGTAGTTTAGAATGGATTACTTACAAGCAATCATGGACATTTAGTAGCCATTGAATTGCACTGTGGTTTTCTCTTCCCATTAGGGACGGTGATAATCAATTTTATGAGTTCATACAGTTCATTTTAAACCACATTATCCAGTCAAATGCATGTCATTTCCCCCCCCCTCTGCATCCTGTGTAATACAATAAGAGAAGAATCGAAGACTGTAACTAAAAAGGACCTGCCTCGTCTTCCTTGTTGAAACCAAACCATTCAAGTCTATTTTAAGAAATGGCAACTGATGGTTTCCTTTTGTTTGTTAATTGTAATTTATAAAACATGGTATATGGATAAAATGCAGTGCTGTCTGAAATAATCAGAAAATTAATTTGTAGAAAGCACATACATTTCTGTTTCTACTGAATTAATATTAAAATAAAATATGTAAACAGATAAACAAGGCTTGGTATTTGAAGCACAATTGTAATAAAATCATCTTTGCATTGAACTTTTATGCGTGGGACTCCACTTGGTTCATTGATGCAGCTAAGAGCATTATCCCATTGCAGGTTTCGGCAGCTTTAAATAAATATTTAAGGGTAGTGAGGCTGGCCTCGAAATGACACAAGGAGAGTTCGGGGTTTGAAATAAAAAAGAAACAAAGTTTATTACACATAAGCCACAAAACTGGCTGCAAAAATAAAGAGGTACTGTCTCTGTAAATCAAGAAATATTTACAAAGCTATATACACAAGCCCTGGGAGAGAGAAGCCAACATGTAGAGAAGCGTATGGTTAGACAGTCTTGTTGTTTGTTTGCAGCGCGCAGTATCACTGCAGCAGCCTGGGTATTGCTCTTGGTCTTCTGAAGCATTCGTTACCTTGTTACTCTGCAGGAGATAAAGCAGGAGAGTGCATCATAGCATAGCACACATGTGTTGGTCTTGCTTCCCCGGTTCCAGGAACACTGTCCTGACCAATGGAGAGGCTGCCCGTGCACTGATTACCTGGGCTTGGAATCAGGTGTACCTTGTTCCCCTCCACCAGCCTCTTAACAGGCCGACACCTACGGAACGTTAACCCTGTAGTTGCCAGACCCCGCTGGATGGACAGGTTTCTCCTGTTCCCCCTGCTGGTGGGAGGTGAACTTTTTTTTACTGTCACAGATAGATTTTAACTTTTCATTTACAAACCAGCAAGGAAACATTTGTCAGACCAATGCATGTGGCTGACTGCCTTGTCATATAGCGTGTTATACTTTATTTAATGGAGAACAGCCATGCAGAAACCACAATTGTAAGGACTGAAGGAGTGAGCAAACTGTTTTAATTTAATCATGCTGCAACTACAAAACACCTGTTACAAAAACTATTTTAACCCTCTTTCTAATACATAATTTGATCAATTTTAACCAATTTTCTATACATGTTTAAATATCTGTCCACCATGAGCTCAAGAGAAATCTATCTTTTGACTTTTATTCTACAAACATTGATATTAGATGTCCTTTATAATTTTAAGAATCTTGCGGCTTCTTTTGTTTTTTGGTAAACTCAGCAGCTCAGACTGGCTGTGCTAGCAGTTTAGTCCTTCAAAGTTTCATCAGCATTTTTCTAATAAATAAAATAAAAATATAATTCCCTCCGTGACAACACTCATTAGCAGGCTGGTGTTCCACCGACTTCCACCTAACAGGTCATAATGAAGGGAATTAATAATGTTAAAGAACAATAAAGAAGTAAACTGAAAGCACTTACATATGAACAGCAAATTACTGAATTTCCCTACTGGTTTCAGTATCCTGGTTAATTGGACTTGTTTGTAAAATTTAGAGTTTTGTGAGCAGGGGATTAGTTCCAGTTCATGGTCCCCACTGTCTCTGTCAGACAAGGCTGACAGTTGGAACTGCCCTCTGTGTGGTTCTCTGACCACTTCTGCACTCTGTTCAAGCTCAGCCTTATCTGAGCAGCCAGTAGAGGATTAACAGTGTGGTAATTGAGGTTTTAAAAAGGGCCTTGTTCTCTGTAACTCTGCAGGCCTCATCTGGGGAAACAACAGGGTACCTCCCTTGAATGGTAGCCTGCCAACTCAGCAACAGTCTGGCTGTTACTCTGCTCTAAGGTGTCACAAGAAAACGCAAGATAAAAAAAGGAATGTAAACAACAGACTTTAGAAGGAATCCATGTGTATTTGAATGTCACCAACAACTGATATGTACATATGTAAATATTAATTTATTTTAATCTGGCTATGCAGTATGTAAGAAAAAATGGGCAGATGGAAAAAAAGAGACATAAATTAGACTTTCCATGGTTGAGATTTGACCCATTCCCAGCCTCATTAAGAAAGCTCTGGCAAGGGCACTGTTGCCATTCAATTGAAAAGGACAAAAGACACAGTACAAGAGGGTAAAGTGACATACAGGAACCACTGTCTATGTGAAACTGCAGCAATAATATAAAATATGGTCTACTTCATTACCAATAGGTCACTATGATAAAAATATTTGAGACAGCGACATATTTGTAAGTATTATATGTGCCAAATGGAAAGGCCAGTGAGCTCACTTCAGTAACAAAACTTATATTTAAGTTAAAACAGAAGGACATAACCTCTGAAGATGGGTAAAGGGATTTTCTAAATTCACAAAATTATAAACACATTCACACTCATGGTAAAAGCATAAGGCTTGAAGTTTTTGGTTTTTACTCGATAATAACCGAAAAAACACCCCCAAAGACCTGTTTAGAAGATTTTCTTTTAATAGATTTTTAAACCGATAAACGTGGGTTTGGCAACATATTTTAAATAATGTCAATCATGCACAACTGTCTTTCTACATAAAGAAAACGGGCGGGCAGTGTGTAAAGACATTGCAACTGACCAGTCATCAATTTTATGCACTACGTAATACGCGTAATTTGCATCAATGTGTCATTTGCTTAGTGACCACGAACGCACACAAACAAATCAATAGAATGGCGTCACCAGTTAGTTTTTTGAAAAAGTTATTGTACATATAAAACTGCTGTACAGTTATACTTCTACTAAGGAGTATTAAAGTTTTTCTTGTGTGCAACGACTGCCTAATTATTATTATTATTATTATTATTATTATTATTATTATTATTATTATTATTATTATTATTATAGTTACATAAATATCAAACCTTAATCACAGTACCTTGATGAATGTTTAATCGTAGGAAAAAATGTAAATGACTTCTTGTATGCTGAGATAAATTACTGCAGTATGCTACAGTCATACGAGATGGTGGGCAGAAATAAAATCATGAACTGTGTCTGTAGTGTGATAGATATGCAGGCGATAATGGGGCATACAATGAAATCTGTTACTTCTCACAATTCTCGGATTCAAAATACATGCACATTGCCGGAATCTTAATATGGACATCTTCACATCAACACAGCAAGTTAACGTTTGTATCTGCGTTAGTGAAACTTTTTACATTCAATGCGTTATAGAAAATGAAAGTTAATGGGTTTGAGTGGTGTTTATTTTTAATAACCAAAACTACCACCCCGAATGAACAAAAAGTAAAAACTGAAAAATTTAAGCTCTATAAAAGCAACATGTTCCAGGTGTCCAGAGCAAAAACAATACCCTAGACTTTATTCACATCAAAGGCATCACTAAAGAACATTAACAAGGTAGACGAAGAGGAGAAACAGACCCTGACGGTTCTGCCTTCCTAACCTGCAGAAGCGGCAGAGCCAATGCAATGCTCCATCCCAGTGAAGACTGGTGACTTCGGACAGCCAGGACGCAAACTTGTTCTCCCTGTATGACTCACCCTGCACATCACATGGTCGTGCTTTTTAGACAGGGAGGACCCGGCACTGGCTCTCTCATATGTTTTCGAGTCAGGTCTAGACATAACCAGGCCCTCTGTTGGAAAGCCACTGGCTAGCTAGGGAGAGAAGTGTTCCTTCTGCGGGACTGCACACTGTTTTAACTTGTCTTCTATATGCTGCCCATATTATTGTTGTAACATGTTGATTGCTGACATAATGTCCCTGTGGTATATCAATTAGCCAAATCATATAATTAACTCCACGCAAGACTGGGGCAACCAACATTTATAACTTAAAGAAAAGGGGTGTAAAACATAAAAACAAATGACCACTGTTGCATAAAGCATCTCAGATATATATTGACCCCCTGTTACACCTCAGTACCTTTTTTCACAGTCCCATTTCTCCTGTGCTTAACCTCCAACCTCATCTTACTCAACCATTTCACTTAACGTTTAATAGATGAAGGCTTTCTTGCTGTACTTTTTAAATAAATGGCTACTAAAAATAAGAGTCAAGTTTGAACCAATGTCATTATTACCCACAGAAAGAAACACAGTAAATCTATGCAAAACTGTAAGTAACAACATGGAGTGCTACTGGCAGTTCACATGATTCCAACCCATTTAATTATTTAACCAACTGAATTCCTATATTGAGTTAAACAGGAAACCCTACAACTTAATAGCTGTAGCGTTATGAAATGCTTTACTTAGTCACACACAGGTGTAACCAACTATTATCTGCCCTATTATTTACAGGATTGTATTGTTGTGTCTGGCTTCCTTGTAAAGGAACCTCTTGGTTCATTTAAACCCTTATCTTGATACACCAGTTGGCAAGCCAAGAAATGATCTCATTTAAGTGTGATAAATACTGCAAGAAATAACAGTAAGACTATACTGAAGGGGTTTAGTAGGTGAAGCATTCAGAATCATCTGTCATAAGGTCACCTTGTAATTGTTTCAATAAGTAGGTTGAAAAATATCAACGTATACTAATTTACAATTTACTTTTACAACAGTGAGCTACCAATATGTAATTTTATTTCATATTTTAAAACATCAGCACCATGGTTTGTTAGGAGAAACAATTAGCACTTGTCTTGGACTACTTTACCTAGAAATAACATTAGTTAGTCCATGATTAGTTATAATTGGGATCTGTGAAACCAGACATGTATGTTTACACAGCATGAGAAACATCATATTTTAAGGTGTCCTGAATAGCAGGATTAACATTACATTAATACCAATAACCACTACCATTTGTCCACCTAAAAGCACAAGCACAGACCTGGTGTTAGGGGTTTGCAACACAGGCGGTTGCCTAGGGCACCAAAAAAGAGAACAAATAGTGTAAATAATACTGTCCTGTGATAATGATATATAGTTAAAGTCTAATCAATTAATAACCCCCCACATTTGTGTTCCTACATCTTGGATGCAATGTTGATGTAATTCAAGTGCTCATATTTTCCTGTTCACTGTGCGAATGAAAGGAGTTGTTGCTGTAAAATTCAGGGATGAGCCACTGGCAGCCTGGGGGTGTCCTTTTCAACGTGGAAGACCGCTGGCTAGGGGGGTGGGGTTGTGCGCTTGTTTGTGAGGTGGGAAGCGAATGCATTTACAAATCAGTTGGCAATTCTGTCTTTTTATCATGAAAGAAAATAACTTGAACCACAAGTATCACTTTAACTGGAAAGATGCCAAAATGAGAAAAAAACAACATTAAGAAATATGTTATCATTTACACAATTTTTTACATTCTGTCATAACTTGTACAGGGGAGGAACCCTTTTATGGGAGGAGCTATAACAGATTTCAAAAAGTGCAAACGCATGCACAGTTCATAGTGGGCAGGCATGAAACCCTGGCCCTGCACAAGGACATGGTAGGGTTGTATTTGGTATTAGATCAGTCGTCCTCAAAGTGGTGCCCGTGGGCAAATTCATGCCCATGGCAGCTGTTCTTAAATTATGGGTCGTGAACACATTTCTGGCAGGTCGTAGCATGGGAAAATAAATAAAGCTTTAAACACGTTTTCCAACAAAATCGTCACAGCAGTCTGTTGACAGTGCTGTTTGTTTATGCTGTGCTTGTGCGTACTCGACATATTTTTTTTTTCCTGAAAGGCCTCTGCGATATGATCAACCAATTGAATATCTGCATTTTCTCTGTGGTAGCCCAATCAGAAATTAGCTGGGTGGGACATAAATTGTGTCTGTTTCAGTTGCAGGTACTGACAGTAAGTTTAACCAATAGGAGTCAAATATCTGCCAAGTTTTATGCAGCTGTCCAAGCATAAGCAAGCAGAGGCCGTTCACAGTATTCTGCATGAAAAATGAAGGCAAGTGAATAGCCAATGGGAAAGTGAAAGATCTGACAGCTGTCCAATCATTTGTGAGCAGAGGCGGGATGTTAATATACCGCGTAAGCACTGAATTCCGACGACTGTTATTGAGAAAAATAATACATTTCCGTATTTAGAATTTAATTTTCTCTCTCTCTATTTTTTATTTCACCAGACAAGGGAAACACTGTAGTAGAATTAGTTATGAATCCACTTTTTCTGAATAATTGTACTGGAGATGAGCAATCTTTAAAACTGAGCAGACGCCCTTACTCAGGGTGACTTACAGTCGTAAACAAAAAATAGATATATACATAACACAAAAGATTCTTCATTTTTCAATGGAACAGAGGAAGTAAAATACTGGAACTTTCACAAAGGGAAAAATAATATGAAAAAAAATAGCTCAAAGTTGTTGACTAGATCTGTTCAGGAATTTGCCTGCCACTAAAGGAACTTTATCTGATAGATAATGACATTTTAATAAGATGTACGAGAGCTATTTTCAACACTCTCAGTGGAATCATACTAATGAATAATGTCAGCATATTTAACAGAAATGTAACCTCTCTATAGATAACAAATTAGAACTGCGTGACAAGGTACTTAATGGAGACACCGGACACTCCCTCTAAGATATGTTGCTGATGATTAAGAGAGAGGTGATCATGGTCAGACTGTATTAGCTCAGATTTCATATTGAGCCTATGAAAGTGAATTCCTGCACAGAAATAAGGGGGGATCTGGTCACTTGGTTTTGGGCCTCTTCGTTGCCCATGTTTATGTTGGAGTTTTAGTAACTACCTTTACATTGTGGAATCAAATGTTGACAGTGGCAAGGCTCATATGTAATTTCATTTTGTTATGCTTTCACGATTTTTGAGTGAAGATGAAACATCATTAGAATGGATATGCATGAGAACGTCAGTCATGACACATGTCTCTGTAATTCCACAGCCTTTTTTAAGCTATACAATTCATATTGTATGTACTGTAATTCCACATGATAAACATTATGACTTTGTTTTAAATGTTGAAAACTTTTTTTTTTTTTTTTAATAAATCTCACAATATTGTGTGAGACAAAAAAGGCTCCACCTAAGGGATTATAACTCTATTAAAAATATTGTGTATCATGTCTTAAAATGGATATAGTGATTTTACACTGACTCAAATTATAGATTTGTTGTAACATATATACATACTCCCCAACTAGCCAACACAAAATGTATTGCTTTAAATATCTCAGTCAGTCCTAATCATTATGCAGTAAAATCACCAAACACCGGCATGCCTCTGAATGAAACTCTTGTTAAAGGAGGGAACAGACAGTGAATGTAAAGCTACAATCAATTGTCCCCTGGACAGATGTGAAACCTACAGGTTCAAACCATTTCAACCATTGTCACGAGTAACTATACATTAATTGGGGTTGTGTGCATTATGTTTGATTTTCTTTTGTATTTATTCTATTAGTATCTTGGGGGTTTTTTTGCACTTGTGATGTTTCACGTTATATTTTGTTCATTACCCAAATGGGGGTAGTTTTGTTGTTTATTTTGATTACTGTGTTTAGGTTATTTATTTGTTAAGTGTGTGTTAATATTTGTATAACAGCACGGGTGAATAGAGGTAGAAAATAGTCCAATTCCACAGGTGTTTTCCATTCGAACCAATTAACTATCATTGATAGTCCCCTATAAAAAGGGAACTGAAAGTACAGGAAGAGAAGCACATGGTTCGAGGACACAGGAAGTTGGCCATCTTGACAGACAGACCTGGACTGCAACAGCAGGGATCATTGGAACTTGATAAAGACGTGGCGGCCCAATGGAAGGAAGGACCGGTCAGAAACTTATAGCAAAGCTAAGTATTCATTCCTGAGTACGTTATTGAGTGTGTTTATTAAGGAAAGACTATTTAGTATAATTACGCTGAGGTCTGTGTTGTGTTTGGCATTTGGCTCAGAAACAAAGACATTTATCAGAAAGATTTATAGTTACCAATAACCCTTGTGGTTTTAATGATAAAAAGTTGTACTGCTTCCCTTCAAGGCACCCCCCTCCACGACTGAAGCCCCGGAGGAGTGAACAGGCACCAACTGAGGGAAGGCTTGCCATCTCTCTGAACACACCCGAGACGCAAGGTCTTACCCTACTCAAGTATCAATGGCCAGGTCGGAAGACCAAGTAAGAGTAGGGAGGGCCGAGATCAGGGAGTACATAGCAGATGACCAGGGACTGAGGGAGTGTGGATATTTAGTGCTGTTCGTTCTTCTGTTACAGGATTCTGCTTCGTGGTGCTGGAGAGGGGGGATCGAGCCTGAAAGGAGCAGACACCTCCAAGGCGACTTACAGAGACTAGGGTGTGTGAACTATGCATCAGCTGCAGAGTCACTTACAATTACATCTCACCCGAAAGACGGAGCACAAGGAGGTTAAGTGACTTGCTCAGGGTCACACAATGAGTCAGTGGCTGAGGTGGGATATGAACCGGGGACCTCCGGGTTACATGCCCTTTTCTTTAACCACTGGACCACACAGCCTTACAATGGGATGAACAATGGATTAGGTCCTTAGGTCGGTCACCTTCATCTTTACCTTTCCTTGTTGACATTTCTATCGGGACAGGGTTTGGTGACTTGGAATAAGTGCTGGTCCCTCCCCACTAGATTGAGAGGACCCATTAACTGAGATTTCTAGGCCTTTTTGAGGCCCAGGTGAATATACTATTGTCTCATCAAATGACTAATAATGCTGTTTGGGACTGTGGTGTATTTTTTTGTTATCCTAAATCCTCAAGGAGATAAGATTGTCATGGCAAGAACCTTGCAGATAACTAAAAACCTAAACATCTTTAAGGGAGATTTTCTTTCAAGCAAAACTACTCGTATTCAAAATAAAGGAGTAATGTTTAATTAGTTATAAATAACAAAGGTGCACCTGATCAATGTATACATATCATTTATAAATCTTCTACTTTCTGTTATTAGTGATGTCAAATAAGATGGTAACTAGAGCATGACTAGTGTAAAACCCATTGGGTTCAATATACTGTATTTAAAGGCCAGAAATATTTTGGTCCACCTCTTTTTGAAAAAATGTAAGTGCTCAAATTTGATCAATAAGGCTGTTAATTAAATTAATTGCAGAAGTATTATCTGTTACATTAGTTGTTAAAGACATGGTTTTGTGAAGCATTTTGAGTTATAAAATGCCACACCCTGTTAGCAGTGTCCATCAATTCACTTGACCTCTTATAAACTTACCTTTTCACACATGATCTTTGTCACAAAAGATAAACTATTTTAAAGTCTGTTATTAAAAACACATCCTTCTGCTGTGGTTTTTAGTACATTTGTGCATGGAATTAATGTAGCTAAGATGTAAAATGAAAACAACCCTTTATGCAAAACAAGACATATTAAAATGGCTAAGTGCATTACAAAAAAGAAAAAGATAATTAAAAAATGTTTTCTCGTTTTTTATGAAGTACCTGCATGCTTATTTTATCAATAGGCATCACATCACAATAGCAGCTTTTCAGTTCAAGTAGTACAAATATGAAGCACAAAACAAAGAACTCCTTTTTTCTTTTAGATCCACGAGACATGAAGAGGCTGAGGTTGCCATGGTAATACACAACTGAACATTGAACATTTGTATTTAGAGTGAGGTATTAATACATTGTAACCCTCAGGGGTGTAGTGAGGGCTGCATTTACAATTAGTTTTCTTCAATTGTTATATTTTTCATTATAGTCTTTTTTTAATATAAACCTGGAAGTCAAAGACTAGAACTAATAACAAGAAAAATCACCCACCACGCCTCTTTACAGTGTACAATATTGTTGTATATTCAGACAGAAAAAAAAAACAGTGCATTGTACTTTATGCTTTGTGCTGTTGTTTTCAGTACGGATGCCATTATGAATAGATGTAAGTGACGTATTAATCATTCACGTCCTGCCTCAGCTTCACCGTGTAAGTGTGTCTCTTCATCTCTCACTGGTCAGGCTTCTTTGCAAAGAATTAAAGATCATTAAGAACCATTAGTTCAGTTGACATAAAAAAGCAACAAAACATTTCAAAGACTGGAGGAAATTTAAAAAAAAAATAAAGTAGGTTGACAAAATATCACTGTATTCAATGACTCTGTCTACAGTATATACAGAATACACAGTATGAATATTACCCAAGAAGGCTGGTATTACTTATTTAAGGGATATCTGCACTCTTTATATATGGAGTTGTTTACAGTTATATGGAACTCTATGGATCTTAGTGTCGGTACATTTCGACTTAGCTATCATATATTATTTCAAACTGAATAGAAAACTAATATTTGCAGCATATCCTCTATTTATCATAAACTATTGAGTCATAATCATGTCATATGGAAAAATATCTAAAATACATCAAACTATTACTGTACATAAATATTGCAATATATCAATATTGTTTTAGATCTCAGATTGAATTGAAGTTTAAATAATTAATTTGTTTATTTTTATTAGTGCTCAGAAATGCAGCTCTGGGTAAATAAAATAGTTTGAAGCTCAGCAAATACTTTAGTCTATAAACCACAACTCGAAAATCCATTCTAACTCTCAAGTTTTCAGGGGGGCAAAAAACTTAAATCAAGACTGACAAAGATACAGCTGCTAAAGTGCTTGAAGGAAATAGTGTTTAAATTATAAACTCAATACTGAGGAACAAAGGCTATAGTCTTTGGACAGTCCTCAATCTGGAGTTCCAGGTGGAGGTTAAGAAAATGATGAAAAACACAAGGAACTGTGTTGGTGCTGTTATCAGTGTAGGCCATACTAGACCACAGCAGACTCAGAACTACCCATGCCACATTGTCCCTGAAGTATAAAAGCAGGAAATGGGGCTGCAAGCAGAAAAAAACATCTCTCAAAAAATGTAGTTTCCCTTTTCCTTTCTCTTTGTGACCTAATGTTTTGTGATACCAATAGTTGGTTGCATGAAACATTGAACCAAATCTTACACAACAGCCAACAAGAACAAACACCAATCTACAGTACACACATATTTATAAGTTTTTGAAATTTAGATAACATCCAATGTATTTTTTCATATAACTTCCAAAGTGAAAAATATATGTTCAAAGTGCCCTCAAGAAGACTGACAAAATCAAGAAGGAGAACTCAACCAATCCCTGTTACAGAATTTATAATAAGCTAACATGCCGTCCCTTGTTAAAAGGCATCATTTGGTCCAATCTGAGCAGACAGAATGACTCAGCTCTGCTTCTGCCCAAACTGAACAGAGACAACCTACACATGACATAACTACTTATAGTCATGGTCACTATTCAGAACAAAGGTGTACCTGTAATTTAATTACTGTTTCCTGTCGAATGGTTAAATGTAAACACGTTGTTAGAGATGTTACAAATTGTTAGCAAGGAATAGCAGCTATTTGTATTGATTCATTCCAAGTATTACAAGTTAATTACAAAATAATATTTTGGACACAATGCTTAATTTGCTTTCAACTTACCAGTTTTAATGTAGGGTACAGGTCAAAGAAACAAACTAAAATTGTTACTTAATGCGTTTCTGCCGTACATGTCAAACACATATTTAGACTATCTCAAGAGGGAAACTAATATTAAAAATAATAAGCGTCTGTTTACGGTATATGTTACCATGTAATGACATAGTAATAACTGGATTATTACTAATGGCTCAGTGTGACCTCAAGATGGACAGTTTTCTGAAAAGTAGCCATTTAACTCGGATGAAGCAAACGCATCATCGTTCTCATTAATGAGTGTAGAAGCTTTAGACCATAGAGTAAGACATTACAACCACTCAGCCCTTCTGGGTCTACGGCATGCAGTGCGATGTTCTGCATTGGTGCTATTGGGCTACCAATGTAGAACACTAGTTATTGGTTACATTTTAGTTGTGACCATTTGTATTTTATACTACCAACTGTATTGATTGAAAATTAAACAGATTGTTATTGCAGCAAGATTATTTTGTTTTCAGTCATAAATTCACTATTATGTAACAGTAAATGCCAGACACGTAGCCTTTTTGCAACTTGTTCCAGAACAATGTTGCTTAATAGGGGACAACAGCAGGGTTGAAGTCACATGACAGCAGTTTCACAGGTATTAAGTTCTTATATTGCATCTAGTTCATTTTAGTGCAACAGATATTGATTTACTTTCTTTGCTTTATGTTTTAAAAAATAAATAAAATAAATCCAGAAAAATATGCAACCTCAATTAAACACAATTTGTAATGACTTTAATCCAAATGGGTCTGATCATCTCAAATCACCCATCAGCAGATAGTTGTTCACCACACACAATCACTGTCTCAAAAGAAGATGCTAGGGAATGGATTAGCATGTTCAAAAAGTAAAACTTGAAAAAGGAATAAAAAATAGAAGCATACAGTAATTTCAGTTTGCTTACCATGTATTGGTGCCCAGATATCTCATATGTTCCACACTTGCTTCCTTTATTGTAGTAATAACACTTCCAGGAATTACATCCACATCATATGGAAATCGGCACATTCATTTTTTGGGAGGTTTACTCAAGTGCATCCCTTGATTCTCCCAGATCCGGCAAATGGAAATTTTGCTTAAGCCCTTAATCAGTAAATGCATTGGGGAGAGTGAATTTATTTTGAGTTTAGAAGGATGAATAGAGGAAAGAAGTTGCAGGTTTGATTTACATTCTAGTCCTACAAACTCAGGAAGACGCTTTATATAAATTGACAGGTTTTATTCTGTTAAATACCAATCCATTTGGTAATGATCTTTTCTGCAAACAATCATGATATGCAAATAACAAACATGTTTGTTAATCCTAAACATAAATAAAGTGAAACTGATACAAATCTCACTTGAAACAATCCCATGTGAGCGTAAACGTAACAAACCCCAGAAGCTCATATAAAAATCAAATTTCTGGAAATACGCCAACACTTTACTAATGAAAAAATCTACAAAAAACATACAGTAACTCAGTTTAAAAAGGCTAATATCTTTTAATAATAGTATGCTCTTATTAAAAGTGTCGTTTTATATAACACACACTGGATTTATGCAGTTCCCTTTCTAAGCATTACACAACCACTTTACAACACAAAACAGGATGTGCATCAGCCCAGTTGTACAAGTTTAAAGTCAAGATTTAAGTCAAGATTTAAGCTGTCAACAAACCCGGATCTTAAAACTTAACACTAGAAACAGCCAACTGTACCTCTACTGTAGTCCTTCACTGACAAATTAGCTGTAAGTTTGAACATGTTTACAAATAAAAAAATTTTTTTAAATTAACCTCCATGACCAGGCAAAACTGAGGGACTGAGAAACTGACAAAAGGTGAGTTTCAGAGCCTTATAATGCCTGTAGGGGGAAAAAAGCCATGTAATGTCGACAAAGATATACATTTTGGATAACTGGAGTGCCCTTACATTCATGGTAATCTATATTTATAAACAACTGTGATGTTTACTGGAGCTGCTATTCATAGTGTTCACAGCTTTCAAACATTAATATCACTATGAATATGTTTCACACCATCATCAGCAGCATACATAAAGTATGGAAGTTTGAGTGTGCAATAGATACTACAAATGTCAGCAGGGCAGCAGTGTGGAGTAGTGGTTAGGGCTCTGGACTC